>JAJOZX010000911.1:0-205000 GCA_023014485.1 Bathynomus jamesi
CTTATATTTATAAATCAATAATATTAATAATGTATTTATATTAAGTATTTGAAAAGGAAAAGTGTATAAAATATAAAAAAGTAAAGCAAGTTAAAATATACAAAGGTTAAAAAGATGACAAATATTGTAAACAATATCTTACCAGGTTATTGTATAAATAACTTCTTTTAATGGTACATAACTTCTTTAGATAGAAGAAATGGTCTTCAAAACTTCTTTTTGAGTGATTTGAGACAACAGAAGATAATATATCTGTGTATAGAAGGTTGCGGGAAGTCTTTTGTTGGGAGGCGTATTGTTCGTTCGCTTCACTTATGAGGAAGCTGTGCTTGATGGAAGGTGAGAGCAGCGGTGAAAAATTATTCAAGACAGGCGTGAAACAGAGTGAAATACTGAAGACCCTGAAAATGTCAACAAAACGCCGAAAATTCGTCTACTGCACCATCAAACGATACCCGAAGACCCAAAGAGTTCGGGACAGACTGAGAAGCGGACATCCAAGGTCAGTCAGGACTGGGAGACCGAAGAAAATCGTCAGGGATCGGATTTGACGAAATTCATGACGATCAGTGAAGAAAATAACGAGAGATATTTATGTGTCTCGCGAGTCGCTTTGAAAACTTGTGGCAGAGAACATGGGACTCTTCCCCTACAAACGGGGTTCATTTCCTTTAAGGTTCCTTCATTTCATTAAGGTTCATTTCCTTAACAACAACCTGAAGAAAAAGAGGCTGGGCAGGAGCAAAGCTCTGCTTTGTCGGGTCACGACTCAAGTTCTGGACACGATGTTGTTCACAAATGAGAGTCTTCACTGTCGCAAAAGCCATCAACAACAACAATGATCGTATCTGCCTCCCTCGTCTTTCGCTATATTAGACGAGCATCGTTTGGTTCCTCGAACCCCAAAACCAGCGTCCGTGATAGTTTAGGCAGGAATCTGTGCTGCTGGTCGAACTTCTCTCGTTTTCGTTCCTAAGGGTATGAAAATCAACGCCCGAGAATGCCAGGAATTAATTCTGGAGCTTGTGGTTAAAAATTTGACCAAAACAATGTTCTCCGCTCGCGACTTTTTGTTTGAGCAAGACACTGATATTACACCAACCCTGTTCCATTTCTAGAAGATTGTTCAAGCAAAGCTTAAAAAAGGTATTATAACTGTGTAGTTCAAGAGGAGTTTGATCATAAAAATATCCTGTCTCCTTACCACGTAAATTTTAAACATCTTTAGATCTTACTTAAAACAATTGGAATTAACTTAGTTTTTAATCATAAAAATACTATTAAATCTGGCCTAATAAAAAATAACCCAGATAATACAGTTGGTTGTGTCTATTTTACTGGACATACACAATGCGTCTCAGTTTATATACAGGGTGTCCCAGAATTAACTATCTATTTCAATGAAATCGGACAAATTTTTAAAAACACTTTTATTTATGTTTATCATGTTTAATATGTGTTAAAAAATGTATAAATTTCTAAATTTGTTTCATAATTTATTTTATAATTTTTTCATTATCTGGTCCAATGAAAGACCGTCTGAAGTCATAGAATGGCAAAGAGACTCCAAAAGTTAACGTGTGCTTGGAATGACCAAATCCAAAATTTGTGGCCCATTCTTCTTTGCGGAAGCAACTGTAACAGGTACCGTCTACCTTGATATGCTTCAGCAGTTTCTCGAACCACAGCTTCTTGATGATGGCATTCTTGATAATGTTGTGTTTCAACAAGATGGAGCACCATAAATTTTGGATTTGGTCATTCCAAGCCACACGTTAACTTTTGGAGAGTCTCTTTGCCATTCTATGACTTCAGACGGTCTTTCATTGGACCAGATAATGAAAAAATTATGAAAATAAAATTATGAAACAAATTTAGAAATTTATACATTTTTAACACATATTAAAAAAGATAAACATAAATAAAAGTGTGTTTTTAAAAAATTTGTCCGATTTCATTGAAATAGATAGTTAATTCTGGGACACCCTGTATATCAAACAGGAAAAAATTTTAGACGTCAAAGTAAAGCAGCATAATACGTTTGTAGAATCGCGAATAATTCTAATGTATTGTTTTACCATATGTATAGATATAATCATAGTATTAAATGGGAAGGTTCTAAAATTCCAGTAAAAAATAAAAATATAACAGACAGGGACATTCTACAGGGTGTTTGAAAAGTCCCGTCACCAATTTTATTTTTGTGTGATTAATTGGATTTATATGTGATTCATTGACTTTTTCTTTCTTTCCCAGGTATTAAAGTTGTGTGAACAATGGCAGACCAGTCCACCTACACTCTGGAGGAAAGGATAGTGATGAGCACATGGGCTCATGAAAGGTCACATACTGGCAAAACGATGCATGATATCCAGAGTGATTTCAACACAAGATTCAATAAGGCTGCGCCACCAAACAAGACGATATTACGCTGGGAGAAAAAGCTGTTTGAAACTGGCTCCATGAAGGACAGACCACGGTCGGGAAGACCAACAACGCGAGCAGAACAATGTGAAGGTGTGATTGAATCAGTGACTCGTTCACCGAAAAAATCACTTCGGAAACGATCACAAGAACTTGCAGTTCCCATGTCCACACTAAGAGATCACATGACAAAAGATCTCGGCATGAAACCATACCCCCATCCCCGTCATTTGTTAATGAATTAAGCGATACAGACATGCAGAAACGATATGAAGCCTGTGAACGATTTTTGACCGGTTTTCCAACAATTCCTGCACGTGGAACAGTGATTTTTTCTGACGAGTGTGCAATTTACCATAGCGCCAAAATGAGAAATGTTTACTTCTGGAGCAAGGAAAATCAACACTTCTTTCAGGAACTGGAACACCATCCACCGCACGTGATGATATGGGTTGCAGTGTCTACCAGGAACTTGTTCGGTCCATATTTTTTTGAGGGTCCTGTCAACTAAACTGCCTACATCAACATGTTACGGGACTGGTTTGTGCCTGAGCTCGAACGTTTAGGGCTGCTTGGTCAGGTGTGGTTTCAAGAAGACGGGGTTCCAGCTCATTTTGCCAGTAATGTGAGGGAATTCATCAACGAAGTGTTCAGAGGCAAATGGATCGGCCGTGGCTCGAAACATTTACCTGCCCCTCTTGAGTGGCCGCCCCGAAGTCCAGATCTGTCTTCATGTGATAATGCGTTATGGGGTTTCGTCAAGCAGAACGTATCCCGGGTGCGTTTAGCACAACAGAGAAACTGAAACACGCTGTTCGAGATGCATTTGATGCAATCACTCCAGCAATGCTGCGTCGATTCTGTAATTAAAGTAAGTGTTGCTAGTGACTTGTTTCTTAAATTATACCTACCACATATAAATACAATTACTCACAAAATTAAAATTGGTATTACAATATGTACATTTTGTGGGGGGGGGGACTTTTTGAACACCCTGTAGAATGTGCATTCATACACTTTCTAAACAATTTAATAACGGTGCGGAAACTTACAAAATGGGCCATATTTTTGTAAAATACTGTTTTTTCCCTTTTCCCTTAATTAGTATCAGCTTTTTTGCTTATCTTTCCTAACTCTCCTGACGCTGTACAAAGGTGTATATATATATATATTATATATATATATATATATATATATATCTTTTCCATTCTCCCTTCATTCCCTGACGAGGTGTATTGCTCTTAATATATGAATGTCCTTCGAATCGCTTTTCATTTTTCGCTGTGCGCTTTCCTTATTTATTATTTTCATCTTATTATTTTCACGTGTGTATGTGTGTGTGTGTGTGTGTGTGTGTGTGTGTTTTATGTTACAAAATTAATTACATGCATCTTTCATGCAATTTCCTATGGAAATAAAAATTTATCTTAGCTATCGCGCTGTTATTTCCATTCGTGTTTGTGAGACCAGGAAGCAAATTCGGTTTCTGCGATCACGAATTCCCATTCGCTTCCTTTTAACATGATCTTATTTTCTACTTGAAAAGTAAAATTTCACTATCGTCTTTTGAATTCGGGGAGCAAGTGTAGTTTACGTACCCTTGTGGTGCCTAGTGTAGTTTACGTTCCCTACATTATCCTAGTGTAGTTTGCGTTTCCCAACTTTGTCCGCGTATATCTAATCAAATAAAATGTTAAAACTAACGAAAATATTACGACTTAACCTAACCAATCATCACTTTATATATATATATAAATATATATATATATATATATACACCGGGTGGGAAAAAAACTATTACCCAACTTTTGAAAAAATATTGTGGCTCACCCTGTATATTGATCTTACTGCTGAGGCTGTATGTTGTACCCATACTGTTACGCTTTCAAACGCTGGCTCTTTCTTCATTCGTTTACTCCTGGGGCGTTGAATCTAGATTCAACGCCCCAGGAGTAGAGGTACAGGCTCACAACTGGAGGGAGGTATCAGAATATGGTACTCAATTGAAAGGCGGTCAAAGTCAGCAACTGATACTTTCAGATGACAGTCAGTTTCTCCATAAATAATTAATTTTCCTAATTTTTGCTCAAAATAATTAATTTATTTCCTTTTTCATTTCAGACCATCATTCTGCTATAGTTGGTGAACAAGTTATAACATAATGAAATACTCTTTGGAAGATGAAGCATTGATATTGAACCTGCGTAAGGAGAAACACTGGGGTGCAAGACGAATGAAGAAAGAGTTTCCAAATAAATGATGGACGATACCTGGACTTCAATATCTCATAAAGAAAATCGATATCACAGGGTCGATCAAACGAAAAGAATGGAGTGGAAGGCCAAAAACATCACGTACTAAGGAAAATATTGACACGGTTTCATCCATGATATGCAGTCAAGAAGAACGGCTCAACACCCACAAGTCCGTTAGAGAAATTTCAAAAACTACAGGTATTTCTCGCTCTAGTGTTCGTCGTATAGTAAAAGATGATCTGGATCTTAAATGTTTTAAAAGAGTCGAAGTTCATAAGCTCTCTCCATCAAATAATCAAGCAAGAGTTGAAAAATGTCGTGTTCTATTTGATCGATTCTCAGACAGAGAAGTGTCAAAAATATGGTTCAGCGACAAGAAGACCTTTACCGTTGCTTCAACAATAACCACACAAAATGACCGAGTTTATGGAAGTTTATGGATCGACTTTGCAGGGAACGTCCTCATTTTTCTCAAAAAATCATGGTTTCCATCCTTAATTCAAAGACAGGGAAGTCAGAGATTGTTTTTGTTGATCAAAATGCCAAAATCACTGCTGCTTATTATCAAGAAAAAATCCTTGATGCAGTACTGCCGTCGATAACGGAGAAGTCAAGAAACAACTTTGCAATCCAGCAAGATGGTGCCACAAGCCATACAGCTCCCACAACTCGGGAGTATCTCGACCGAAATGTTTCGGATTATATTGAACCAGAATTCTGGCCACCGAATCGCCCAGATCTAAACCCATGCGATTACGCTCTCTGGGGTGCTCTACAAGAATTGGTTTATAAAGGAAAGGAGATCAATTCCGTCGAAGATCTGAAGGAAAGTATTACTGCAGGCTACAGAAAAATATCACAACGATTCATAAATGCTGCAATAGATCAATGGCAAGCAAGGTTGCAAGCGTGCATTGATAATGGAGAAGGGCACATTCCACATAATCTTGGACTCAATTAGGTAACTGTATAGAAACAAAGTTTTTCTACCCGTGTCTGTATAACAGCGAATTACAAAATAATGGTTAAAGTTAGCAAAAATCCAACTTCACCACGAGATAGACCATGAAATTCTATACAGGACACATATATTGATTATACAAATAACATTTGATAAAGGTAAAATTATATTGTTAAAAATCAGGGTAATAGTTTTTTGGCCCACCCTATATATATATATATATATATATATATAATATATATATATATATACAGAGTGTCCCAAAACAACGTATACATTTTTTAAAAATTTATAACAGGAGAACCCACTAACAGATTCAGATGATTTTTATTTCTTTTTATAGCCTATAGCCTAAGGAGATACAAAAGCGAAATTGTTAACAGCCTTGGCTAGCCTAAGGAGATACAAAATCGAAATTATTAATAGCCTTGCCTGCCTACAGTAAACATGGAAAATGGAAGTGTGCGCTTATCATTTGAGCAACGAAAATGGATACTAAAGTCGTATTTTAAAGTTGAGAAGATATCAAAGGTTCAACAACAGTGGAGAGACAATTTTGGAACTAATCCTCCAACTCGACTTACCATTTCACGTATCTGTGAGAAATTTGAAGTATACGGTACTGTGCATGATGTGTACAAGCAAGCGTCTGGGCGTCCAAAGACATCAACAGATGATAACACTTCTGATGAAGTGCTACAGGTATTCAACCGATCACCAAGAAAATCTGTGAGACAATGTGCTCGTGAAACAGGGAAAAGTAAGACAAGTGTCCACAGAATTCTGAAGAATGCTAAATGGAAATCTTACATCCCGAGATTATTACATGCCTTGAATGAGGATGATCCGGATCGCAGAATCCAGTTTTGCGAATGGTTTCGAGTAAAAAAACACAGAAGATGGCCAATTTGCGGACGAAATTGTGTGGTCTGATGAGGCTACATTTAAGTTGAATGGTATAATTAATCGTCATAATTGCACATACTGGTCACAAGAAAATCCACACATTTATGTGGAACGACATGTAAATTTACCGGGTATAACTGTCTGGTGTGGTTTTTCTTCCAAAGGTTTGGTTGGTCCATTCTTTTTCGATGGTACAGTTACCGGCCATAGCTACCTCAACATGCTTCGGGGAAAAAGTTTTCCTGCAATTCGACAGTTATACGGAGATGAGGACATTTACTTTCAACAAGATGGAGCAGCTCCTCATTACCATCAGGATGTCAGGAACTACCTTGATGAAACATTTCATTATCGGTGGATCGGACGACGAGGTAGTATCGAGTATCCACCACGTTCACCAGATTTGAACCCACTTGACTTTTTTTTATGGGGTCATTTGAAAAATGAAGTATACAGTAGAAGACCTACATCACTTGAACAACTAAAGAGCACAGTTGAAGAAGCGTGTAGAAATATCCCTACAAACATTTTTGTTGAAGTCTGCCAATCAGTGAATCAAAGAGCGCAGTGGTGCATTGATGTCAATGGTCGACATTTCGAACACTTACGTGTTTAAAACAAATTAAACTATCTATTATTTCGAAGTTGTATATTTTACCTATAAAAAGAAATAAAAATCATCTGAATCCGTTAGTGGGTTCGCCTGTTATAGTTTTTAAAAATGTATACGTTGTTTTGGGACACTCTGTATATATATATATATATATATATATATATAATATATATACCGTATATACTCGTGTGTGGTCGAGTTTTTAAGACTGAATTCTTAGGCAAAAAATAGGGGGTCGACCTATATAACGGTAACATTTTCGTGGGGTTGAAATCCTTGCACGATGGGGAGGGCTAGGAGCTACTGTTAGCTTCAGACATGAAAAATATTTACCATTTAGTACCAGTAAACAATGAAAACATAAAATATGTACCAATTATTAAAATTACCAAGACACGATTGGAAATGGCTGTTACACAGTAGGTTATCAGTAACCTCTCTATACATGATGACGTGTTTAAGGTCACCGAGACGCAGTTACCAGTTTCTAGTTTGTGGAAATGAGTTTTATGTGCCATAAAATATGGTGCTTTATTACGCTAATTTGTTGTTCCACTACCCTCAACAACTGAGGTCGACCTATACACGAGGCATATGATAAATTAATAATTTCTTGGCCAAAAATCAAGGGTCGACCTATACACGAGATCGACCTATACTCGGGGATATATGGTGTATATATATATATATATATATATTGACGATTGATTAGGTTAAGTCGTAATATTTTCGTTAGGTTTAACTTTTTATTTAATTTGGTATACGCAGACAAAGTTGGGGAACGCAAACTACACTAATGTAGGGGAACGTAAACTACACTAGGCACCACATGGGGGACGTAAACTACACTTGCTCCCCGAATTCAAAAGACGATAGTGACATTTTACTTTTCAAATAGAAAAAAGGATCATGTTAAAAGGAAGCGAACTCTAATTTGTATCTCAAACGATTAACCAAATCTGCTCAAATAACACGAAGCATTTTATGTATAATATGGGCAGGAATTCTATCCTACGATGTACAGTTGCGCTCATTATTCGTAGGACACTATTGAAAACAGAGAGTGACACCTGGCATATATTTGTTGTATGTACTACAAACGGTCGTAACATTTTATAAATGAATTTGGAGTTTAGCGCTGATTGGTTGACTCATTGCCAAATGTCTTTCGAACATAATTATTTCCATTCATCACTCTGGTTTACATATTACTAATGAAACATAAATAAATAATTAAATATAAATTCAAGAAGGAGATATATATTAACAATGAAGTGAATGAAAAATGGGATCACTTTAACATATTGCTTCCCAAAGCATTCGGGAAGCAATATGTTAAAGTGATCCCTCCTGGGAACAATATGTTAAAGTGATTAACACTGGGAAGCAATATGTTAAAAAGAATAAGGTTGGTTGGTTAGAAAGAGGTTGGTAATCTAGGCTAACTAACGAAATATCACGACCTAACCTAACCAATCAACTGTACGCCCTTGACGATTAGTTAGGTTAGGTCGTGATATTTTGTTAGTTATCCTTATAAGGCTAACTAAAGAAGGCTGGGGGCCTGATCTTCAGGTGATCCAAATATTTACATTCACAAAAAATGGCAAAGCATAATAAGTTAAGTTGTCCATAAATTTATAATTTCTCGACTAGCTAATCTCTAAATATTATAGTTGAAAAGATCAACATTGGGGTGGTGATTGTTGAAAAGAGTATGTTGCAGGGGGGGGGGGAATAGTTTAGAAGATCCATGTTTTGTATTGAGGCAGCATCATAAATGCATATAATTGTTTTGTATTAAAAAGTTCCTTGTTATTAAGTGTTGAACCTTTACAGCTGCTCTTTGTGGTCTCCCACCTCAAAGGAGAGAATTACAGAAAATAAAACTATTACAGTGATTCATATCAATAGGAAATTTCCTCAAAAACTTTTATTATTATAAATATTATCATTATTATTATTATTATTTTTTTTTTTTTTATTTTTTTTTTTTTTTCTAGCTGCCTTGGACTTGTAAGACTTTTATTTTCATTACTACTGAAGTCAGAGCATGCATGCACTATTTTAATTTTTTAATATATTCGTGTGTATATATATTGTTATATATAGGGAATGTAAAAAGGTCAATTAATTAATGGTTATAAATTAACCAAGAGACAAAATTGCTCATGCAAACGACACGAATTTGTATGTGTAAATATCAAAATGAAATAAAAATGGTAGAAAGAAAGAATGAAATAATTTAAGATCGATTTCATGTTACACAAACATTAAATTACTTTATTAAACTTACGGTTGAAATTGACCAGATGTTATCGTAGAAAGAGTGTAAATCACGCTCGCGTTATCGAAAAATGAACGGTTGTTTGACACCTCAAGAGTGAATGACTGCTCAAAGTTGGTGTTTTTTTTTACCCTTTGGTTTCGCCTGAGGAATATTTTCGAGAGGAGATTTTAAATTTTAATTTAAAAATTTCATTAAGAAAGATGGAACATAAATGTAACGAAATTGAAATTAGAAAAGAGAATCAATGCGTCTCGAAGCTTTACATAAAGCGATCCTGTGAACATCCTGTGTCCAAAATTGAACAAAATTGGATTAATTCTCCTTTTTGAAGTTAACTGAAGTTCGTACTTAAAAATATCGTGTGTGGCATAGGATAAGATTGTAGACACCAATCGACCAGGGAAGTACTCCAGGGGAGACGTTAGGCAGGAGACAGGGAGTGCTGGAACTCCCGTTTATCCTGTCACTGTCCTCCTTAGCTGATCTTTTTCCGTGTCTCATGTACCCTGTGAGCAGTCCAGCATGCTCTCAGACACACAATTCTTCCTCTATTCCTCGCTACACATACATGCATCTTACACACTAAACAATTTTTTCAAAATTTAAAAAAAAAAATGGCATCATTGAACCTTGGAGACGTTGTTTTTGGCTCTCGCCTTCTTCTGTGGAGGGCGTTCCCCTTTGGCCCCCTCCTTACTACCTTAAAAAAAACAAAGAAAAACGTACCATTTCCCCCGACTTGAACATAAATTACTCGAAAAGCAAAAGGGTTGGCTTAAATTAAAAATAAGACGTAAGAATAGCCTCTCCTAAAAAGTTAAGAGAAAGAAAACGGAGGAACTCTTTGTACATTTTGGTGATTTAAAAAGACTCAGAGAATAGTCTATCATAAATTTCCCCGTACAGAAAACGGATACTGAGTTCCTTACATTCGATATATAAATATATAAAAATTGCATACAATATTCTAGTGTGCATATAAATTACCAACTAGCTTACGAGAAAGTAACCCGATTCAGAAGGGAATATTTACCACTGTCAAAAAGGAAGTAGGTACATGTTGTAATTAAGGTATGTATTAGACATATTATCGCATTATATTATACATAGTTAATATGGTCAATTAACCAAATAGAATTCATATAATTCTATGAAAATGTGTCATATTATGCACCTAGCTAATGCGGTGAAGAGGCCGGGTAGAGAAACAATTGTTATTTTAAAGATATTTCAATCTAAATTGTATTATGCATGGTAAAAAATACGGTAGAGGACCAAATAAACAAACGGTTGTAATTCATAAAGCAACTACATAAGCTATTTTGATGGTCTATCCACTCATTTTAATAGTCTTGCAACTTACAATTACTGTTGTAATCAATTAAGCAATTAAGCAATAACTTATAGGAGTTAATTAGCTTGTATTAATTTTCAATCTAAAATTCTTAAGTAAAAAGTCAGTTGTCTCAAATGTCATTTCTTTAACAAATTTTCATAAATGTCAAAATTTAATTTTTGCATTGTAATGTGTTTAGTGTTAAACTCTTTCACGAATATACTATTTTTGTAAGACGTTTTTCGATTATTCCCCTTTTTGGAAGTAACAAGAAACCTAAACGGTATTATTTTGTTATGTGTTGGCTTGAACCTCAAAAAGGCGTAAATAAAATAAATATAAACCAGTAAATCGTAAAAAATAAGTCAAAACATAATAATATATATAATGTTCGTTAACTTTGGTTCTTGCTTCCGCCCGAATTGTTCATTCTGACGAAGGTCAAGCTTTTCACTCCACCTTAGACCTACATTTTAACGTGGAATCCGAACAACGCCCCACCAGCATCCCAGTGTCTTAATCACTAGGCTACCTGGGGTACCCATTTATCTACCAACCAATTTCTTTATTGTGTGGAAGGATGAACAGCTGGGTTTTGCTGCGCGCCGCCTGCCGTCACTGGGTCTCGATCCCGGGGCCGATGGATTCGTAGTCAGCGACGTTAACCACTACACCACCGAGGCGTATATACAGGGTGTCCCATAAGTCCGGCATCAGAGGAGAAATTCATATTTTTCTATTTCTACAAACCATAATTTATATTTTTCTCTTTCTACAGGCCATAATGTCTGTGAGCAAGGAAGAACGAATCCAGATAATTCTACTCATAGGAAATCGGAGTCAAAGTGAGGCCGCTGCTGAATTTAACAGACTGCATCCAGACCGCGAGCCAATAACACAGAGTTGTGTTAGCAGACTTGTTGCAAAGTTTAAGAAAACAGGATCCATAGAAGATAAACCACGCAGTGGACCTTCAAGGAGGTCCACTGACGATGATACAGCGACTGCTATCTTCGCTCATTTTAACAGAAGTCCCAATAAGTCTCTTCGGCGATTGTCCGCCGAGATAGGAGTGTCGAAAAGTAGCATCCATCGCATTCTTCAGGCTCACAAATGGCATCCATATAAACTTCAGATCCTACAGAAATTAAGCGAAGATGATCCCGACCGGCGGATGGAATTTTGTGAATGGGCTACGGAACAATATGCTCGGGATGCCAATTTCCCGTCCACCATTCTGTTCAGTGACGAGGCTGTTTTTTATGGAAATGGTGAGGTAAATCGAAAGAACACCCGCTACTGGTCTCAAAACAACCCTCACTAGTATACCTCTTCAAAGGAAGAAGGTGCATCTCGGGTGATGGTATGGTGTGGCATTTGGAAGGATCGCATCATAGGCCCCCTCTTTTTCGATGAACATGTCACTGGAGGCACCTACCTACGTATGCTCAACGAAGAAGCATTTCCCTGTGTCTTAAACGAAGAAGGAAATTTCCCAACATGGTTCCAGCAAGACGGCGCTCCTGCACATTACAGCACCCAAGTAAGGGAATACCTGTACCAACAATTCCCTGGTCATTGGATAGGACGTCGAGGGCCTGTGGAATGGCCAGCTAGAAGCCCGGATCTCACGCCACTAGATTTTTATCTCTGGGGCCACTTGAAAGCGCTGGTATACGCAGAGAAAATTAGGAGTGTTGAACATTTGTGGCAGCGCATTATTGGGGCATGTAACACCATTACTCCTGACATCATTCGCTGTGTGCTTGCTGACTGGGTATCACGTCTGAATTTGTGTATTGAAAACAATGGTGGACATATTGAGCACGTTCTGTAAATAAAAGCTTTTGTTTTGCCTTTTTTATTATTTTTCCTATGATGCCGAACTTATGGGACACCCTATATATATATATATATATATATATATATATATATATATATATATATATATATATATATATATATATATATATATATAATATCATATATACTGTATATTGTAGAGAGAGAGAGAGAGAGAGAGAGAGAGAGAGAGAGAGAGAGAGAGGATTGACAAAAGTAAATAGATACCTTTTTTTTCCCTAAAATGTTTTGATTTTATTATGAATGTCATTAAACTAAATGCTTCTTCCTTTAAGGAGAGTTTGCAGTACCAGGCGTTTGACACATTCTCATCCCTTTTCTGTCCAACTCTCTATCTAACGCAAGAATTAATCGGTATTCACAGTCGTTCATCTCCTCAACCGGTCAACTCTGGAACGATCTTTCTCAATCCATCTTTTCCCCTGTCTATAACTTCAATCTTTGAAACGCAGCATCCAGGCATTTCGAAAACCCTGTACCTTGGTTTTGGCTCTCTTCTTCTTCTATGGGGTAGAGGGGGTGTATTTTTTGCGGGCGCTCGCCCTCTGCCCCTACTTCCTCCACAATAATAATAATAATAATATTAATAATAATAATAAAAATAATAATAACGAGTTAATTGAATTAATATATTTAAAATCGTGTTCCTTTCCCCTTTCCACTTATTGATTCAATAAATTTGTTATTATTTATTGAATTTTACGATCAAATCAAAGTAATAAATGCAAAAAAAATCACTTTTTTCTACGTGAAGGTCAAAATATGAAAATAAAAACCCACTCTAATAGACAGAGTTTATTTCCACGACAGTTTCGACGCCCACTGGCATCCTCCTCCGGTGTTTCTGTATCCACCCGAGGAGGATGCCACTGGGCGTCGAAACTGTCGTGGAAATAAACTCTCTCTATTAGAGTGGGTTTTTATTTTCAAATCAAAGTAATTTGGAAAAAACAAAGGTGTCTACTTTTGCTAATCCTCTCCTCTCTCTCTCTCTCTCTCTCTCTCTCTCTCTCTCTCTCTCTATATATATATATATATATATATATATATATACTTTTTGATTTTAGATGCCTAGAATGGGAAGATGAAAAAATCTCCATTATAACAAATGCGAAGCAACTTAATGGGACAAAATTTTCTGCGAAAACTACATGACCGAACTAAACTCTTTTGCGGTATTTAAAGCAGAAGGAGACTACGAGAAGAAAATATAAGAGGAAGGTGTGAATAAAGAACAGAGGAAAACAGAAGAAACGAAGAAAGGCGAAGTAGAAATAAATCAAATACCGTCACACAACGAGGCCGGAACCATGCAGGCAACAGACAGTATGAAGACAACAGATAGTATAAAGGCAATGAAGGACATTAGCACAAATAGCACAAATAGGAAAAGACAAGCGTGCAATCAAGAAAACGGAGTGAAACTGTTCCCAAATAAGGAGCAAAAAACAAAGGCCGAGTAAATATGGGGAAGGAACTATATGCAGATATTATATAAAAGATAATTGCATATTTAAAAGAGGACAATGTATATATGAACATCCTCCAATACCCTTGGTTACCTTTGGTTTGCTTCCGCACGAATTGTTCATTCTGATGAAGGTCAAGCTTTTCACTCCACCTTACACCTCAGTTTAACGTGAAATCCGAACCACGCCCCACCAGCAGCCCAGCGTCCTAACCACTAGGCCACCCAGGGTACCCATTTATCTACCAACCACTTTCTTTATTGTGTGAGAGGATGAACAGCTGGGTTTTGCTGCGCGCCGGCTGCCGTCACTGGGTCTCGACCCCGGGGCCGATGGATTCGTAGTCAGCGACGCTACCACTACACCACCGAGGCGCGTTAATATGCAATTTCTTCTGTAATAATGGTCATTGTAAATTTGGAGACAGATGCAAATTCTACCACCCGGACATCTGCAGGACTTACGCAAAATATAGAACCTGCAAATAGGGAAAAAATGCTACTATCATCATCTCCCGACGAACCAAAAGGACAAAGGACAAAGTTTAAATGACAATAGGAATAACAATAGGAATAACATTAGGAACACAATAAGAGAGCAAAAATTTTTTTTCAACATCGCAGACACGATACAGCCGCTAAATGTCGTCCAACGCATGCAGTTGATACAGCTGGAAACCCTCGAGCCAAACCACTCCTGGGCCAAAAGCTACCAGAACAGGTAGGCGGAAACAGATCTCTCTCGGAAGACCATAGGGCAACAAAACAAGCGAAACCGAAGGAAAACGAACTTGAAATGCAGAAGGGGCAACGAAAACCAAAGAACATAAATATTGTCCTTGCTAATATTCAAGGAATAAGACCAAACCAATCACTCAACAAAGTTTCGTACCTGAAAGGATTTATGGACGAAACAAGGGCGGACATCGCAGGCCTCACAGACTCTTAAGGATTGCCAAGGAAATTGTGAAAACTGCGAACATTGTATTGATAAGAAATAAATAAATATAGAGGACTTCAACTTACTAAGAACGGATAGAACAACGAGACGTAAAGGTGGCTGTGCTATATATGTACATGAAGGCCATATGACAGCTTTGTGGAACTCCTAGCAGTGAAAATAGAAAAACTAAACGTGATACTGATAGTCATCTATAGACCTCCAAACACCCCAACCGAAAAATTATCGGAGGCATTGATGATATCAGAAAGGTAATAAAGGCCATAAACCCTCCATCCCCCAATATAATGATCTGCGGGGACTTTGACTTCCCATTTATAAAATACAAAAAGGTGGATAAGAATATATATATACATATATATATACACCAGGACAAGGGGGCACAAGAGAAGACCAGAAGCAAGCAAAAATGTTGCTGGCTTTCACAAATGAGTTTATGCTGACACAGGAGATAACAGAAAATACCAGAAAAAATAACTGCCGGGATCTGGTATTCACGAATAACACGAACTTGATTGCTGATATAAAAATAACCCCACCCATTATCTCAGCACAACTTAATCGAGATATCAACAAATATGATGACAACATTAAAAGACAATACACATATGGAGGAGAGAAGCAAATTTGGGGCCTTTAACTTAAACTCCAAGACTATAAATTGGGAAGCAATCAGATCGCACATGGTCCAAATAGAGTGGAGAACAGTTTTAGAGAATATAACAACTGAAGAAATGCTAACAACCTTGGAAGAAAAAACGCTGAGAATTTTAGAAAAATATACTCCGAAATCACAGCCAAAAGGAAAGAGGAGCTGGCTTGAGAGGCAAAAGAGAAGAATATTCCGCAAAAGAAAGAGAGTGGAGGCGAAGTTAGCCAACTGCGGTGATAATGCCAGGGAAGTAATACGAGAAAAACTGAGGGTATCGATAGGGAAATACAAGCCCTAATTAAGGACCATACAGAGAGGGAAGAGGAAAAGGCGGTAGAAGCAATAAAGGAAAATCCAAAATACTTTTATATCTATGCGGAAAGGAAAACAAAAAAGCGCCGCTATTGGGCCCTTAACGAAGAGAAATAATGAACTAAAGGACGATCCAAACGAAATATCTAAAACATTGAGAACCCAGTATGAATCAGTTTTCAGTACCCCAAAAAGTGACAGAGCGATACCTGACATAGATGCATTCTTTGAAGAGAAATTGCAAGGAGAGTGTAAACAGACTTTGATTTTAACCCAGAAGATGTAGCGAGAGCTATATGACAAATGAAACCACATTCAACTGCAGGTGCGGACAATTGGAACGCATTTTTGATTAAAAATTGTAAAAATGAAATAGCTACACCTTTATACTGGATATGGAGAAGATCCCTAGACACTGGGGAAATACCGAGCATCTTGAAAAGAGCAAACATTGTCCCTATATATAAAGGAGGAGACAGATCTCGAGCAAAGAATTATAGACCAGTGTTATTGACGTCCCACCTCACCAAAGTATTTGAAAGAATAGTTAGAGAGAAAATTTATGATTTCTTGGAGACACTGGAAAGATTCAACGTAAATCAGCACGGATTCCGATCAGGTAGATCATGCCTATCACAACTTATAGAACATTATAACAATATCCTAGATGCAGTGGAAGGCAATGACAACTACGATGTCATATACACAGATTTTGCTAAAGCTTTCGACAAATATGATCACGGTATAATAGAACATAAAATGAAATATATGGGAATAACAGGCAAAGTGGGAAAATGGATCTGCAACTTCCTCAGAGAACGTCTACAGGTCGTCAAAATTCAAGGTATATCAACACCAGAATCGGAATACGTAGCTCAGTACCACAAGGTACAGTACTGGCCCCACTCCTGTTCATTATCATGCTAACAGACATAGACAGCGGAGTAAACAGCAACAGTATAGAAACATCCTTTGCAGATGATACAAAGATCAGTAGAAAATCAGCGTTGTAAATGAAGCAGAGAGACACGAACAAAATATACAAATGATCAGAAGACAATATCATTACATTTAACACCGAGAAATGTCAGCTCTTGAGGTATTGTAGAAAAGAGGAACTTGTGCTCCAGATAGACAGGAAATTCAGAGAAGCACGAAAGCGATCGATCTGGCGGTAATAATGACCGATGATGCGAAATTCGAAACACAAAATCAGATGGCGACAAATAAAGCAAAAAGAGTCGTGGGATAGGTACTAAGAACGGTCAAAAGAAAGGATAGGACAGTAATGATTCCCCTGCTAAAAACACTAATTATACCAGATTAAATACTGCTCAGTTTTAACGTCCCCATATTAAAAGGAAGAAACTAATAAACGAAGGAACTCGGAGACATTTCACAGCAAAGATTAATGGCTGAAAAGAGCTCAACTACTGGGAAAGACTCCGTGAACTAAATCTGTACTCCATGGAAAGAAGAAGAGAGGTACACCATAATCTACATGTGGAAAATGATCGAAAAACTGGTACCAAACCTCAAACTAAACCCAATTACCATTCAAACAACACTGGAAAATAGGAAAGGCAGAATGTGTAGTGTTTCCAAATTAAAGGCCCGACAAGGAACCTCCTCAACACTGAAGGAAAATAGCTTGGTTGTCAAGGGGGCCAAGAATTTTCAACCAGCTTCCAAAGGACCTCAGAAAGGTTACAGGGGTCAAAGTTGGTCTTCAAGAGAGGACTAGATGCCTGTCTCAGGATGGTACCAGATGAGCCGGGTGTACCTGGCTATGTACGGTGGAGAGCGCAAGAAAGCAATTCGCTCCTCCACCAAGCCAGACCTAGAGGCGGGGCCACCAGCTTGACCTTCGTGTAAAGAGAAACCAACGCACGGAACACCAACGAGGTTATAGAGGTTACTATATATATATATATATGTGTGTGTGTGTGTGTGTGTGTATGACTGATTTAAGTTCTTTGAATAATTTGAAACAGTATATTCAATTTACCTGTGAAATACCAAATACATTTTCAGAATTTGTGTTTTGAGTAATTTTAATAACAATATTTAAAATTTAAACGATATTTAAAATTTATAAAAAACGCCCCAAACATTCCACTGTGTTGTTGCGTGCTTTTTCTGGGCATCCTAAAATTGTGAATATGGACGTCATATCCGAGATGCGTTTCAGGCCATATCGGATCTGTGACGTTACATATTTGAAAGAAAAACTGAAATACGCGGAGAATGTCTTTCAGAGTTTCAGTATTCCAAAGATTTTACAGGTCACGAGAATTTTTTCACATACGAGTAAACGAACTAATTCTAGTATGGAAAATATATGAAGTTTTCAGTTACAACGAATATCAAAACAATTTTACCTAAAGATATAAATGTTAGAAATAGTCCTACAAATAAAAATTTAGCCATCCTGAAAAAGCAAACTGTAAAAAATCCCAAGATGCTCTGGTTTATTCTTTTGTATAATCTCTCTCTCTCTCTCTCTCTCTCTCTCTCTCTCTCTCATTAGACTTCATCGCAGGCGGACGTGCTGTGTGGTTTCTCCAGTATCTTTTTTTAATAGTGACTAAGTGACAAAGTTTGATTTTATAAAATTTGTTAGATAAGTATAATATTTATTTACTTTATTATTGAGATTAGGCCAAGCACTATTGCTTAATAATTAGACTTAATTTATTCCTTTTCCGGTTTTAACGAACATAATTCCGTATTGTTTAAATTCTGTTTTTTCGGCTGAATTTCTCTGGGAAAGTTAACGTGAAATAAGTTTGCATTGTTTTAGACTGTCGTTACAGATTGCATTTTCAGACTAGTTACATAGTAAGATTTGTATATTCGAGTATTTCCGTTTCCGGTCTGTTACACGTGCTCTCGCAGGTCCATTTCCGGTCTGTAACACGTGCTCTCGCAGGTCCATTTCCCGCATTCACTACTTCTCTTCCACGATCCGTTGTATAAATTAAAATAACATATTATATTATTTAAAGTAACATCATTATGCAGTGTTATAAACGGCTCCTTACAGATCCCATTCAGTTCCGTATTCAATTCCATTTCCGGTCTGAAACACGTGCCACTCGTCTGCGCGTATTTATTTCGTATTTCTGCATTCACCAATCCTCCCTCACTAACCAATATACTAATTAAAATAGCATTGTATTATTTAAATTAATATCAGACTGCATTGTTATTAACGGCAACCCACAGGTTCCATTCAATTCTGTATTCAACTCAGTTTCCGGTCTGTAACACGTGTTTACTTCCGCACTCACCATTAGCCCTCTCACCATTCGTTATATTAATTAAAGTAGCATATTGTATTATTTAAAAATAACGTATCGTGTTATTTAAAAGGAACGCATCGTATTTTTTAAAGTAATATATTGTATTATTTACAAACATATCGTAACGTATCGTATTATTTAAAAGTAACATACTGTATTACTTAAAGTAACATATTGTATTATTTAAATTAACGTATCGTAAAAAAAAAAAAGAAAATATGACAGGGCCAGCTAAATTGAAAGCGGAATGCTTTAAATGTAAAGTTAATCATTGGTGCGTCGACTTCAGCGAAGGTAGTATCAGCGACGTCACATCCCTTAGTATATGTTTGTTTTGTAAACTTAGAAAAAAACCACGAAAAGGAAGTTAAAGAGCTGAAGGAATTAGTAAAAAAGCTTGAAGCTCGGGTCGTAGCACTGGAAATCCAACCCAGTGGACAAGATCAAACTGAAAACACAGCAGCAGATATAAACTGGAAGGTTAAACATCTAGAACAAAGCGTGGCTCGCTTGGAAAACACGGTGAATATTCCGGAAAATAGAACGGAGGAACGAGAATTCAAATTGGTCAAAAATAAAAGACCCTCCAAACCAAAACCAAAACATAAGGATTCGGAACCCATTACCGTTAAAAATAAGTTTCACTTACTTGCTGACGAGGAGGATGAATCCTTTTTAATTGGGGATTCTATGGTAAGGAATCAAGGGGACTTTTTCGGAGCAAGACGTGTGACCAAGAGAAAACTCCGATGTTTTCTGGGTGCCACAAGCCAGATAACTAATAGGGAATTAGTCAAAATTAATATCAAGAATAAGAGTTGCCCCATCATTGTACATGGTGGCAATGACGTTTTTCTGGGAGGGACAGGAGGGCAGACAGAGTCCATTATAAAAGAATTCAAGATCCTAACCGACAAGGTTAGGGAGAGGACAGATATGGGTATGGTCGTAGGAATTCTCCCTCGAATGCGTGCTAGTGACTATACTCTAAGTAAAGCCATTAGCATAAATAAAAGAGTTAAACGCATGTGTGATGAAAAAGCCTAAAGTTTGTTGATTTTTGGCCTACATTCTACGGAAATGGGGAATACTTTGGTTCCGACGGGATATATTTTAATCAGAAGGGGAAAAAGAAGTTTGGTGATTTACTGAACATTAATTTGCATAATCTTTTTAAACTAGGACCCCCCAAACCAGCAATTGATCCTGCTCCCCCAACAGTTAAACCCCCTCCTCCAGCAGTCGGTCTTCCTCCCCCAGCAGTCGGTCCTCCTCCCTCAGTAGTTAGTCCTCCTCCAACAGCAGTTAGTCCCCCTCCAACAGCAGTTAGTCCCCCTCCAATAGCAGGTAGTCCCACTCCACCAGTAGTTGGTTCAACTGCACATACCACATACCACATACCACATCAAGCAGGATACTCAAACTCCTCCCCAGACATAACGTTCTGTTCCCCCTCACTAGCAACACATACACAATGGAGAACAGAAAAACAACTGTCATCAGACCACCTGCCCATCATCATTACAACACATTCTACACTCTGCCCCAACAGCCTTAGGCACACTTGCAGAAATTACAAGAAAGCTGATTGGGAACAGTTCAAAATACAGACTGAGGAACAATTCACCACATTAAATAGCACACCCATCATAAACATCAATACAACACTCAAGACATTTAATCAGATCATCAATAATGCAAACAAATACATACTGAAGGGCAACATTAGGAAATACAACCCAAATTACACTAGAGAAATAGCCCACCTTATAAGGCAACGTAACAACCTCAAGTATAACACACAAACCCCACACACAGAAGCCATAAAACAGCAGATACAACAGCTCAACACAGAAATAAACAACAAACTTAAAGAAAAACAAACAGAAACATTCAGGGAATTCATAACAACATTAAACCACTCCACAGATACATCCAGGCTATACAAGACTATAAACGGCATTACCCACTCTAACAGCGGCATTCACACCTCACACGCGGCTCTCTGTCGCAGCCAAAATAATATCCCAACATACACACAACATGCTAACATTCTAGTTAATCACTACGCAAAGATAAGTCACTTAAACAGAGACAACAACCAGAAACATGCAGACAGACAAACAGCCAGACACAAGAAAACCTACAGACTCGACACAACCATTACACCCTTCAATACAGACCAGACCACCAAGATCATCAAAAACATTAAGAATTCGAAGGCTACTGGACCAGACAACATATCTAACATACACCTTAAACACTTGGGCCCACAAGGAATACTCAACACAAACCTGCACAATAACACCAAAAGGTGGCTGAGCAACTATCTTTCAGGAAGATACTCACATGTCACATTTAATGGCAAGTCATCCAAAAACAAACTATCACAAATAGCAGCACATATTCATACCAACACTGTATTATTCCTGACATATGGAAACAAGGTAAAATTATTACACTACTCAAACCAAACAAAAATCCAACAGAACCAGCTTCCTATAGACCCATTACTTTACTATGCACACCTTCCAAAGTAACAGAAAGACTAATCTTACAAATCACCAACCCACACATTCCACTATCGCCTACTCAACATGGATTCAGACCTCACCACTCAACCACGACATTACTCACTAACCTCACGCAGCACATTATGGATGGCATCAACTCCAGACGACCAGCTCAACGTACACTCTTAGCAACAATAGACATTAGTAAAGCATTTGATGCTATCCCACGCTTACCTCTCATAAACAAAATACTCAACACAAACCTGCACAATAACACCAAAAGGTGGCTGAGCAACTATCTTTCAGGAAGATACTCACATGTCACATTTAATGGCAAGTCATCCAAAAACAAACTTTTTCCGAACGGGGTCCCTCAAGGTTCTGTTCTCTCACCAACACTCTTCAACTTATACATGCATGACATTCCAACACCCATAGATAACAAGCTTGCATTATCATCATATGCAGATGATATCACTCTAACATCCACCCACAACAACATCGACACCGCTACAAATAAGCCTACAAACATACATAAACAGTATACAAGACTGGCTCACACACAATAGACTCAAAGTAGCGCCCACAAAATCAACCATCACCTTGCTTACAAGCAACACAAAAGAAAACCAGGTAATTCCACAACTTACACTAAACAACATCAACATTCCACACACTCACAGGACCAAAATACTTGGGGTCACATACAACACATCATTATCTTTTGCAAACCACATTCAGGATATTAAAAACAAATGTACGTCAAGACTTAACACGCTTAGGGTACTAACAGGCACAAACTTTGGACACCAGCAGGAAACAACATCACTCATATACAAACAATATATTCGCTCAGTTATGGACTATGCTAGCCATGCTGGGCACCCATTATCTCAAACACACACATAAACACCTTACAGACAATACAAAACAACGCACTTCGTATCATTACAGGATGCACTCAAACAACACCAATAGAACACCTGCACACAGAAACAAAAATAATGAAAGTTAGGGAACATTTAGACATGAGGGGAACACAATTCATGGCAGCAGCGACAACTAACCCACAACACCCTTGCCACTACATGTACAATCAGGCACCGACACCTCGCACCATTAAGGTAACACCAGAGAGACATTATAACCAAATACTCCATTCCATACCACGCCCCACAGACATCACACAGTACAGAAAACACATACACACACACCTAACCCACAAAGCACTGACACAACTCGATCCGAATGTGGTCCTAGGTGCGAAGCCGCCACCCATTAACAGGTCAGATCAGCCTCAGATCGGATCGAGTTAACTTAGCACGATTCCGATGTGGACATCACCCAAACTTACGAACATATAAACACAGACTAGACAACTCCATAGACGACACCTGCCACCTGTGCCAGGACACACCACAAACAATTGAACACATTATGACAGACTGTACCGCTCTAGCACAACAACGAACACAACACAACATCACTAGTGCGCTGAACCTCTGGTCCACTCCGGAGAGGGCGATCGGTTACCTGCGTGCCGCCGGCTTGCTCGATCAGGGTGGGCTGATCGGCTAAAAACAACAACAACTGCGTCGGGAAACGACTCAGGCCAGTTAGAAAAATCACAATTTAAAATCCTCAAAACTGTGCTCTTCAATGCTAGTAGGTCAATTAGAAACAAACTAATGGAATTTATAGCGCTAGTCAAAACTGAGAACTTTGATATCATAGGAATAACGGAATCCTGGATTCATTCTGAAACAAGGGATTTTGTAGAGAATTTGAAATGGTAGGTTACAAAATGTTTCACAAAGATAGGAACGGAAGGGAAGGCGGCGGTGTACTTTTGTATGCTCGGGACTTCCTGCACCGGTAAACAGTAATATCGTATCTGCTCATGAAATGTTGGGAATTGATCTAAACCTAAATAATAAAGTAGTGCATCTACTTCTAGTATATAGGCCACCTCACTACCCCGTTGATAAGGATATAAACTTGTATAACAATTAAGCAGAATAGTGAATAATAAGATCAGTGATTTTGGTGATTTTAATTGTGGTAATATAAATTGGGAAACACAAACAGCTGATGCTGAGGGCTCAAGACTGTTGGAATTTGCAGATAACTTATTAAATGGGTTGACGGTCCTACAAGGGTAATAATAAACTAGACCTCATATTCACGAACGAAGATGACCTGTCTCTAACCTGACTATTGGTGAAAATTTAGTAACAGCGATCATAATTTGGTTAGGTTTGACCTCAGGGTTCCAGTTAATACACGCGAAAGGACTCGCGAAACACTAGATTTCTCGAGAGCAAATTTTGAAAGCTTCCGAAGTAGTTTAGACATACTTGAAGTTCTAATAAATGAGGATGTCAATGTCACCTGGAGCTCATACAGGGATCAATTTAGAATATTACAGAACACTTTTATACCCACTAAAATAGTTTCCTTATCAACGAAGTCGCCGAAATGGTTTAACAACGAAATTAGCAGTGCTATTACGGGAAGAAATAGAGCCTACAAACTACTTAAGTCGCATTTCAACCAGACAAATTCAGAAAACTATATAAACCTACGTAGGAGGGTTAAGTCCTTAATTAGATCAGCCAAACGTGAGAAGAAGCTGAGTTGCCTCACTCTGTAAAGTTAACCCTAAAGATTTTTTTCCCATGTTAATAGCAGAAAGCCAATTAAAAATTCTGTAGGTCCCCTAAAAGACAATAGAAATGGCGTACTGAAATTCGGTGATAAAGATATAGCTAATATGTTAAACGAGTTCTTCGTTACAGTCTTCACGGAGGAAGACAATAGAAGTGCCAAGTCCTCGGATACATATGACGGTGACCATCCCGTAGAGACCACAAGTTTTACGAGAAATGAGGTACATCAATTAATTGATAAGATGAACAAATACAAATCACCTGGCCCCGACTTATTTCTTCCAAGGGCATTAAAAGAGGTTAGCCACAATGTTGTTGACGACTTAGTAACCATATTCAAACAATCAATCGAGTTAGGGAAAGTTCCAACCGACTGGAAGTTAGCAAATGTAACACCAATCTTTAAAAAGGGTGATAGGGAAAATCCTTGTAATTACCACCCGATCAGTTTAACATCAGTTGTCGGCAAACTGTTGGAATCCATCATTACAAAACGCATTGTGTATCACCTTGAATCTAACAATCTAATTTTTTATTCTCAACATGGATTTAGGCGACATAGATCCTGTCTGACAAACCTGTTAGAGTTTTTCCATAATATGCATACACTGTACGATGCAAGTAGGGCAATAGATATAGTGTACCTCGACTTTCAAAAAGCCTTTGACAAAGTCCCTCACGCGAGATTGATGGCTAAAGTCAAAGGACTAGGAATCACCGGGCTCGTTTCCAATGGATTGAGGATTGTTTTAAAAGATAGAAAGCAGAGAGTGGTAATAAATGGAGTGGCTTCGAGTGGGCGCCCGTCACCAGTGGTGTCCCACAGGGTTCCGTGCTGGGGTCCTTTACTTTTTATCATCTATATTAACGATATAGACGTCGGGCTTCTAAGTACAATCTCCAAATTTGCAACGATACGAAATTAGGAAGTAGTGTAGGTACTGAGGAGGGCGTAAGAACGCTTCAGAACATCTTGACAGGTTGGGCGAATGGTCTGCTACTTGGCAGATGCCATTCAACTTGGACAAATGTAAGGTAATGCAAATAGGTTAAAAAACCCGAAGACCGACTACTCTCTCTTAGGAAGGAACTTGACTGAGACCGATATAGAGAAAGACTTAGGAGTCTATATCAGCAACGATCTGAAACCGTCAAAGCACTGTGCAGAAGTCGAAAAGAGGGCCTTAAAAATATAGGTTATATTAAAAGACAGTTCCAGTTTCGGAACAAGGAGACTGTAATGTCTCTTTATAATTCACTAGTCAGACCTCAACTGGAATACTGTGCGCAGTTTTGGTCTCCATCCTCAGGAAGGACATAGAAAGGTTAGAAAGTACAAGCAAGGGCTACAAAATTGATCCTTCAATGAGAATGCAAAGCTACCAACGGAGATTGGAGCGCCTAGATCTGTTTACCTTAGAGACGAGGAGGTTGCGGGGTCAGCTTATTCAAGTCTTCAAGATGCTCAATGGAATAGATAGGGTAGATTACAGAAACTTATTCTCACTTAATGCCAATCCGACAAGAAATAATGGGTTTAAACTGCAACTAAAGACATTTAGGACATCTGTCTGCGGGAATTTCTTTTCCTATAAAATAGCTAATATCTGGAACCAACTTCCCTCAGAGGTTGTTTCCATTCAAAGTGTAAATGTGTTTAAAAATAGGCTAGACAAAGTACTGAATACTCTCATAGTTTAAGACTAAAATATAACATAACTCTGCAGGAGTTCGCTTGCACGGTGTCTCTGTGAGCATGCTAAATATAGAGCTATTTATATATTCTCCACTTTCCTGTAAAATTTTCTTGGCTACATTTCCAGGGTCAAGGTATTTTCTTCAACCTTTTTCAGTACCTGCCTCTGGCAGGGAGGGAGCGGAGGGTGGGGAGAGAGCCTTCTACTTTTCTATTCAGTTTTCTACTACTGCTAGGATAGTTGAAAGAAAAATAAACTTGTTTAATAACAGGAACCTCCCAGAGTGGACTGGAAGGTATTTGAGGCTTCCTCTTGTCCTTGTAACTCTCTCTCTCTCTCTCTCTCTCTCTCTCTCTCTCTCTCTCGCAAATCGTTGGAGACGGGCCAGGTGCCTGGTGACTGGAGGGAAGCCAATGTGACCCTTATCTTTAAGAAAGGGGATCACGAAAGTCCAGGAAACTATCGTCCCATTAGTCTCACTTCAGTTGTAGGTAAATTATTAGAGGAGATAATAGCGGATAGGATCGTTGACCATTTGGATTCCTACAAGCTGCTGGGGACTCCCAACATGGGTTTAGACGGCATAGGTCGTGTCTCACCAACTTGCTCGAGTTTTTCCACGTCATGTTGAGTGAGTATAATAAGAGTAGGGCGATTGATATACTTTATCTCGACTTTCAGAAAGCCTTTGATAAGGTACCTCACGCCGGCTAATGGCGAAAGTGCGCGCGCTGGGTATCGGTGGGGAAGTAGGTAGGTGGATTGAAAACTGGCTGAAGAATAGGCGGCAGAGGGTTGTAATTAAAGGGGCTAGTTCGGGTTGGGCCTCGGTCACTAGGGGTTCCTCAGGGTTCCGTTTTGGGCCGCTGTTGTTTATCATTTACATAAATGATATAGACGGTGGCATCGTCAGTCGGATCGCCAAATTCGCTGATGACACCAAGCTTGGGGCCAATGTTGGGACGCCGAGCGATCGAGCAACTGCGTGCGGACCTAGGTAGGATAGGAGAGTGGTCCGAAAAATGGCAAATGCCGTTTAACTTGGGTAAATGCAAAGTGATGCACATTGGCTACGCCAATCCCAAGTCGGACTACTCGATGTTGGGAGTAATATCGAGGCGACTGATTTGGAAAAGGACTTGGGTGTGCTAATTAGCAGCGACCTTAAGTTTACGAAACAGTGCGTAGAGGTGGAAAAGAAAGCCCAGAACTTGGGTTATATCAGGAGGCAATTTCAGTTTCGGAACAAGGAGATTGTGCTCTCTCTGTACAATTCCCTGGTTCGGCCGCACCTGGAGTATGCTGTGCAGTTCTGGTCGCCCACCCTCAGGAAAGATATTGAGAGGCTGGAGCGAGTGCAGGCGAGGGCCACAAAGTTAATCCCTTCCGTTAGGCATATGGGCTACAATCGACGGTTACGCGCCCTGAACTTGTTTTCGCTGGAAACTCGGAGGCTGCGCGGTCAACTGATCGAGGTTTTCAAGCTCTTACGCGGGTTCAACGATGTCGATTTTAGAAGCATGTTTAGTTTAAATGATAACCCAACTCGCAACAATGGTTGGAAGTTGGATTTGAAACGGTTTAGGACTAGTGTGTGTGGGAATTACTTTACGTATAAGATCTGTGACACGTGGAACAGGTTACCTTCAGAAGTTGTGAACAGTTCCTCTGTGGATCAGTTCAAGAAAAGGTTAGACCAAATCTTGCACACTATTTGGGTGTAGAAAATTTTCCTGGCACCCGTTGCCATTGGTACCTCCTCGGTATGGGCCGCAAGGCCTTTTGAGGTACTTCTTTTCCTTGTAACTCCTTGTAACTCTCTCTCTCTCTCTCTCTCTCTCTCTCTCTCTCTCTCTCCGCAGGGGGTATAAAGGTTATGCACATTCTTCTGGTGTTGTAAACTTTATACTTGGGGTGTGACAGCCCTCCGGTCCCGAGTCGTGGGATTCTAGAGAAATTGGCTGCCAGTTCCTTTAGGTTCTCTCTCTTTCGGGACGGGTGAAGTTGTTGTACAATCCTGTCCCGTGGGTTACTAGGACCCCATCCCATCCCTACTCTGTCCTTTTAGCTTACGTTAAGGATGTTCTCTGACTAAAAAAAAAAATTTTTTAGTATTAAGTCTTTTTCTCTTCTTTTACTATTAGGACCCTACTGCTACCTCATGCGTGGGAAGAGAGGCTTTGGAACCTCTATAAATAACACCATTTAACGCTCGTAGGTTGTGAGAGACTGGGATGGAGGGGTCCCAGGCGTAGGGGCGCGATGAATGGAGTGTGGCTAGTGCCCCGTTAAGCCCATTCCTAACGCGTAATGGCCTGACCAGCCCCCTGCGACCGTTCTTTGGTGACCAATTGATGGTGCTTGGCTGTACTGCTCTAGGTGAGAGAGCTTTACTGCCCAGCTGGCTGCCAGGCCAGCGTAAAGTCTCGGGCGTAGCCTCTGGGTCTGGTGGGATATCCCTTGAACACTGGATTCTAAGAGTCTGGCCGCTTGTGAGTGACTAGTAAGACTTAGTAAGGGGCTGCATCTCGCTGTCGCTCCTGGCGGGAAATCCGTGACGCCTGCGTCGCGAGTGTTTGTCAGTTGGTAGCTGCGACACGTTTGGGACTGTCCGGCCCTGGGGAGACCTTGGTCGGTGCGGCAGCAGCGAGAGGTGTAGTCTTCTGGAAGGGATGAACGTCACTTGCAAATAGGTGGATGCGTCTACGCGGGAAGAATTCACCCCCCCCCTCCTTTTTTATATACTGGTCAGAACGTTTTTGATAGTTTTCATTGCTAGAACGCTTTATCTTATTCAGAGTATTCAGAGTTCGAAAAAAAAAAAAGTTACAATGACTGGACCGCAGAAACTGAAGGCTGAATGTGCGAGGTGTGAAGTAAACCAGTGGGTGACGAACTTCAAAGAAGCCTGCTTCGAGAAGATCAACCACTCCAGCATGTGCCGCTTTTGCGAACTCATGCGGTTTTACGAGAAGCTAGAGGAGAGGGTCCGGCGGCTCGAGTCGTCCAGACCGGCTGTTGGAGGTGCGGCGGTCACTGACGCGGCTGCGCCCTCCACCCGGAGCTCATTGATAGGATAGCTGCCATGGAAAGGCGGTCCAGCGATGGACTGGACAGAGCTCGGGACCGCGGAGAAAGGGTAGAGGTGCAACCGGGGGCCAGGGTACAAAATCAGTGTCAGGAATCGCCAGCGACCCACGTGGAATGCACGGAACCGCGGCGCAAGGTGGAGGGCGTAAAGAAGGGGCGATAGAGAAGGGTGGGAAGGGGCCGATAAAGAAAAAGGGTGGGAAGGGGCCTACTGATGGCCCAAAGAAACCGAAGGATGTAGCTGCCGGTCGGGGTGGGTCGGGTGGTGTAAGTGCGTCTATGGGTGGCGACGGGTTCGAAAGGTCTCGGGCAAGAAGGCTGCGAAGCCGAAGCCTGAGACCCCAGTTGCCCCTGTCAGGACCTCCAACCGCTTTAGTCTCCTGTGCTCGAAGGAGGAAGACACCGTTTTGATTGGGGACTCGCAGATCAGGGGCCAGGAGAAGTACTTTGCTTCTGCAAACCGGGACGGGAGGAAGGTAAGGTGCTTACCTGGGCGGGGAACGGCGCACTTAAGGAAGGAGGTAGAGAAGGTGCGCGTGGCTAGTCGGAGGACTGCGATCGTTGTCCACGCTGGTGGCAACGACCTGTTCCTCAAAGGCGGTAGGGTAGGTCTTACAGAAGGGATCATCACCGAGATCATGTCTCTTGCGGATGATCTAAAACTGAAGACAGACAGGGGAATGTTAATGGGTATTTTACCGCGATGAATGCCAGTGACCACGCGCTCAGTAAGGTCATTGGCATCAACGAGAGGGTGCAAGACTTGTGCGTCCCGCTGGGCGTGAGGTTTATTGACCCTTCGACGCATTTTCGGGTAGGTGGGACCTTTACCAGAGGGATGGTGTCCACCTCAATAACAAGGGTAAAGGTGTGCTAGGCGCGCTGCTCGACCGGCACCTATACAGAATGGTGAGGTCGAGTCCGGGGAGAGATGATGGGCCCCCACCGGGGAGATGATGATGAGCCGGTGGCGGACGTACCTTCAACTGAAGGGTGCGTCCAGGTACAGGTGGGTGACCCTCCTTCCACGTTGGAGGGGGCTCAGGCTCCTGCGGAAGTTGCCCCCTCGTTAGTGAGGGGCTCTTCAACTCCCGACAGCCCTGGCTGTTCGGGAAACGGGTCGTGCTAGGGGGCGGTCAGAATAGGGAAGGCTCCCTCCGTGCAATGCTTTTTAATGCTAGGTCGATTAGGAACAAGTTTTGCGAGCTACGGGCGCTCTTAGCATCAGAATACCAGGATATCGTTGCTATCACCGAGTCCTGGATTCATACTGATCGTAGGGACTACGTTGGGGAGTTCGAAATTCCGGGTATAGAATGTTTCGCAAAGACCGCACCCGTGGGGAGGGGGGGGGGTACTAATATACGTCAGGGACACGTTGAGTCCGGTTGACTGCCAGTTCCGGTCGGAACGGGAGCTGCTTGGCGTCGATCTGAACGTGGGAGGGACGAACTATAGGTTAATCTTGATGTACAGACCTTCGCATCTCCTCCTCGAGGAGGATACAGCCCTGTACACCGAACTCCGTAGCCTGCTAGGGATAGGGTGTGTGTAGTTTTAGGAGACTTCAACTGTCGCGGCATAAAGTGGGAAGACAGGACTGCTGATGCTGAAGGGAGGAGGCTAGTTGACTTTGCTGATGAGAACTTCCTCACTCAGTGGGTCAATGAGCCTACACGAGGCGAAAGCGTTCTAGACTTAGTATTCACGACCGAAGACAACCTCGTCACTGGCCTCACCGTTGACGAATCGTTGGGCGGGAGTGATCACGGTCTGATTAGGTTCCGTGTGTGCGTCCCTCGGGTGAAGCGTAGTAACTCGAGAGGCAGTAAGCTCGATCTCCGGCGGGCGGACTTTGTTAGCCTCGGGATAGCGTAGGTGAGATGGGGTTAGAGGTCGGCGGCGATGTTGAGGGAGTGTGGAGTGCATTCCGGGACGAGTTTATGGTGCTGCAGTCTGCTGCCATACCCTCAAAACCGGTCACCCCTGCTTCAACGCAGCCTAAGTGGTTCATCGTGACATCGCTTCGGCTATCCGAAATAGGAAAGTAGCGTATAGGAGGGCGAAGGCCAATCGTTCCCATGAGAACACTGAAGCGTATGTCCGCCTGTGTAGGGAAGTGAAGGCGAAGGTTAGGCTAGCGAAACGTAACGAAGAACTACGGGTGGCAAGCCTCTGCAAGGGGAACCCTAAGGAGTTCTTCAGTTATGTTAATAGTAGAAAGCCCATTAGAAGCATGATAGGTCCGTTAAAGGACCGAAGCGGCGTTCTGCGGACCTCCGACGCGGACATCGCTAATGTGCTTAATGAGTACTTTGCGGGAGTGTTCACCAGGGAGGACACCCGCGTCATCCCCGAGCCAGGCGTGAGGCACGAAGGTGCTGGCCTGGATAGTGTTCGATGTACCGCGACAGTCGTTGCCGATAGAATAGACAAACTGAGCGCGTTTAAGGCTCCTGGGCCAGACCAGTTTCTCCCCAGAGTGTTGCGGGAGGTGCGCGACCAGGTGGCTCCCCACCTGGCTACAGTCTTCAACAAATCGTTGGAGACGGGCCAGGTGCCTGGTGACTGGAGGGAAGCCAACGTGACCCCTATCTTTAAGAAAGGGGATCACGAAAGTCCAGGGAACTATCGTCCCATTAGTCTCACTTCAGTTGTAGGTAAATTATTAGAGGGGATAATAGCGGATAGGATCGTTGACCATTTGGATTCCTACAAGCTGCTTGGGGACTCCCAACATGGGTTTAGACGGCATAGGTCGTGTCTCACCAACTTGCTCGAGTTTTTCCACGTCATGTTGAGTGAGTATGATAAGAGTAGGGCGATTGATATACTTTATCTCGACTTTCAGAAAGCCTTTGATAAGGTACCTCACCGCCGGCTAATGGCGAAAGTGCGCGCGCTGGGTATCGGTAGTAGGTAGGTGGATTGAAAACTGGCTGAAGAATAGGCGGCAGAGGGTTGTAATTAAAGGGGTTAGTTCGGGTTGGGCCTCGGTCACTAGGGGGTTCCTCAGGGTTCCGTTTTGGGGCCACTGTTGTTTATCATTTACATAAATGATATCGACGGTGGCATCGTCAGTCGGATCGCCAAATTCGCTGATGACACCAAGCTTGGGGCCAATGTTGGGACGCCGAAGCGATCGAGCAACTGCGTGCGGACCTAGGTAGGATAGGAGAGTGGTCCGAAAAATGGCAAATGCCGTTTAACTTGGGTAAATGCAAGTGATGCACATTGGCTACGCCAATCCCAAGTCGGACTACTCGATGTTGGGGAGTAATATCGAGGCGACTGATTTGGAAAAGGACTTGGGTGTGCTAATTAGCAGCGACCTTAAGTTTACGAAACAGTGCGTAGAGGTGGAAAAGAAAGCCCAGAAGCTGTTGGGTTATATCAGGAGGCAATTTCAGTTTCGGAACAAGGAGATTTGGAGTATGCTGTGCAGTTCTGGTCGCCCACCCTCAGGAAAGATATTGAGAGGCTGGAGCGAGTGCAGGCGAGGGCCACAAAGTTAATCCCTTCCGTTAGGCATATGGGCTACAATCGACGTTACGCGCCCTGAACTTGTTTTCGCTGGAAACTCGGAGGCTGCGCGGTCAACTCATCGAGGTTTTCAAGCTCTTACGCGGGTTCAACGATGTCGATTTTAGAAGCATGTTTAGTTTAAATGATAACCCAACTCGCAACAATGGTTGGAAGTTGGATTTGAAACGGTTTAGGACTAGTGTGTGTGGGAATTACTTTACGTATAAGATCTGTGACACGTGGAACAGGTTACCTTCAGAAGTTGTGAACAGTTCCTCTGTGGATCATTTCAAGAAAAGGTTAGACCAAATCTTGCACACTATTTGAGGGTGTAGAAAATTTTCCCTGGCACCCGTTGCCATTGGTACCTCCTCGGTATGGGCCGCAAGGCCTTTTGAGGTACTTCTTTTCCTTGTAACTCCTTGTAACTCTCTCTCTCTCTCTCTCTCTCTCTCTCTCCTCTCTATATATATATATATATATATATATATATATATTATAAACACAGACCGTGAAGAAAATTAAATCCACTATAGTTCGGACATGTTATGTGCCTTGAAAAGTGGATGCTCAATTCTGCCAGTTGAGGCTTAAGTTTTGGTTTTTGGCTAAAAATATAATAGTTACCCCTTTTTTCTTTGATATATTCAATCTGACGTGAAGGCAGCGAGGTTCTAAATGGTGCGGGGCTAGGCTGCTTTAAACCCTAGATCCTGTCCCAAAGCTGGATCCTATCTGCTTTGCAGATAGCTGTTGAGGGAAGCTATATTTTTGGGACCTCTTTGCGAGTGACCCGTTGCCCACGTCGGGCTAACATCATGAAAAAGAAAAAACTATAGTGTTTGTCATTTACCATTACTTATTCGAACTATAGTGGATTTAATTTTCCTAGAAGAGTTCCTTGTTCCATGCACGGTATGTGTGTATCATAAAAAACCTCAGGGGAACCATTCTGAGTTCACTCCCATGTGTGTGTTGTCCCACAAAAAAGTACACCCAACTTTAGATTGTACTAACTCCTCCAAAAATTGAGATATTTTGGATGTTTGTTTGATTTAATATAGCAAATTATTCTTTGTTAACGTTCAAATTTATTCATGTTTAAACGATTTAGTGTTTAAGCATCTGCTTTTAACTGAAGGGTACAACAAAATGGATTGCGCAAAATTGGTCAATGAAAAAATAATGTGTGTGCTATCGATGTAATGAAAAGACAAATACATAATAATAGATACTTTAACATAATTTTAATAAAATACAAAGCAGATTTTTCTTTATTCCTTATTGCAAAAGTTATGCTTAGTTTCGTTTTATTTCAACATGACCGCCATTCCTAGCGATACAAATCTGGAGTCGAGCTCTCATCTTCCCCATCACTCTTTTGATAAGATCTGGATTGTCTTTTAACAAGTTGATTTCAGCTGTGATGCGAGTCCTCAAATCATCTAAATTGATAGGTTGTGATTCAAATACTCTATTTTTCAAATGACCCCATAAAAAGTAATCACACGGGGTCAAGTCAGGGCTTCTGGGAGGCCATTCAATGTCATGGCCTGTAGCAATTACTCTTTGGTGGAAGACTTCCTGCAAGCGTTCCTTCACAATAACTCTCCTGTGAGTAGGAGCTCCGTCTTGCACCCACCAAATACGATTAAATCGGTTTCCATAAGTAATACGTATTTGTGGAAGGATTTCTCGGTCTATCATTTCTAGGTAAGCTTCACCATTTAGATTACCATCGTATAAGACCGGGCCAATTACCACTCCATTACCGCACAGTCCTACCCAGAGAGACAGTTTTTGTTTAGAGTTATTCTTTTCGTAGATATGATTGTCAGGTGGATGATTTTTTGGTGCATACTAACGGCAGATTTGTCTGTTCACTAGACCATTCATAAAAAAGGCCGCCTCATCTCCAACCACTAATTGTTGCGAGGTAGATCTCCTTCAATGAGTTGATGTCGAATTTCCATTCTGTATGGGTACAAATTAAAATCCTCACGAACTATTCGATGAAATGACATGCGTGAGAGTTCTGTACCATTTCGCCTGGTGGACACTTTTGGATGTCTCTCTAATAAATGCCGAACATGCTGAATGTTCTCGTCTGTTCTTGCCGTCTTCGGATGGCCTGAACGTCCTTTGTTCAAATTGAGGACCGTTCCTTCTTCTTTGTATTTCCGAACATTCTTCAAAATTCTATGTTTAGTTGGAGAAGCTCTATCGGGAAATTGCAGTTCGAAGGTATTCTGAACTTGTTTTAAGCTTTTAGTTTGCAGATAAGTTGTGACCATGAGAACGCGCTGCCTTCGTGTAAACTGCATGATAAGGGTTTCAAAGTTATTTATAAATTTAGTAATTCAGATTCTTCATTTATATGTATGACTCGTATCTTAGATACAAAAGTTCGAATTATTTAAAAAAATATTTGCAATATCCTTCGACGTAAAAAGTAGCACATTGGTTAAAGCAAGAGGAGCTATCTGGCTGGGAGAAATGATCATTCCGCGCAACCCATTTTGCTGTACCCTTCAGTTAAAAGCAGATGCTTAAACACTAAATCGTTTAAACATGAATAAATTTGAACGTTAACAAAGAATAATTTGCTATATTAAATCAAACAAACAGATCCAAAATATCTCAATTTTTGGAGGAGTTAGTACAATCTAAAGTTGGGTGTACTTTTTTGTGGGACATATACATATATATATATATATATATATATATATATATATATATATATATATATATATATATATATATATATATATACAGTATATACATACATGTACAGGATATACATTGGTGTAAGAAAGGAATAGTATATATACACATACATATACATATGACAGTGCGACAGTTAGTGCGTTCCGAAACATTCTTTTTTTACATGTTGAGGACATTCATCAGGTGCAACAAGAAATATATATAAACATGAAACATGCTCATGCATATACAGTGTATATGTATATATATATATACATATATATATATATATATATATATATTATATATATATATATATATATATATATAAATAATGTAAAGTAGCACCAGAGACGCAATAAACATCTTACATTTTTTTATTGTGCTAAAGTCCCGGGACACTGATTAAATCATCAGGGCTAAAAAACGCAAAATAACTAATATAAAAGAAGTACCCCAAAAAATTATATAATAACTTACGCAAAATGACAAGAAACAAAACTTAAGACGATAAAAACTAGAAAATCACAAGTATAAAATAATACCTAACGTAAAACAATAAATCTATCGATGACTCGAGAGAGGTAAGATCTGGTTTCTGTTTGTAAATAAAAAAAAAAGAGATTCCATAGTTTTAAGTTTGAGATCAGAACTACCGCCAGCGAGTATACTAAAATTAAGCTATGAAATCGGATGGTTTTTGTTGTGAGCATGATTTACGTATATGAGAATTAGATGGTTTCCTGAAGGGTTGATTCGTACGGACTGGTTTTTTTTTTATGTAGGAAGGAAAGCGCCAAGGACAAATGCCCGCATGCCCGAATGCTTCCTCCACAATAGAGAGAAAAGAGCCAAAATCAAGGTTTAAGCTTTTCGAGATGCCTGGACACTCTACGTTTGAAAGGAGATCACCAGTAGAACGTCCCTTGCGAAACCCATACCGACGGTCTGAAAGAAGTTTGTGAGAAGAGAGATATTTAAGAATCTTCCTATTAAGCATAGATTCAAAAACTTTGGAAAGGCAAGAAGTCAAAACAATTGGACGATAGTTGGAGGGTTGAGGACGGTCACTCTTCTTTGAGACAGAATGAGTGAAAGCGAACTTCCAGCAGGAAGAAAAATGTACCAGATGAAAGACAAAGACAAAAGGGTTTGCTTGGGCAGGGAGTCAGCACAGAAACACAGTTCTTGAGAACAATAGGAGGGATCCCATGAGGACCATACGCCTTCCTAGAGTTGAGCCAAAATAAGAAAGAAAAAACATTTTTTGAAGAGATTCTAATTTCAGATATAATTAAGTCAGAAGAAGATGGAGAAAATGCAACGGAGAAAAAAGTTTGACAGAGTAGGAAGAAGGATGAGTGGTGAGAAATAAATCCATAATGTTGGGCCTATCTCCAAGCCGATCGAGTTACAAGTAGGGTGTTGTTGTTGTTGTTGTTGTTGTTGGTTAGCCGATCAGACCACCCTGATCGAGCAAGCCGGCGGCACGCAGGTAACCGATCGCTCTCTCCGGAGTGGACCAGAGTTTCAGCGCACTAGTGATGTTGTGTTGTGTTCTATGTTGTGCTAGAGCGGTACAGTCTGTCATAATGTGTTCAATTGTTTGTGATGTGTCCTGGCACAGGTGGCAGGTGTCGTCTGTGGAGTCGTCTAGTCTGTGTTTATATGTCTGTAAGTTGTGGTGATGTCCACATCGGAATCGTGCTAAGTTAACTCGATCCCATCTGCTCAGGTTGGTCTCTGACCTGTCAATGGGTGGCGGCTTCGCACCTAGGACCGCATTCGGACCGAGTCGTGTCAGTGCTTTGTGGGTTAGGTGTGTCTCTGTGTGTGTGTGTGTGTGTGTGTTTTCTATACTGTGTGATGTCTGTGGGACGTGGTTAGGAATGGAGTATTTGGTTATAATGTCTCTCTGGTGTTACCTTAATGGTGCGAGGTGTCGGTGCCTGATTGTACATGTAGTGGCAAGGTTGTTGTGGGTTAGTTGTCGCTGCTGCCATGAATTGTGTTCCCCTCATGTCTAAATGTTCCCTAACTTTCAGTATTTTTGTTTCTGTGTGCAGGTGTTCTATTAGTGTTGTTTGAGTGCATCGTGTAATGATACGAAGTGCGTTGTTTTGTATTGTCTGTAAGGTGTTTATGTGTGCGTTTGAGATAATGGGTGCCCAGCATGGGCTAGCATAGTCCATAACTGAGTGAATATATTGTTTGTATATGAGTGATGTTGTTTCGTGCCGGTGTCCAAAGTTTGTGCTAGTTAGTACCCTAAGCGCCTTAAGTCTTGACGTACATTTGTTTTTAATGTCTTGAATGTGGTTTGCAAAAGATAGTGATGTGTTGTATGTGACCCCAAGTATTTTGGTACTGTGAGTGTGTGGAATGTTGGTGTTGTTTAGTGTAAGCTGTGGAGTTATTTGGTGTTCTTTTGTGTTGCTTGTTAGCAAGGTGATGGTTGATTTTGTGGGCGCTACTTTGAGTCTGTGGTGTGTGAGCCAGTCTTGTATACTCTTTATGTATGTGTGTTGGTTATTTGTAGCGGTGTCGATGTTGTTGTGGGTGGATGTTAGAGTGATGTCATCTGCATATGATGATAAGGTAAGATTGTTATCTATGGGTGTTGCAATGTCATGCATGTATAAGTTGAACAGTGTTGGTGAGAGAACAGAACCTTGAGGGACCCCGTTCGGAAAAAGTTTGTTTTTGGATGACTTGCCATTAAATGTGACATGTGAGTATCTTCCTGAAAGATAGTTGCTCAGCCACCTTTTGGTGTTATTGTGCATATTTGTGTTGAGTATTTTGTTTATGAGAGGGAAAAGTGGGATAGCATCAAATGCTTTACTAATGTCTATTGTTGCTAATAGTGTACGTTGTGCTGGTTGTCTGGAATTGATACCATCCATGATGTGTAACGTGAGGTAATTGAGTAATGTCGTGGTTGAGTGGTGAGGTCTGAATCCATGTTGCTTGGACGATAGTGGTATGTGTGTGTGTTGGTGATTTGTAAGATTAGTCTTTCCGTTACTTTGAAGGTGTGCATAGTAAAGTAATGGGTCTATAGGAAGCTGGTTCTGTTGGATTTTTGTTTGGTTTGAGTAGTGTAATAATTTTACCTTGTTTCCATATATCAGGAATAATACAGTGTTGGTATGAATATGTGCTGTTGTTTGTGAGAGCTAGTATTCCCTGTGGGCCTAAATGTTTAAAGCGTATGTTAGATATTTTGTCTGGTCCAGTAGCCTTCGAATTCTTAATGTTTTTGATGATCTTGGGGTCTGGTCTGTATTGAAGGGTGTTGTAACGGTCGTGTCGAGTCCGTAGGTTTTCTTGTGTCTGGCTGTTTGTCTGCCTGCATGTTTCTGGTTGTTGTCTCTGTTTAGGTGACTTATTTTTGCGTATTGATTAATAGAATGTTGTTGTGTAATGTTGGGATATTACTTTGGCTGCGACAGATAGCCGCGTGTGAGGTGTGAATTCCGCTGTTAGAGTTGGTAATGCTGTTTATAGTCTTGTATATCCTGGATGTATCTGTGGAGTGGTTTAGTGTTGTTATGAATTCCCTAAATGTTTCTGTTTGTTTTTCTTTATGTTTGTTGTTTATTTCTGTGTTGAGCTGTTGTATCTGCTGTTTTATGGCTTCTCTGTGTGGTGTTTGTGTGTTATGTTTGTGGTTGTTACGTTGCCTTATGAGATGGGCTATTTCTCTAGTGTAATTTGGGTTGTATTTCCTAATGTTGCCCTTGGGTATGTATTTGTTTGCATTATTGATGATGTGATTGAATGTCTTGAGTGTTGTATTGATGTTTATGATGGGTGTGCTGTTTAATGTGGTTAATTGTTCTTCAGTCTGTATTTTCAACTGTTCCCAATCAGCTTTCTTGTAATTTCTGTAAGTGTGCCTAAGGCTGTTGGGGCAGAGTATAGAACGTGTTGTAATGATGATGGGCAGGTGGTATGATGACAGTTGTTTTTTTGTCCTCCAGTGTGTATATGTTGCTAGTGAGGGAGAACAGAACGTTATGTCTGGGGAGGAGTTTGACTATCCTGCTTGATATGGTATGTGTGTATGTTCTTCTGTGTTGTTAAGAATGAAGAGGCTGTTTATTTGTGTGGCTATGTTGGCGCCCTCTGGTGTTATTTTTGTTGTGCAGGTACCAACTAGTGTCTTTAGCGTTGAAGCCTCCTCCTAAGATGACATTAGTGAGAGAGGCCAGATTGTGTAACTGTGGATTGTAATTGGCTGGCACCTAAGTGAACTATCTGGTGGGATGTAAATGTTGATGAGTGTGGTGTTGTGTTTTGCGCATGTTTTAATGTTAACTGTAGTTCATTTGAATTATAGTTCATTGTTGTGCCAATGGACTGTTTGTAGAGAGTTGTTAGGGTTTCTTTGTGTTGGCCGGAGGTTGTACCTCTGAGTGCTCTCAGTACGTTGAGTTTTTGTTGCTTTTGTGTTGATTTTGGTGATGTGGGGAGAATATGTCATGTGTGTGTTATATGTGACTCCAAGAATGGTAGGTGTTTTGTTGAGGGGAAGAGGTTGATCTGCGAGGGTAATTGTTGGGTTTGTTTAGTGTTTATCCGGTATCAAGAGTATAACTGGATTTTTGGGGTGATGCTGACATCCTATTTTTTGTTTGCCAGTGTTCTAATTGGTTGAGGTATGACTTCATGTTACGAGCTGCTGTTGTGTATTTAGGGTGTTGCGCCGTGATGGGTATGTCATCTGCATATGACTGAACATGGATGTTTAGATCGGGGGAGTGGTTGTGGTAGATCATGCATAAACAAGTTGAAAAGTGTGGGGAAAAGGATGACACCTTGGGGGACGTCATTGAAGAGAGTAAGTGTCCTGGATTTGTGACTTTTGTGTATGACTTTTGCTTGTCTTCCTGCTATGAAGTTTGTTAGCCATTTCTTGTCGTTGTTGTGCATGTATGTGTGTCTAGTATCTTTTTGGCTAATATGTGACAGGGGACAGTGTCAAAGGCCTTGTTTTTGTTTACTGCAGCAAGTATGGTTCGTGAGGGGGGGGGCTTTGTTGGTTAAAGCCGTCTAGTATGTGCTGTGTTAGGTTGGTGAGGAGTGTGCTGGTGGAATGATTCGGCCTGAAGCCATGTTGTGTATTAGAGAGTGGGATGTGTGGTTTGATTCTGTTGTGGATTAGTTTTCAAGGATTTTGGATACGGTGGAAAGTAAGGAGATGGGTCTGTAGGAAGAAGGTTGATTTGGAGGTTTATTAGGTTTTAGGTTGGGAATTATGTGTGCTTGTTTTCAGATCCTGGGTATTTTGTTGTGTAGCCAGGAAAAGTTGAAGATTTTTGTGGAGCCGAGGTGTTTCAGGTGTATGTTGGAGATGTGGTCTGGTCCTTCTGCATGTGCTTGTTTGAGTGATCTGATGGCTGTCTGGGTGTCTGTGGCAAAAAAAGGTGGATTCTCGTTTTGGTTAATTTGTGTATTGCGGATGTTCTTCACTATCTTCCTGTTTTGAGAGGAGGCTGGTTTGTGGCTAATTTTTTAGTAATGTTTCATGAGGATGTTGCAGTGTTATTTTGGTGTAGGTATTCTATTTTGGTTGGAAAGAAGTGCTTCATGTGTGGGAGCGGTGCTGGTGTAGAAGGTGTGGATTTTCTTTATGGTGCGCCAGAGATGGGTACTGTGAGTTTTGTGGTCAATAGTGCTAATGTATTCTTGCCAGTGTTTATTTTTCTGTGTAGTGATGAGGTTGGTGATGGTGTTGTTCAATGTTTGGATCTGTTCGGTTTCTTGAATAGTTGTTGTTCTGATTTGTCGAAGTCTATTTCGTTGTTTAATAAGGGCTGCAATTTGTGGTAAGAAATGTGGGTTGTATTGTTTTCTATGTCCTTGTGGAACATGTTTTTGCTAGCTTGGTTAACTATGTTAGTGAAGTGTGATGTGGGTCAATTGAGGCAAACGAGTCTAGTATGAAGTCTTGTAGGTTTTTTCGATGTGATCTGTGAATGCTTGCCAGTTTGCACGTTTGTAGTTCATGTAGGTTTTCTTAAAAGTGGAATGGACTGGGTGGGTCAGTTGATATGTAAAGATGATTGGTAGGTGGTTTGAGAATAGTTCATATAGTGTCTACCATGTTCTGCTTGTGTGTAGTATGGGTGAGAAGAAGGTGATGTCAAGTGATGTGGGTTGCTGATTGTGTTGTATAGGTTTTCTGGTAGTTTGATTTCTGTAGTTTAGAATATTGAGAGAGCTGAGTTGGTCGAGAAGGGTTACTCCTCTGGGGTCCGGGGTGTGTGTGGTGAACCAGGCGGGGTGGTGGGCAGTGAAGTCTCCACCAAGGAAGTGGTTCGGTAGTTCGGCTATGGTCTGGAGTTCTGGTGTATATCCTGGGCGGCAAGAGGTTGGTGGTGGGATGTAGAGGTTTGTGATGTTGAATGTGGTGTTCATTGTTCTGATTCTTACTGTTTGAATTTCTAGTGTATTGTCATTGTTTACGAGTTGTTGTGTGTGTTCTGCTGAGCTAATGAATTGTATGTCATTGTGGATAAGGGTGATGAGGCCTCCGCCTCGTTGTTGTCTGTCCTGTCTGATGGTCGTGTAGTTATGGAATTGGGGTGAGCCGGGTTTCTTGAATGATGGCTACGTGTATGTTGTGTTTCTGTAGGAGACTGTTCAGTTCTGCATGTTTGTTCTTGATGCCATTTATGTTTACTTGGAGAAGATTAAGTGTCCGTGTCTGGGGCTGTGAATGGATACGAAGTTCTTGTATATTATCCTATGTAGTAAGCACATTTGTATTATTATATAAACTATGGAGGACTGAAGCAGTGCGGGTATAGCATCTTTGTATTTAAACAAATGAAAAAATGGTGTGGGAGGAGTAAAAATAACTCTGATACTTAATTGCAAATAAAATTCTTTAAACAGTTTTTAAGAGTTTATTCCTGATACTGAAGTTTAAAGAGTGCTTTATAAGGTAAAGTAAAATAAAGAATTTTCGTTGGAACCGTGATTATATTTCTAATTAATAGGATTAATTAATCTGTTTAAGGTCCTACCTATTGTAGTTTCTATAAATCTAGAGCAGTGGTCGGCGAACTTCTTTGGGTATTACCCCAAAATATATTTGAGGACGTAATCAGGACGTAAATTCGTAATATTCTAAAATTTAGAATAACGCCACATTTATGTAACAAAATAAAATAAAAATATACGAAAAAAATATCAGCACAAAGTATCTCTGATACCGCACGCATTACCCCCAAAAGTTTTAAATTTACCCAATTTGGGTAATTTACCCCTGTTCCCCGACCACTGATCTAGAGGGAAAATTATTCTTTATAATAATAATTCATGTTATATGTCTTACAAATATATAACATATGTTATTACAAAAAAATCATATAAAATCTGTAAAATTTGATGGTCGCATTTGCACCCCTACGGATTGAAAGGTTTAAGAAATTTTAATTTTTTGTAACTTAAAATAATCTCAACAAATATTAAACGCTCTGTAAGTCTGAATGGAAATCAAATTTCATTTAAAACTAAAATCATGGAATCTATTTTTATTTACAATCTGAAACCAGATCTTAACTCTGACGAATTAATTATCGATAGATTTATTGTTTTACTGAAGGTATTATTTTATACTTGTGATTTTCTAATTTTTATTGTCTTAGGTTTTTGTTTTTGTCACTTTACATTAGTCATTATATAAGGATTTTTTTTTGTTTTATGTTATTTATTTTATGTTTTTAGTCCTGATGATGGAATCAGTGTGTGTTCCGAAACGTTGGTTGCAAAATTGGAAATTTATTAATAATGTAAAATATAGTAAAGTTTGTAACATATTAGGAAAACATAAATAGGATTCAAGGGCCTTTTCCGAAATTTGGACTGTTTCCTATTTTTTTGAAAATAAGATATTTAATGTAGATTTTTACGCTGATTTAAAAAATGTAAGTCTTTTTGGAGAAATTATTATTTTAAAAGTTACACGGTGTTCTAGTTTACGTATATATAATATATATATATATATAGGATCAAGTAAAGATAATCCCTCCCAGGTCACACTAGTAAAGCAAATCCCTCCCAAAAATGACCAAGTAAAGATAATCCCTCCCAGAAAGTAAAGTAAAGTGAAGCAGTCTGACATAAGGATAAAAATTAAGAGAATCTTTTTTTTAAAAATGATTTATTTGAAAACAAAATTTATTAAAATTCATTTATTACAATGGATCAAGTAAAGATAAGCACCCCCAACCTTTTTTAGTTAGCTTTATAAGGCTAACTAACGAAAATATCACGACTTAACCTAACCAATCGTTAGGTCAACTGTACGCCCTTGACGATTGGTTAGGTTAGGTCGTGATATTTTCGTTAGTTAGCCTTATAAAGCTAACTAAAAAAGGTTGGGGTGCTTAACTTTACTTGATCCAAAGACTTTAATTAAAGCGGTATTGCGGTATTGCGGTAAAGCGGTATTACCAACTTTACCAAGTAAAGATGATCCCTCCCAAAAAATGATCAAGTAAAGATAGTCCCTCCTTTTTCTGTTGGGAGGGATTATTTTTACTTGATCCTATATATATATATATATATATTTGCTACCCGCACGAAGTGTATAAAAAATAACTGAATGCCCGGTTAGGTTAATTGAATGCCCGGTTAGGTCACCTGTACGCCCTTGACGATTGGTTAGGTTTAGTCGTGATATTTTCGTTAGTTTTAATGAAAATATCATGACTAAACCTAACCAATCGTCAAGGGCGTACAGTTGACCTAACCGGGTATTCAATGAACCTAACCGGGTATTCAGTTGACCTAACCGGGCATTCAATTAATCTAACCGGGCATTCAGTTATTTTTTCTACCCTTCGTGCGGGTAGAAAAAATATATACGTATATACGTAAACTACAACATCGTGTAACTTTTAAAATAATAATTTCTCCAAAAAAAGACATTTTTTAAATCAGCGTAAAAATCTACATTAAATATCTTATTTTAAAAAAATAGGAAACAGTCCAAATTTCGGAAAAGGCTCGGATTCAATAGCTAGCATATAAATACTCGTAGGGTTCAGATGAACTTAGAAAAAGAAGTCCGTGACGTTCGTTCGCGAAGCCAGAAGAACACGTTCATACTTTTAATGTGGTTGAACCAGTTTGGAACAAGTATAGCTGTCACGTGAAGTCACACCCTTTATTTCATCCACTCGTATATTAATAAACAGTTTAATTCTCATAGAACACTAGATCTATACAATTAAGTAATTTATTTATCTGAAATAGGCTAAATAAGTTAGTTAAATAATATAAAACAATTAGAACTCTGGAATCCCTCAAATAGGATGTATTCTAAGTTTCTTTTAATTTACTGGTTGATGAAAAAATATCCAAAAAAGAGCTCGCTGGCGAAACCATAACAATTGACAGAACATGATTTGGAGTGAATCAGGGACAGTCCAGAAAAGGCAGTAGAGAATAGGCCACGAGTGAAAAATCAACCAGGAGTGGAGTTATGTGGTAAAAGAAAAGTGTCGTTCTGGTGAATTCCATACTCATGATCACAATTTAAAATTGGTGCGAAAATAATAAAAGGTAGGCCAGAAGCCGAACCAGGCCGTGGTTGACATCCGGTAAACTTGAGAGACCTATTCTCGTATGAGATGGGGTTAAATCATATATTTTCCCACCATGTATGCTGATAGGCCTGACCTAGTTAGTCTTAAAGTTAATCTGGCTTTCGCTACCAAGTTCATACCCATATAACCCGCATAAAGTCCTCATTATTATTTGCCAGGTTGACTGTCGTAACAACGACAAAGTATATAAATGGTGGACAACCCTTCATGGGCACAATAATGTAGAATATTTATTACATCTCTGGTACTCCTAATTAGACTGTGTTTTCCCCGTAATCAATCAGTTGCCGATATATATATATATATATATATGTTCATACTTTTAATGTGGTTGAACCAGTTTGGAACAAGTATATATATATATATATATATATATATATATATATATATATATTATATATATAGAGAGAGAGAGAGAGAGAGAGAGAGAGAGAGAGAGAGAGAGAGAGAGAGAGAGAGAGAGAGAGAGAGGGTGTCCGAGCTTAAATGGCGATAAAATAAAACATTAGAAATGCATCTTGTTGCCATTTAAGCCCGGACACCCTGTGTATATATATATATATATATACTCACGCACATATATACATATACTTGCGTATAGATGGGGGACAGTTAATGCCTTCCTATATTCCCATACATATGTAATATAGAACCCCTTCACAAACAAATTTTGAGCTTATTGGCAGAATTTTTTTTTAACAACTCTTATTAGATAATGCAGAAAAATTAGGTTATTTACATTAATTTTAAAGGTATGGGAACAAAGAGAGATATAGATATAGCGATTAAATAAGTGTTTAAAAAAAATACATAGGTGCATGGGGTATTGATATTAAAGGAGGAGGGGGGCCCTGAAAATTATAAAATAATTAATTTTTTACTTCATTTTTTTTAAATACAAAATTTCCTGTAGATTTTGAATTTGCAATTAGGTTTTTGTTATTGTTTTTAGAAATTAGTGAAAATAAGGAAAATATACGGTCGCGCAAGCTGAACTCATCCATGTGACAAAAAATGTAAATGATTATAAAGAGAGAAAAGCAAGCAAATCCTTTTTTATTAATAATATTTAAACTTTTTACATAAAACATTTCCTTCTCATTTAAAGTTTGCTCCTCAATATGGTCTGTTTTATTTCATGGAAAGACACCATTTCTAGATTTCCTTCCAGTTTTTAACTGGCAAACTAAATTTTTTCTTACCGTATTAAGAAGTGGCCTTTATATGAGAGTAGTATGCCTGCAAAAGGTTAGAATGAAGAGCAATTGCAATATTGATAAAATGTTGCAAGGTGCCAACCTCCCCAGTTCCACCCACCCACCCCTCAGGCTGCTAAAAAGAGGGGAATCCCCAGCAAGCTGGGGAATCCACCTAACCTCTTTGGGGGAGAAGTTAGGACGGCCTCACCCCCGAAAGGGGTATAACCTAAGAGAGAGGAATACAGAGCATCTTCTCACCTGGGCGTCCAGGTGCATAATGGGAGTTCAGGATAGCATCACCGGGCGTAGAATTGTCTTTCAGCCAGTTGGCCTAGAAGCCAGTGCCTCCAGGCATTATCAGCCAGTTGGCACAGTATGTATATATATATATATATATATCGTTTGAACAACCATTTGTCCTAAAAGCACACACACATTATACACATGTATGCACGCCATTATTATTATTGTGCACACCCACACCCACACACACACCATCTATCTATCTATGATATATATAAATGCAAAAACTTCACTTTTCTACGTGAAGGTCAAAATATGGTAATAAATCCCACTCTAATAGACAGAGTTTATTTCCACAACAGTTTCGATGCCCACTGGCATCCTCTTCGGGTGGATACAGAAAAACGAATGAACCAAAAACAAGAGGGAAAACAGTCTAGGGACCATTAAGAAATTCGCACCTAGATTAGATCCCGTTCTCCCGACACTGGAAGGGCATTTTTATTAAAGGGACCTGCTCATAAGTATATTCGCACAAATTTAAAAGTATCTTGTTCTATACATACAGATTCTATTATTTTTTTTTACATAATTATTACATTTATTATTACATATATTACATTTAATATTGCACTATTATTTATTATAGAAATTATAAATTTATTATTACATTGATTATTACATTGTTTATTATACAGAAATTATAAACCGAAAAACGAAGGAAAAAGACGAGAAAATCCAAAGACCATTAAGTAATTCGCACCTAGGTTAGATCCCGTTCCCCCGACACCAGAAGGGCATTTTATTAAAGGGTCGCGCTTATAAGTACATTCGCACATATTAAAACTAACTTCTTGTTCTATACATACAGATTCTATTATTTTGACATAATTACTGCATTTATTATTGCATTTACGTTTTTTACATTTATTATTATTACCTTTACACTTATTATTACATTTATTTTATTACCGTTATTATTACATTTATTGCATTTACATTTATTTCCACATTTATGACTTCCATTATTACATTTACATTTGAGTTTATTATTTCATTTACATTTTAACGTAAAAAAGAATGAACCAAAAGCGAGTAAGGAAACAATCGAGAGACCTTTAAGAAATTCACACTTAGGTTATAACCCGTTCACCCGACACCGTAAGGGATTTTTTGACCAAGAATCTCATTCGAGGGTCCAGCTTATTTTAAAGCCAGAAAATCTTTTTATGCCCTCAGAAACCTTCAGTTAACCAAAAACAATATGTGAGTTTGCCTTACATTGCCGGCTTAGAAAGAGTAAAACCGTTGACGAAAGATTTTAAGTTTGCTTTGGCGTTCAAATATTCGTCCACCGTAAAAAGTAAATTGGTTAGGAATAACGTTGCAAAACAGGAACAAGCCTGTGTCTACAGCATTCCCTGTAAAAGTTGTGATTTAGTATACGTAGGAGAAACTGGAAGAAATATTGAAACCCGTATTAAAGAACACACATATGCCTTCAGAAGTTTTAATACTAATAATGCAATTTTTTGTCACTGCAGCCAAAATGATCATGCTATAGATTGGGAATCAAATAAGTTACTTTATAAATGCAATAATTATGCTAAACGGAAAATAATAGAATCTGCATGGATAGAACAAGTGGATAATTTTAATTTGTGCCAAGGTACTTATAAGCTGGACCCTCTAATGAGATTCTTGGTCAAAAAATCCCTTACGGTGTCGGGTGAACGGGTTATAACATAAGTGTGAATTTCTTAAAGGTCTCTGGATTGTTTCCTTACTCGCTTTTGGTTCATTTGGTTTTTTGGTAAAATGTAAATGGAATAATAAACGTAAATGTAAGTGTAATAATGGAAGTAATAAATGTGGAAATAAATGTAAATGCAATAAATGTAATAATAAAGGTAATAAAATAAATGTAATAATAAATGTAAAGATAATAATAATAAATGTTAAAAAATGTAAATGCAATAATAAATGCAGTAATTATGTCAAAATAATAGAATCTGTATGTATGGAACAAGATGATAGTTTTAATTTGTGCGAATGTACTTATAAGCGGGACCCTTTAATAAAATGCCCTTCTGGTGTCGGGGGAACGGGATCTAACCTAGGTGCGAATTAATGGTCTCTGGATTGTTTCCTTCTCGCCTTTTTCATTCGTTTTTCGGTTTATAATTTCTGTATAATAAACAACAATGTAATAATTTCTATAATAAATAATAATGCAGTATTAAATGTAATAAATGTAATAATAAATGTAATATTTATGTAAAAAAAATAATAGAATCTGTATGTATAGAACAAGAAGATAGTTTTAAATTTGTGCGAATGTACTTATAAGCAGGTCCTTTAATAAAATTGCCCTTCTGTTGTCGGGAGAACGGGATCTAACCTACGTGCGAATTTCTTAATGGTCCCTGGACTATTTTCCCTCTTGTTTTTGGTTGATTCGTTTTTCTGTATTCACCCGAAGAGGATGGCAGTGGGCATCGAAACTGTTGTGGAAATAAACTCTGTCTATTAGAGTGGGTTTTTGTTATCCCATCTATCTCTCTCTCTCTCTCTCTCTCTCTCTCTCTCTCTCTCTCTCTCTCTCTCTCTCTATATATATATATATATATATATATACATATATATATATACACGTTCATAGATCTTCACTATCGAAGTTAAACTCAGAAACAATTCCCTCCGTCATCAACGAATGTACCAAGCAATGTTGTTTATACACTTACTAAAAGTCACCAACTATGTATATATATACAGTGCCCGCGAAAAGTATCCGATCACTCAAGAAAATACAATATTTTCCCTTGATATTCAGAGACACGTAATTCACTTTCTATTTGTTCTAGCGACATCTGGTAACTTTGAGGTTGCTCGCTGATATGAGAGCTATCCAACGCATTCTCAAATTAGTGTTCTGGTAGCCTTCGTTGCGGGTGGCTGTGTCTCAAATTTGTCAGATTTCACTGTTTGTGTAAATTTCTTGATATTTTTTTTTTTTTACAGAAAGTGGTGTAAATAAAATTTATATATAATGTGTGCTAAAAAACAACTTAAGAGTGATTGTCGAGGTGCTATTGTTGCTTTGCATGCATGTGGGAAATCACAGAGACAGATAGCTAAGGAATTAAACATATCCCAAAGTACCGTTAATTTATGGGTTTCACGGGCTGAGAACAATGGTGGCCTAACCACGCCAGTCCCTAAAAAACGATCTGGCAGACCGAGAAAAACAAATTCGCGAACAGACAAACTTATGAAACGTTTAGTATTGAAAAACCCAACAATAACTGCGAAAGAAATAAAATTTAATATGAATAATTTGTTATCTGGTGTTTCTGAACGAACTATCCAGGAGCGGCTCCAAAAAGAACTCGGATTACCATCTCGCCATGCTGCTAAGAAACCGTTCATTAATGAAAAAATGCGTAAAAAACGTGTCGCATTTTGTAAAAAATACATTCATTGGACTGTTGATGACTGGAAGAAGGTTTTATTTAGCGATGAGTCGATATTTTTGACATTCAGAAGTTGTCCAAAAAAGGTTCACCGGCCTATTGGCTCAAATAGGATGGACCCTAAATACACCCTAAAGACAATGAAACACCCTCCAAGTGTGATGGTTTGGGGTTGTTTCGGTTACTATGGGCGTGGAAACTTATATTTTCTTCCGAAGAACACAACTATGAATGGTGCACGGTATTTAGCAATGCTACAGGATAAACTTCCAATGGCAATGGCAATCCAAAGGACAAAAACATACATGCATGATGGTGCACCATGTCACAGGGCCAAAATAGTGACAAAATGGATTACTGACAATAAATTTGATATTTTGGATTGGCCTGGTAATAGTCCAGATCTCAATCCGATAGAAAATCTGTGGCTAATAATAAAAAATAAGGTTGAATGCCACGACACTGGCTCAGTCGAAAAATTACAAGAGGCCATCAAAAAGGTATGGTGCAAGGAAATATCAGTGGAAGTTTGTCAAAACTTGATTAAATCCATGCCAAAACGTCTAGAACAAGTCATCCAAACCAAAGGACAGATGACAAAATACTAATATAAGGTTAGTATACATTTAAACATTGTTTTTTATGTAAAAAATACAAATTTTAAGGGTGATCGGATACTTTTCGCGGGCACTGTATATATATACGTTCATAGATCTACAATATCGAAGTTAAACTCGGAATCAACTCTCTCCGTCATCAACGAAAGTACCAACCGATGTTGTTTATACACACACACGCACCATCTATATATATATATATATATATACGTTCATAGATCTTCAATATCGAAGTTAAACTCGGAAACAATTCCCTCCGTCTTCAACGAATGTACCAACCAATAATAGCGGCATTCACACCTCACACCCGGCTATCTGTCGCAGCCAAAATAATATCCCAACATATAAACAACAAGCTAACATTCTGGTTAATCACTACGCAAAGATAAGTCACCTAAACAGAGACAACAACCAGAAACACGCAATCAGACAAACAGCCAGACACAAGAAAACCTATAGACTCGACACGACCATTACACCCTTCAATATAGACCAGACCACCAACATCATCAAAAACCTTAAGAATTCGAAGGCTAGTGAACCAGACAACATATCTAACATACACCTTAAACACTTGGGATCACAGGGAATACTAGCTCTCACAAATATCAGCACATACTAATACCAACACTGTATTATTCCTGATATATGGAAACAAGGTAAAATTATTACACTACTCAAACCAAACAAAAATCCAACAGAACCAGCTTCCTATAGACCCATTACTTTACTATGCACACCTTCCATAGTAACTGAAAGAATAATCTTACAAATCACCAACCCACACATACCACTATCGCCTACTCAACATGGATTCAGACCTCACCACTCAACCACGACATTACTCACTAACCTCACGCAGCACATCGTCGATGGCATCAACTCTAGACGGACAGCTCAACGTACACTATTAGCAACAATAGACATTAGTAAAGCATTTGATGCTATCCCACTTTTCCCTCTCATAAACAAAATACTCAACACAAACATGCTGAGCAACTGTTTTTCAGGAAGATACTCACATGTCACATTTAATGGCAAGTCATCCAAAAACAAACTTTTTCCCAACGCTCAAGGTTCTGTTCTCTCACCAACACTGTTCAACTTATACATGCATGACATTTCAACACCCATAGATAACAATCTTACCTTATCATCATATGCAGATGACATCACTCTAACATCCACCCACAACAACATCGACACCGCTACAAATAACCTACAAACATACATAAACAGTATACAAGACTGGCTCACACACAATAGACTCAAAGTAGCGCCCACAAAATCAACCATCACCTTGCTTACAAGCAACACAAAAGAACACCAGATAACTCCATAGCTTACACTAAACAACTCCAACATTCCACACACTCACAGGACCAAAATACTTGGGGTCACATACAACACATCATTATCTTTTGCAAGCCACATTCAGGACATTAAAAACAAATGTACGTTAAGACTTAACATGCATAGGGTACTAACAGGCACAAACTTTGGACACCAGCAGGAAACAACATCACTCATATACAAACAATATATTCGCTCAGTTATGAACTATGCTAACCCATGCTGGGCACCCATTATCTCAAACACACACATAAACACCTTACAGACAATACAAAACAACGCACTTCGTATCATTACAGGATGCACTCAAACAACACTAATTGAACACCTGCACACAGAAACAAAATACTGAAAGTTAGGGAACATTTAGACATGAGGGGAACACAATTCATGGCAGCAGCGACAACTAACCCACAACACCCTTGCCACTACATGTACAATCAGGCACCGACACCTCGCATCATTAAGGTAACACCAGAGAGATATTATAACCAAATACTCCATTCCATACCACGCCTCACAGACATCACACAGCACAGAAAACACATACACACACACACCTAACCCACAAAGCACTGACACGACTCGGTCCGAATGCGCGGTCCTAGGTGCGAACCCGCCACCCACTGACAGGTCAGAGTCCAACCTGAGCAGATGGGATCGAGTTAACTTAGCACGATTCCGATGTGGACATCTCCCCAACTTACAGACATATAAACACAGACTAGACAACTCCACAGACGACACCTACCACCTGTGCGAGGACACACCACAAACAATTGAACACATTATGACAGACTGTACCGCTCTAGCACAAAATAAAACAACACAACATCACTAGTGCGCTGAACCTCTGGTCCACTCCGGAGGGGGTGATCGGTTACCTGCGTGCGGCCGGCTTGCTCGATCAGGGTGGACTGATCGGCTAACCAACAACAACAACCAATGTTGTGTATACACGGACTAAAAGCCACCAACTATATATATATATATATATATATATATATATATATATATATATATAAGCAAACAACCACAGGGAAAAGGAAAAAGAAACACGAAATCCGAGCGCTTTCGTAATATATTCACATCTTGAAGGAAAAACAAGTAACAAGTAACTATTACTTGTTTTTCCTTGAAGATGTGAATATATCACGAAAGCGCTCGGATTTCGTGTTTCTTTTTCCTTTTCCCTGTGGTTGTTTGCTTATTAATAAGATCACGTGTTATTCTGTAATTTTACTGCATATATATATATATATATATATATATATATATATATCTCCAATATCGAAGTTAAACTCGGAATCAAGTCACTCCGTCATCAACGAATGTACCAACCAATGTTGTTTAGTTTATACACGTACTAAAGCTACCAACTATATATATATATACGTTGTGTGTGTGTGTGTGTGTGTGTGGGTGGATGTCATGTATGCAATAATAATACATGACATCCACTTATCCCTCGATAACGTTTCTTTATATATAGACATGTTTGTCTCTTTCTCTCCTTTTCCCCGCCAAAACAGGGCTAGATGTTATTTAATAACACTAAATCACTCCTAGAGTAGTTAAAATTAACACGATACATCTCGTCGAGAAGTCATTCTGGAGTTTTGGAATAAATATCTCCAATTCTCTGTAAATTGTCCATTAAAATTCATATTTTTCCGGATAAACTACTGTTTTATCTATCATCGTATCACGCATGTGGACGTTTTGGTCTACTAACCAGGGTTGGATCAACGTCCACCTGGATTAAATACCGATGCTAAGACTTTTTCTGAATCTACTTTCGCAGGTGTGTTGGCTCTAATCTGATGTAACCAGCCGATATTTCTTTCGCAGAGCCTATAAACCACCAATTTCATTCCGCCACAGCTATTTTAAATAATAATAACTTCCCTCTCGCTCCTCCAAATTTTGTTTAACCCTTAACCGCCGAGGTCTATTTATTTCCATTATTTTTTTAAAATATATTAATAATTGTGGTAAATGAGATGCAAAGAAGCAGTGTAGGAATTAAAATTTATACTTCTTTTATTTATTTTTTAATGAAGGTGGATGAAATCGGGCACCACGGCACATGGAGCTAAAAATATGTGAAACTCTACGGAGAATAAAACATTGAATTCAACTAAAAAATTTATTAACGTATTATAAACTATTACATCAAACATATTAAATGGGTTTGGAATTGCATATTACATTTATATATACTATTACAATTGAATCAGGATATGGAATTTATTGATTCCTAATATGAAATTCTGTGAAACATTTGTTTATTTGTGCAATGCACAAATAAACATTACATTTTTGGCAGAATGTTACAATTCGTCTCTTGCAACCAACCATTTTACACATATGCCTAACAGAACCAACATCAGGCAAATGATGGAGACCATCATATCGTACATCAATATCAGGTAGAGGTAAGCCCTGATTCCCAACTTTTTGGGGGGTTGTTCGATAGATGGTCTCTTTCTTTTGCTTGTTTGTGTCACTTTCCCAGCAAACATCAAAGCCTTAGCTACCCTAACTTTAAAATATGATAACTTATTTTGCTTTCTAGGAGGAATATCCATAGCATTGCATGACCTCTTGTACATTAGCCAAGCATTGACTAATGCCATATCAACAAATGCCAAATAATTCTGTGGTAATTTTTTTTGATTTGAATGAGAATCTATAGAGAGAAACCATCTGGTCATGTAAGTCTACCCCACCCATTGCTTTGTTGTACTCATGTACAGTATTTGGACAAGTTATTGTTACATTCTCCTTTGTCTTACGATCAAACCTTTCCTTTTGAACAACAGGATACGCTGTGGCAAAAGTTGATAACACATGAACAGCCCTGCTGTCAAACCACTTGATTGCTGTTACTCTTTCCCCATCCACATTTGCATCCCATTCCTCAAAAGTACCTCTACCTTTAGCCTGCATTTCTTTAGTTGAAGGAAATGTGAGACCTGGCAACCTTCTTGACTGAACAGTGCCACAAGACCATATTTTACGTTTTGCTAAGCAAACTTGCAATGGCAAAGATGTAAACCAATTATCATAAAACAGTCTGTATCCTTTGCCATTTGGAATGCTTTGAGCTAAATGCAAAACTATATTTGAACTAGCCCAAGATCAGGAACTGTAGGGTCATCAACTGGTTGAATCTTTCCAGTGTATGGAATAAAATCGTACACCATTCCCTCTTTGTCAGCTAACACAAAAAATTTGAAACCCCATTTGTGCGGTTTCTTTGGGATATATTGTTTTAGTGCAGAATGGCCTTTGAATGGAATGATAGACTCATCTATGCATATATCTCTGATCATTGGAATTTCTTTAAATTTAGCTCTCAAATGTTCCACGAAGGGGCGTACTTTAGCTATTTTAACATCACCAGACAGCTGAGAATTATCTACAAAATGAATATTACTTTTTATCTCTTCCCACCTATCACGAGGCATCAAGCTTGTGTAACGCTCATCTTTCATACCATCATTCCAGTGCTCACGAGTATTACTTATTTTACAGAGGCTAAACCAAATAGACAGTCCCAGCCACTGCTCAAATTCTTCCCTAGTCAATTTTAGAGGACGATTTACATTTTTCTGCACAGAATATAAATTACTTTGACTAACAATAATATCAAGAATATCTTTATCAATAAATTTCGAAAAAAACTGAAATGGGCTCACTAAGTCATCCTCGATATTTTCTGATACGCGAGAGTCATTTTCAAAGTCTGGTTCAGGTGGAATAGGCTGTCGACTGGTAACTTTTTTCCAGATAGGGGTACGCTTCTGCGAAGTCTGCTTTCGCCTTTTCTCGTTAGATACAGACAAGGGTGAATGGTTTTCGACGCATAAGACAACTGTGCTAGAAGACAAATATCGTCCTCTGATTCACATTCTGAAGCTGTACCTTTATAGAAAAAAAAAGAAGTTCAAGTTAGAAATATACTTTTTCATCCAATATTTTACTACAGAGGGGATGTAAGAGTGTTTGTATTATAGAGATTTAATTGACTATACTCTTCTGTATTCAGTATTTATTATTCATTTATATTAATTCTGTAGCTATCTACTTTTGAAAAAAATATGAAAAGCTTACTTGACTCGTTAGGTCTGAACTCTTCTAAATTTTCTCTTTCATCTCCTTCTGATATGGTCTCTTCATCACTTGTTGCAGCAACTGTACAATAGCGACTTGTTACAGTTTCCAGCATAAAAGTTACCAATTGCTATAGAAATTGATGCATGTCCAGAAGATTCACTTGTTCCTAGAAGCAAATTGGAAAAAAAATTACTACAACTTATGAATTGCCATCTGCTCTTTATGACACACACACACATTTATATATATATATTAATTTATATATTAGTTTATTTATGAATTTATTTCAAACTCTCCATGAAATAATTAAATCAATGAATTAGTTCCACCCTAAAATTCAGTTTATAAAAAAGCATGTGTTGCGGGGAAACCCTTCTAAACCCGTGCTGATCGTTTTCGAGCACCATGTTCTAGATCATCTAATGATAGTACAAGTAATTTTATACTCTAAATTTTACTCTAAATATAGTCTAAAATATATATTTGAGAGCTACAAATTATTATAGAACTATATCTTACCTGGTAATGATTCCATGGTCTGGTAAAGTTAGGTCCGTGGACTGCATCACCAACATCTGCTGCAGCGTTACCTATAATGGCGCTAAATTCTAACAATTTTAAATTTCGCGGAAAAGCGTTGCTTGGTAACTCCACAGAGTTGGCCGAAAACAGCCATCACGGCGTACCCGACAAAAACGCAACAATTTTGGATATATTTCCATTTTTATTTTGTGTCCAATAACGGACACTACGGCGGTAAAGGGTTAAATTTGTTAACAATAATTTTCATTTTCAGGCAGCTAACACCTTTCGGAGGGAATAATCCGAAAGCACCTGACATCTGGGCGGCTGCGCGCACCCAAATATGGGCGCCTACATTAATATTTTTATAATATATATAATTTAAATGTTAACCCAGATTTTTTCATATAAAAGCGAGTCTTACGTCTTACCAAAACTTATCTCTCTCTCTCTCTCTATCTCTCTCTTTACTATTTATTATATGTACAAGGGTTTGTTTTTTATTAAGGGAAAAACATAGTTTGTAGGCATTTTCCTCGTTCATGTCAGACGAATTTATTCAGCCTTAGAATAGATGATCATACAGAAGGATGTTAATAATCATTGTGATGAGATGAAACTTTTTAGGTTTAGACAAATGAAGCGCCAACTTGTCGATGGAATTTTAAATTGTGTTGGCGACAGACCGACGCCTCTGCACCTGGAACTAATGAAACAAAACCCACCTGTGGGCAAGGTGACAGGTAAAATTTCGACTTGCTCATCACTAATACTTTTCGGAGAGTGAAACTAATCCGTCCCTTTGCTAAATTCATTCTTCTGGACAAAACACCTGACATCTGTTATTTTTGCCTTAAATACACTTCAATATAGGTTCTGAAAAGCGCGGAATGGAAACTATTATTCCCGTCATACGTGAACTAATAAGTTGATGTTAATGTGTGTGATATATATAATATATATACATACATACACATACTTATTAAAGATTTATCCATTTCTCTGGACAAAACACCTGACATCTGTTATTTTTGCCTTAAATACACTTCGATATACGTTCTGAAAAGCGTGGAATGGAAAACTGTATTATTCTCCTCATGCGTGAACTTATAAGGTGATGTTAATGTGTATATATATATATATATATATATATATACACACACACACACACATATTGAAGATTTATCCATTAAAAAATTTGAAACATGTTTTACGACGGAGTTTTTCTGCTCCAAGTTGACGGAAGGTGGTAGATAATATCGACTCGCTAATAATTAAGTCCCATACCATTCTTGCGGTGAGGCAGACTACTTGCTACTTGCTTTCCACTTATTAAAGATTTCCATTTAATGTTACTAAAGCTTACAACTTCAAAATCAGATGGTTCGACACCTCAGAAAAACAAATTTTATTTTGCAAACAAAACTCTCTCTCTCTCTCTCTCTCTCTCTCTCTCTCTCTCTCTCTCTCTCTCTCTCTCTCTCTCTCTCTCTCACGGCCCTGTTCCATTTTTGAAAGAAATCTGTGGAATGAATGTTATATTTAGCAAAGAACCGCCCCCAGAATTCGCGACTCGAACGATCACAACCCAATGGGCGGTGTATGAGAACGAATCCATGGTTTCTGGTTGGTGGAAAACTTCGCCTCACGTTACCACCAAACCCAAGTTCTCTGACAGCCAAAAGGAAACTCGCGAATCGAATATTAGGGGGAGGGGCGTCGGAGGGTGGGATCAATCGTGGTCACGTATATAAAAGGGAACATTTTCAGTTGGATCCCACAACAGTGATTTTTATCAACGAGTAACTACACATTCTCTCATCATGGACACTTCCAGTCAGACACATCAGCTTTACTGCTCCCCTCAAGTCTTTGAAGTCAACGACCTCTCTGCAGGGGCTACGCTCCATCTTTTCGCAGCGGCCGATGAGGAAACCTCTCTACACAAACGTTGCAGAAATTTGTGACGGCGGGGAAAAAGCAGCGGATGGAGAGGCCATTGAGATGGAAGTAGAAATAATTACGTAATAATTTAAAAATTAGTGTGTGATTTAAACTGGCTATCATTCTCGGGATATATATATTATCGTATCATTCAGTGAACCCTTGCAAGTGTGAACTAGTTTTACAAAAAACCATAATAAACGCATTTTGAAGTGAAAGGATATTCGACAGGGTTCGAGACCCGGTGTTGACAGACGATGCGTAGTACACCCAGCTAATCTTCCTTTTGACCCAGTTAGGCTAGTTGCATACTGATTATTATTTGCCGTGGATCCCTGTTCGGTATTTTATCTTATTGCAACTCATTGCAAATTTCTCTTCATATACAGGGTCTGTCAAAAAAACTAAGCTAATCTGAAATCTATATAAAATGCACAATTTGATAGAGATTTCAAATATTTGTTTACACTAAATAAATAAAAGGCTCATAAATAATCTGTGATAATTTTATAACTTTATTTTAAATATTTTAGGAGTTATGCGGTTATTTCTACAGATTGCGAAAATTTCAGTTTTTCTCATTATGTAATATCTTCTTTTTTCTCTTTTTCAAAATGTGTTTAGATTTAAAATGTTTCGTGAATACCTCTAAATATGCCATTCTTACATGAAGATAAAATAATTATAAAGCATTATAGAGTTGAAAAAGGTTATAGTGCAAGGAAATTACTTTCTGAATTCGATTATAAAGGATGGACTAGATCAGGTTTAGATTACTTATTGAGAACTATCGATGAAACAGGAAGCATTGAAAGGAAGGTTGGTAGTGGGCGGCCAAAATCAGTTAGAGTAGATGAAAATATTCAGAAAGTGGAGGAACGTATCCTTAGTCAAGAGGATCGACCTGGTAGCCACATGACACCTGCTCAAATATCAAAAGAACTAGAAATATCAGAATCAAGCGTAAGAAGGATTATTAAATCTGATCTGCAATTTAAACCATTTAAAAGAGTGCATGGACAAAGATTGTCAGAAGTAAACTGTCAGAAAAGAGTTGAGAAATCCAAACGTATTTTACGTATAATAACTGAAGATAAACTTTCCAAGACATTTTTTACGGATGAAAAACGTTTTACAGTAGAGCCACCAAGAAGCTCACAGAATGACCGGGTTTATTCTGATGTTGCGAAGAAAAATGAAATCCAAGATGAAAGACTGTACGCAACAAGGAGTCACTTTTCTTCTAGCGTCATGGTTTCTGTTGGAGTGTCCAAGTTGGGAAAAACTTCAATATTTTTTATTGAGCCAGGAGTGAAAATTAATGCTCAATATTATTCAAATACCCTGCTTCAGAAAATGCTTCCAGAAATGAGAAACTTGGCTAGTCAAGGTTACTTTATTTTTCAACAAGATGGTGCAACATCACATACTGCCAAAACAACCATCGAATATTTGAAAAAGAATGTTCCTGAATTTATGGAACCGAATAATTGGCCACCTACAGCCCTGACCTAAATAAAACCTGTAGACTACGGAATATGGGAAAACTTGGCAGAGAGAGTGTATAGGAATAGAATAAGGGATGTCAATCATTTGCGTGAGTTGATTATCGCAAAATGGGAAGAGCTCCCCCAGGAGCAAATAAATCGAGCAATAGACGAATTCAGACCAAGATTAAAAAAAGTGATAGAAATGCAAGGGAATCATATTGAACAGTTCTTTTAATTTTATTAAACTAAAAATTATCTACAGTTATCGTAAAAAAAAAAATTTTCATGTCAAGTAGGAGAATCTCACTTTTTAGTTAATTATTAATAAAATTAACAATTCTGAAGATATCGTCATAAAAATTTAAAGGATAATAGATGATTACCTATACTTTATTGTGTAAAGAATTCAACTTAATTAGATAAATGGTTTTGTTTTAATAAGGTTTGAATTTGGCTAAGGTTTTTTTGACAGACCCGTTACATATATATATATATATATATATATATATATATATATATATATTCCTCTGCATGTGTTTTTGATGAAAAACAAATGGATTTTAATTAAAAAAAGATTCAATGTGGATGTGTCGAATAGGTTAATTGCTTAATATCTGTCCAGGGGCTCGATACGCTGTGACGGTGCTTACAGTAGTCATCCTTCCACACAATATGGCAGTGTAAAACTATTCGACAGGTTCGAGACCCCGCGTCGGTAGGCTTGGATAGTACCCCCAACTAATCTTTTTTGAGCCCAGTTAGGCTAGTTGCTTTGTGTTTATTATTTGATCAGGGTACCCTATCCGGCATTTTCTTTTATTGTAACTCCTTGTAACTCTCTCTTCCTATATATATATATGTATATATGTTTATGGAAGTGTATGTTAACAACCCGGTTAGGCCAGCTGCTAGCTGTTTATTATTTGATCCGGGCACCCTAATCGGCATTTTATCTTATTGTAACTCTTTGTAACTCTCTCCCCCCATATATACACATCGCGGTGTCCTTTGATTGCCAGGTCGTCGGGGAACTAATGTAAGCTTTTTTCTTTTGCTAAGAACAAGACAGTGCATTTTCATCAATTTATTAAATGATAGATATCGTTTTATAAATTGGTACAATTTTGCATCCAATTTAAATTAGTTACAGAATTAGCATCCATTAAATAAGTTACAGAGCACAAGACTAACATTATTTGGGAAATCTTATATTTTACACAATATTGTTGCAATTATACATTTGATAGATACGAGTAAAACTTTACACAATACATCGACTGCGCACAAATGGGAACCTTTTTTTTTTATCTGCATGCATACCATTTTATCATTCAGTCAGTGTAACACGAGTCGAATAATTTTAAACAGTTTATAAATTCCATTCCATGTGACATGTGCAGGAGAAATGAAAGACAATACATCCCCCAAGTATTACTAAAATAACCTTATAATTGGTAGGGATTCCAGAAAATTTCGGGGTTATGCAACTGTTCGAGAAATTTTGCAATAACAGGGTCACTCCAGGGGCAAGTCCCGAGTGAGTTAAAAAAGTACATTCTTTCCCTATTTTTAAAATAGATGGCCAACCAATGAATCCCTTCGCCACCAACAATGTCGGTGTTGACAATAATTCTCCCCGCATTTTCTCGTAGTTGGTAATTTCAATGTTTCATTCTTCGCAAACACGCCGATAAATTTGGAGCGTGTGATTCGATCACTATTCATTACTCTCTGAAGTGTGTTCGCATCCATTTTAAAAGTCAGTGACTACGCTCCTGAAGCGGTCAATCTGTATTAGGGCTTGTGACTCGAAGTATACTATTACACTAATAGGCGCGTCTATCGGGTTGGCGAATTCCAATCTGATTGAGATGTTCCCACTTTGTTGTGGACTTAAGTTTGTATTTACACTAGCAGATAAGTCAGGTGTGACGTCAAACGGGTAAAGGTTAAATTCTTTCTGCGTTACCCCAATCCCGAGCTCATCACAAGCACCTGCAATATAGGCCAGATTACTATAAGCTCTCGCGCAAAGTGGGAACACAGCCTCTTATAAGTGTCCGTATCCATAGCCCCGCCCAACGCAACGCCATTGACGGATGGAGTTATATTTTTATGGCCGAAATTCTCGAATTTAAGGGCGTTCTTTTTATATTTTCCATTCACTGAAGCGTGATCCTGCATTCCATTTAATATCCTTTTAGGGGGAACTCCCAGGACCACGTTTTCTATCTGCTTCGAGGCCAACCCTGCGGGCACTGTATAGTTTGATCTGTACTCTGTTAATTGGGTAGTTTACTGCTGTATGATTTTTTTCAATTTTTATATAATTTTGGGAACTTGGTTTCACTCGCAGTACGCGAAGGTATACTTCCATAACATGAACCACAACGGGTTTTGCGCTCTCTTCTTGGTCTGCCCACAGATTTATGCAGATCTCAGGATTCGTGCGAGTGAGCTTTATTTTCATGTCGATGCCGTTCATAAGCAGTTTCTCCTGGAATGTGAAGTCTGTATGCAGGCGTCCAAAACATTCGTATATCTTCTTTTAGAATTTGTAAATTTATTCTTGATACGGCCCTCGGCAGTTAAAAAGGTATCCTTCGCTTCTTTTGAAAAGTTGAAGACATTTTCCAGATAGGTTCGCAGGTGATAATAACCCGTTCCTGCCGAGATGTTGACCTGATTTAAATATACATCACACGGGCTGAATATGGAGTGTAGAAAGTATGTTTCGGGAAATACAACATATTTATCATCGCAGTCCGTTCCATCTGAATGGGCTGTACGTAGTTTAGCGTACATGTGCATGCAGCTTGGATAAAAAAGTAAGGGCCTGAGCTGGGGATCACGAATTCTATAGGCGCACTCGGGGAACTAATTGTGTTTAATGGGTTAATTGTAGTAAAGTCACTGTGCTCAATAGAAACTTGTGTTGGGGGCATATCAAAGAGGGACAGCTCCGAATTAGAACATTGTGAGCTACACAGATGGATGAAGCGCGCCATGACGACTCAGAAATAGTGCCACCAGTCTTGACAAGCAGTAAAAATCCTATGATTCCTGAGAGCAATGTCCTTAGCTGATATCAGTTAAAAAAATGATCAACCATAGGTTTCATTCGCTTAGAACATTTTTTCTTCTTTTTTGATGTCCTTTTACAGTTAACGCCACGTGTTGGTAACCCCTTCTTCCGGACAGCCCTCTTCTTCCCCACCACCACGCATTTTTATCTTTGCATCCTTGATGATTTCGTCCCGTGTACGTTTTAAATGTTTTTTTTTACAGCTTCTTTAGGTTTAGCCCCCGCCATTATGTCTTCTACTGTATTAAAACCTGATTGTAACGCTTTTCTCCCAAGGTATCTGGCGCCTCTCTTCAGCAATGGGACAGCCGCGCGTAGTATGGTTGAAAAAATGGATCCAAGACCACTCCCACACTGATATCTCACCCCTCGATAGACTGTGAAAAGCCTTCAGGTAATTATAACTCAGTGCGACGAAAGTGCAGCTTCACTGTTAAGCTCCCATCACCTAATGGGAATTTTTTTCCCTCAATCGTTCTTATATATATTGAGATATGAGGGGTCCCGCTTCTTAAGGTACTTAAGCGCCAAAATTAAAATTCGCCAGTCGCCTCCAAAGTTCAGCAATATTCTCGCAATAGTATCTCTGTTATTAATTGAGCTAGAACGTTCATTTTTGGCTAAATTAGAGTTCTAAGTATGCTAATGAAGATGTTGATGAGTTTCTGGAATAGATTTTCATATTTTATATTTTACATATATTTTTTTAAATTTTTTTATTTTCTTATTATGCCGAACTTTGGGTGCGATTTCTGGCACAGAATGAGGTGAAAAAAGTAGTTCGCTTCATAAGGTTTTCAACCATACTTCTAGTGTTGTAAGGTCATTATAACCCAAACCACGCGATAGAGGAAGGGTGAAAATAGTGATATTCATCAAAAACACGTTTTCGCCTTTGGTGGCGCTTATGTACCTTAAGACGGTACTAACAATCCTATCCCCGTCGTCTATCAACATGATGGTGCTCCTTGTCACTATGCCAAAATTGTTCAGGATTATCTAAATGGACGTTTTCCAAATCGCTGGATCGGACGCGGAAGCAACAGACCTTGGCCAGCGACATCACCAGATTTAACTCCTTTAGATTTCTTTGCATGGGGCTTTATCAAAAGACGAAGATTACGAGTCTTGAAAACTTACGTACACGTATACGAACTGCTGCAGATAACATAACCCCGCAAATGCTCCAGAATGTGTTTAGAAATGCTGCGGAACGATTTGAGCTGTGCAGGGATACTGATGGGCGTCACGTCGAATCCTACTCTTAATTATTTAATAAATGTTACCACTTTATCATTTTATGATTGAATTCCATATAATTTCCAAGTGCTTCACAAAAATAGATCCTGACTTTATGTACACCATGTATTAGTCGCAACATTCACATAGTGAGGTTTGCCATATGTCATGCTCAAGCCCCTCCCTCTATGATTGGGAATGTGAGCAATGCGGAGCAGGCGCGCCTGGGTATCCCCAACAAATTGATGCTCTACGATATTGTTGTAAATATAGCACATGTCTGGGGATGGATAACCATTACCCAATTTCTCCAATTTCAACTGATACATTCAGCTGGACAAGTCATGTTGTGCCTCGTGAAAGGTATCTCTTTGGAGCGCTGCTGCATATCGGCCCTCGGTTATAATTTTGAACAATCCTTTTTCTATAATATTTCTATTATCCTGTGATTTTAGGGTCAGAGCATGTGCAGGGGTTTCTTTGTTTACGATTTCGTGTACTAAATCAGCCGTAAGATTTGCGCTTTTTAAACCCGTTTAAGTCTCTCACAACATCCTCGGCCGCACCATAACGACATGGGCCTAGTGTTACTAGTGTAGTGTAATACAGGGCCTCCCCACTCCGGGCAGCACGCATGATTACACCCCTAATTACCCTTGCCTTTTCACACTCATCACAATCTCTAAGAACCGTAAAAACGGATTCTTTATAATCAATACTTAAGAAGCTGGTGGATAGCTGAATTTCGCATATCCCCACCTCATACGAATCACGTTCCAATTCAATGGGCCCATGGAGTTCTGTTACAAAGTTAGCCAGGGTGTTGTTAGGATGTACAGACAGAGAAGAAGAGGATGGGAATGTATCATAGAAGTGGTTAGGCACCATGTTGCATACTATTAAGCTTCATTATTGCAGCAGCTTTTATATAGGTGTTGAAGCTTTCTGAGTACCCTAGCCATTTCACCAGGTACATTTTTCTCTTTCCTGAACCTCTGCTGCCTAAAATTTTTTCAATTTTAAACACATTTTTTCCTAAATTAAATGTCACTTTCTGCAACTCCTCGCGGTAAAAGCCTCCTGCGATTTCTTCTCCATTCAAATCTTCAACGTAATACAGCATTTTCTCGCCTTTAGGTCTCACAGCCCTAACTTTAAAATTCTCACGTGTCCATCCTTGCTCAAATCCCTTCGCGAACTTATTTCCCGAACGCGATAGCCTTACATAATCATTCATTTTGAAACGTGTAGAGTGTGGCGGTGATCTACGAATATCTCTTCTCACCTCACGCTCTTTGTGCGTACCTCTTTCTAAAACCTCGTTAGGTGTTGTCCCAATCGCGCGATGGTGTGAACGGTTGTATGATGAGGTCAATGAATCCAGAATGTTTATATATCTGTATGTGTTTTTACATGTAAAATAGCGATGCATGCGTTCCTTTATGGTACGTTGAACTCTTTCAGCTAAAGAGGCCTTATGTATAGAATTGCTAGTGTAGTAACTGATATTAAACTCTGCCAACATGTTCTGAAAAGCTCGGCCTATAAATTCTTTCCCCATATCCGTACAAAAATAGCCTGGAACCCTCTTTTCTTTCAACAACAGCGTTTTGGTAGCTTAGCAACTGTTTCAGGCGATTTATTTTTCAGAGGAATTAGCCACAGATACTAGAGAATACATCTATTATGAATAGGATGTAGCGAAGCCATCATTATATACTGAATATTTTGCATGTCTGTTAAATCCGCTTGCCAAATAGAGTCAATCGAAGCCGCTGTTGTCTTGGCTGTTTTAAACCTTTTCTCACCGGCTTATGAAGTGTATAAGCATCCTGCTCCCGCGAAAACCTCCATCATTGTAAACACTCTATACAGTCTATCATCACCGCCGTAGGAGGCTGGGTTGAAATGTCATAATAGCGTTTTCTTAATATGTTAGCCATTTGCGTATTTTAGAAGGCACGTGGATAGGGTGGCCGTTGTTGTTGTTTTGGTCTCTTCTTTCTCCTCTTCAGAGATGCTACCGTTGGGGGTGATGGCGTACTCAGTTGTGGCACATGCAATACTTGCTCCAAGTTTTTAACCTATTCAGATTTCCTATCAATGTTTTGGGGACATTTATTTGTTGTAGTCTTGCTTTAATATGCTTCCATCCTGATGGTGAGGGCCTGTCACTTTCTCACCAGATCATGGACAATGTCGACGATATTCGATCCCTGTACCCTTGTTCCTTCACAATGACCTCGCCTGTATCGGTCCACTGTATGATGGGGTCCTCACTCAATAGATTATAAAACTTAAGCCTTTATTCCTCAATGTATGTGGGAGATGCTTTTTAATACATGTTCGATATGTTGTGGGGGCGCACCGTTATTCTTTGGTTGGTCATCTCTAACGTCGGCCCCAGGTCCTATGTCGCCATGCTCATCGTTGCCCGCGCTGTGCCTAATAACACGGGGAGCTCTGTCGGATTCTTATAATCTTCGTACTCATGAAGAAATTTCTGAAGCCTCTTGGTATAAGATCCTTTTCTCATCAGATGGCTTTTCACTGTTTAATAGGTCTATCAATTCGCTTTCCATTCTTTTAAGCCTACTTTTACGGGGTTCTAGAACGGTGTTGACTCTTTGAACTTTGCAGTGAAGCATACACCTCGTGCGGAATCACTACCACTTTCTTCATTATATTAATCTAGTCAGTAAAGGTCCCAAAACTGAAAATAAGATGGGGAGGAATGATCCCCCTCTTTGTACATAATTCGTTTTTTCTTCCCCACAGTTTGACTTTTACGAGCGAGCGTACGTATTATGTTCTTGTAACGACGTAGGCGAGCCTTCTGAGGGGATTTCATTGGTACATGCATTTTATAATTAAGGCAGATTTCACAGATGCATTTTAAAAAGTCCGAGTCGATATTTTTAACAAACATCTGCTGCAATGCCCGGGCAATCGATGATAGATTTTTATTAATTGACGGTATTTCTTTAGCCTATTTTCATTCTGAAATATACACCGTTTCAGGATCGTTTGGGAATATATTCGTTTTAGAAGCACCCTAAACGTGTTTCGCGGGTGAAGGTCACAAAGCAAATATCCATAACGTTGACTTGTAGCTTCTTTATAAACTTCCAAAAACTCCTTACGCTGATTCGGGACATTTGATTGGCTAATACCCCAATTTGTGACACATCTGTACGTTGCGCGAATAAGACTAGATATTATTTAACGACACATCGCGCATGTATCTATTTTTGAAAAAGATTCTGATTGATGAAGAATACGCTTATGTTAAGATGGTGGGAGAACACTGTAATGTCTCGGCAAACGTTTTATCCATTTCCAACATGAGATCGTCAATTACAATGACTGTATGCTCATTTCCCTTTAACGAATTAACGTCATATACCTTTGTGGAACAAAATATCATCTTGACTCGTTGAACACTGACTGGTACGTCGAATAGCACCATTACTTTATGCACAAATTTTGAGAACATCTCCCCCTTATCTTTAATGATTTTAAGCATAAACACCGTTTTACATCCTGTAGGGCCAGATATAATACACGTGGACGGGCTCGTGAACCTGAATTTTTCTACAGATTCCATCTCTAACACGTCACACCCAAAGGGAACATTTACAAATATAATAAAAATTTAAGTGATGTTCCTTATATTCTACAATCTTGTTTTTCTTCTTCCACAGAACCGTGAATGACGAGGTACAGCATCATGTCCCCATCATCGATATTACAGACGACCCCGATCACAGTGTAGTTGTGGTTACAGACTCACTCCTCGCTGGCGAACCCTCACCAACGACACCTGTAACTCCACCACGTGGCAGTTCAAAGCGGAAGCACGATGATGAAGAACTTGCCGCGTCAGGTATAAAACGTGCCAGGAATGCACCGGATGCTAGATCCCCTATAATAGAGGCCCAGCCCTCTACGTCTTACGACACAACCCCCACACTAGCTCCCTTTTCAATTAAAGTTGTACCCCTTTATTCCTGTTTAATTCCGGGTACATCCTCCACACCAGCAGCAGCAGCTTCTCGTGCTGTAGAGGAAGGTATAACATTAGAACTGGTGCGCACCACTACCCCCACCTCGGCCCTGACTAGAAATCGGTATATAGTCAGGATTGACCCTGGAACCCTGTATAGCAATGGTGTTGAACTCGGTTTGCGGTGTGTAGCTGAACGTATTGTGGAGTTTGCCCTTCAAAACAGCGACGAATGTGAAGTCAGGACGAGGTTATCCTTCGGGTTCGGATCAGATGACGGGAATGTAGATGATTTTTGGGTAGTAATACCATTCAGACGCTTGGCCGCTGTAGTACAGCCTTCAATATGGACAACTTCACGGTAGATATTGGCAGAGTATTCCGGGTTGCGGGTCATAGTGCCACACCTTATACTCTTAACTTTAATCCTCCGGTTATTTACAGAAAGCATATAAATGCCGAGCGTGGTTGCGGCTTTATAGCAGTAGTCTTAGCTCATATGTTCACTGTGCTATATACAATCGCATATATGTGGCTGCCTACGGTTGTGCACGTGCCCGTAAACTGGCTTCAGATTGCAAGCTTGAGTTTAAGTGTAATATGGGACCTGAAGAGCTGAGAAGGGTAGAGCAGGAATGAATGCGCGTATAGTTGTATTTGGAATGGATGATCTTCGTAGGACTGTGTATGTTTTGTATGTTTTTAAAAGCTGTGTGAGAGATCGTACAAGACCTTACTTATTTCAGGATTGTCAGGAAAAATGTCTCTCCATTCGTAATATAAGGACTCTCTACGCCATTTATGATAGAAGTCGAGAATATGGAAGGTATCATGATTTGTGTAAGGGGTGTCTCGAGTTTGCGGATGATATAGTGAAACATTGTAAGGAATGCCACATGGTATGTGAGCAGTGTAAAAGCCCCAAATGTGAAAGTCGTGTAGTTGAAGCTGAGAAGAGGGAATGTATGTGTGCAGACGTACATTTTTCAATAATAAATGCTTTGAGCTCCATAAGTCAATTGACACTTGCAGGAAAATGAGAATCTGTGAATGTGGTATGTTTCATATGATAGATTATTGAGGTAAGTTTGAGCATAAATGCGATGAAATTCACTGTTCTACATGTCATGTAAGGCGGACGGAGTAAAGCATGTACGTTATATGAAAGATGCTAACCCTAAAAACAAACACTGTATAACCATGTACTACGATATAGAAACTTACACAAGCCCTGAAACAAAAGAGGTCATCCCACATCTACTCGTAAGCCAAGCTATCTGCGAATAGTGCATGGAGGTCGAGTGTGATGAGTGTCACAAATGTGGTAAGCGGCAAACGCTTTTAAAACGACCGCCTACGACAGCCCTGTCAAATTCTTTTTGTCCTATTTTGTCAAGTTAGAGGACAAGTTAAAAAAAAAACTATATTCTTGCCCATAACAGGGCAAAATTTGACACGCAGTTCCTTTATAAGGAACTGCTTGAACACAAGTCATTGGAGATATTTACAGGCGACACCTTGAAAAGGGGAAACAAACTATACCAATGCAAATAAGAGGTAATGTTCAGTTTAAAGATACTTTATTATTCACACCTTGTAAACTAGCCAAGCTACCCAAGATGATGGGTGTAGCCGCTGAAGTTTCAAAAAGGTATTTCCCTTACACTTTCCTCACCAGCGACACTTTAAATTACGTAGGACTACCTCCCCCAACATTACTTTAACTACACCAACTTTTGTGTAGTGAGGGTGAAGATTTTGACCGCTACTACACAGTTTTAATGAAGATAATAATTACAATATAGCTGAAGAATGTGAACGTTATTGCATGAATGATGTGCGCGTGCTTAGAGTATGTTTCCAGGCCTTTAGAAGGATGTACATAGACCGTTTCAACTGCGATCCGCTGCAAGTCGCAACCACAATCGCATCATTGCGCTTTACTGTGTTCAAGAATAATTTCATGCCTAAAGACACCTTAGCCGTCATTCACAGAAACAATCCTCGCAGTTATGGACACAAGACTATTTACTGGCTCATACACATGCAGCAGCAGACCGGAGTATACATAAAACACGCCCGCAACATGGGAGAAATACACATTAAGGTCAATAGTCGTGTTTTTTGGGGTTGATGGTTTAAGCGAAGACCTTACCACTGGTGAGAAGACTGTGTACTCTTTTAACGGTTGCTGGTGGCATGGATGCCCACGTCCTGAGTGTGGAATCGTAAGAGATATTAACGGTAGATCTCCTGCCGACAGTCTTGCATGGACCCGCACCCGCGACCAGCTTATTGGCACCCAGTTCACTTATAAGATCTTGTGGGAGCATGAGTATGATGCACGGATGGAAACAGATGACATTACCATGAAGAAATAAACATGATCAAGCGCTCAAGCATTGGATCCTCTCAAATGCGATGATAGCTTGGTCGGCTTTTTCGGAGGGATACAAACCCATTCAAGCTATACTTTCCACCTACGGAGGGCGTGAAACTCCATTACTACGACTTCTGTTGTTTATATCCCCACGTGGTGAAGAACAATCCGTACTGGTGTGACCTGACCTGCCTACCATCGAGGTGTTCTCAACAAATTTGAACACGTACTATTTCGGTCTTTTTTTCGTAGACGTGCTCACCCCTCGCGATTTATGGATGCCGATCTTACCCGTTGTTATAGATCACAAGCTCATGTTTCCCCTGTGCGTGAAGTTCGCAGAGGAGAACAATGGGTCCTGTAATCACACAACCAACCAACGGAAGATCAGAGGTGTATATTCAAGTCCTGAGCTGTCCCTAGCCGTCCGCCATGGTTACAGAATATTGAAGATATATGAGGTGTGGAGGTTTCAGAAGCTACCCAACCTTTTCACGCCGTATATAAATACTTTTTTGAAGGATAAAGTAGAAGCATCAGGCTACCCGCGTGGGGTTGAGAGCGAGGGTGAAAAATCGGCGTATATTCAGCGCTACCGTGACCGTGAAGGGATACAACTTGACCGGACCCAAATTGTTAAGAACCCTGGCAAGCGCTTTAGTGCAAAGTTGTGCCTAAATAGTCTTTGGGCAAGTTTGCACAGAATACAGGCAAGGGGAAAGTTCATTTGGCCCAAAGTTATAATGAGGTGTGGGATTATGCCAATGCCCCCAATAAAGAGGTCATGGAGATCGTGAATATAGGTAAAACGTACATAATAAAGTACATCACCGAATTTACCACAGATACCTCACGTGTTACAAACATACCTGTAGCCAGCTTCACAACGGCATGCGCACGCATGAAGCTTTGGGGACTACTGCATTCTCTTGGGCGGAGGGTGCTGTACGCTGACACAGATAGCGTAATATTCACAGAGAGGGGGGTGAATACATGCCGCCTATTGGGGAATTTCTCGGAGAGTTAACTGACGAGATCAAGGATGAGCATGGTGATGGTGCATACACTGACTCCTTTGTATCAATAGGGCCAAAAACTTATGGGGTACGGGTGAGGGTGGGGGAAGAACTGAAATATATCGTGAAGGCGAAGGGCATCACGCTTAACCTGGCGAACGGACGGGTCGTTAACTTTGACTCGTTGAAGGAGCTAGTGTGCTTAGAAGATGAGGGTGACCAACCACCCCAACTGACTGTAGGGACCCGCAATTTTCGGGCACAGAAACTGGGGGTCGTGAAGGAACTTAGGGGCACAAAGGTGTGCCGTAACACCTATAGGAAACGTTACCAGGTGCCTGGTACTTATGACACCTTACCCTTTGGGTACCATATTACTTGAATGTTATATATGTTGTTAACGATATGTTTATTTTATTTATTACGTATATTTGAATATGTTTATTAAATAAATCGTGTTTCAATTAGGGTTTCATTTTCTCCATTTTATGTGTGTGTGTGTGTGTGTGTGTGTGTGTGTGTGTATGTACATGAAAAAGTCCTAAGCTCAGCCCAATGTAAGATCAATCAAAGGGTCACATGACTCCTGCTACTACCTGGACATATCTCTACCCCTGCGTGCTCAGTTGTCGGCTGCAAGCCCTGGATCTCAGACGTATATTTGAAGAATTCTCACGTAGACGAAAAATAGTGATGGCTTCCTTTGATATTGAGTATTCGACGTTTGGATGAAGTAGTATTCGGTAAAGACGGAAGATGTGGTGAATACTGAAAGACGACCTAGCCGCCCTCCTTTGAGACTTTTAAGGCTACATTGAACCGGACGAAGCTTGAGGAACAAGATGTTCAAATACTCAAATGGATTTTCTGGCAAGAGCATGTCCGGATTTCGTGGCACAAACGATTTAATGGACTACGTTGTAGGGCTAAACTGCATAAAAGTGTACATATACCGTGAGGTGGAAGAAACAACACGTGCAGAAGAGAAGCAACGCGTATGGTTAGTGAGTCTTGTTGATGAGTGGTGTGACAAGCGGTATTATGTCATGCTGCATCATACCAAGTACGCGTACCCTTCGGGTGAGAATGTAAATCTTATCATCATGGACAAGCTGAAATACTTTTACCACTACATTCATACAGTATATATCATGACGAGGTTCGTAGTGAGGTTGTGGCTAAAGGCCTGTGTGAGTTTTTAATAGAATTTAGAGACGAATTTCGACTGCTAAGCAAAAAGGATAAATGATAAAAAGGATAAAATGGGCACAAGTACTCGCATGATTCTTTCATGCTGGAACAAACCCGTACACGAAACATTAACGCTTGGCCTGACTCACTCCTCCACACACCTGTCTCCGAGCCAAACCGCGCACCTGCTGCTCATAGTCATCTCCGAGCTTGACCCGACTGGACGTGTACTCTCACAATAGAATACGATGGAGCTTCCTTTGCGCAGCATTCTCAATGCCGTATACGACGTGTCCGTGACGAAGTCATTGCGTCTGTTCAGACGTAAAACCGGTTCCATTAACTATGTACTTGAAACGACTTGTAGACAAGGAAACTCTCGTAAACGTAATGTTATTTATTTAAGTCTTGAGGAGATGAATAGAGTCTTCGTGATAGTTAAGAAGTGGGATGAGGACCGTTATAAAATACCTGCAGGTGTAGGTACAAGAAGAGAACAGATTAGAGATACCCCCTCATATTAGGGTGTGTCAATTTGGGAGGTGAAAATTAATTTTTGCCAATTCCTTCACTGAGGGGTTTTAAAAATATGTTTTTGGATGTGAAGAATTCAAATCTGCTATTATTTTTGAGATTGCTCAACACTTAGCTTGGTAAATCTACGTTTGATTAAAAAGCACATAAATTGCTCTCGGAAAACAACATTTATTAATTTTAGCTTCTCAAAATGTCAGGTAATGCTATAAAAATGTTAGTTTCTCTGCATAAAACATATTCTAGTATCATAAAACATATCCTTTTAATCATAAAACAACATTAGAAAGTAATGACATCAGTAAAAAAAATATTTAAACAACAAGTTTCATCAAGTCTTGCTTTGATTCGTTCTTGGACATCAGCCGCCGACTTGCTTCTTGGCCTCTGATATAGCCCTCACGTTTCTCATGTGTATACACTCTGCCTGCTGCCTCTGTGACTTGTTTCACACACCTCTCTATTGACTGAGCATGAAGGGCCACTGTGGAACTTGCATAGGCTTGTCAAAGAACTTCTTTACTTCCGCTGTAGTCAGTTTACATGTCAAAGGAGGTTCAAATACCCCGTCAGACCAGTCTGTCAGCTCCAACACGGAAGAAGCACTGGGGTTGATGGAAGGTGTCTTCCTGGGACGTACAGAAAGATCTCCAAGTGTGTCATCATCTCCACCCCTCATGACAACAATCTTTTGGACACCAGCTCTCCTCTCCTCACTGTCATCTGAGCACAAGAGTGTCTGGATTATCATTTCGCTGAATGCATACCATGCTGAGCGCTTGATGGTTGGCAAAACAGCATCCACTACAGCCTTCTTTTGCAGCCTAACTAGCCGCAGCTGAAACAAGATGTGGCGTGGGCCTTCCACCCAAGAGTGTTTTACTTTGATGTTGAACCAACAGGGGTAGTACACACCAACAATGTATTCCACTATCAGTCTTAAGTTGTTGAGGGTTTTGCCTTTAAGGCCATGTTTTGAAACCCATATGCAACAAAGCCTGTTTGCTGTTGTCAACCACCTTGACTGGCTCACTGGACCAATTTCAAGAAGGGCCAGATCTGTGGGAAGTTCTCCTGTCCTTATGGCCTGTGTGATCCTATACCCGTACGCTTGATCAGTAGAGAGATCCTTTACGACATTGTCACTCAGTGAAGTAAGAGGCTCTCCAATTGAGAGTTTGGTGAATGAAGGATCAATTTCAAGTTCGGTTGCAGTGTCTAGCATCTTGCCAATGTTACCTGTCCACTTGTTGTTAGACAAGGTCTTCCCATCCAGTGCTGGATGAAGTGTCGCAGGGGTAACTCGTTAGTGTGGAGGGCACAAACCAACCAGATCAGCTTACGGTAAAGCTTGACCTCTACCCAATGCATGGAACCACCCTCCCAGCCAGTGTTAACATTTGTAGAATCACCTCCAATGGCCTGCAGGCTTTTATCAATGCCCTTCTTCTTCATGAAATCTACAAGATTATCAGCAATAACTTCAGCAGGTTTTTTTCTCGTTGAGCCTTTCTCAGGAGTGAAGTGGTAGAGATATCTTCCACCTGGCTCACTGCACACAGAATAATGCTCTTCTTTGATGATGCTGGGGAACTGACGATCTGAATTGTCTGCTTTCAGCATAACTTTAGTTGTATCTTGACGGCCGTCGAAGAAGATGTAGTCAATTTCACCCTTCTTACAAAGATCATCAAATTCCTGATCCAGGGATCTCATAACTTTTTCTTGGGCCCTCTTGACTTTATTGTGATCAACTACAAGTCTCTTGTCTTCTTCAGTGATCAAGCCAGCATCCATAAAGGCAGCAGTGGTGATGGCAGCTGTGGCACGCAGGCCAACACCATATCTGATGCTATGCATAGCAACATTAGGTATTTCTAATGTGTTGTACTCTGGCTTTTTATTGGAAGTTGAAGACGTGCTTGGTATTTCTAATGTCACCATAACTTCCATCCTTTCCATCTTGAGCATCAGCTATTTGTTCTTCATTTTCATCATCAGAGAAAATTATTTCATTTGATGGCATTGAAACATCCTGCTTACTTGTCTGCTTATATTCAGCAAGCCTTCTTTCGTCTTCTTGCCGCTTCTGCTTTTTGACTTGTCTGTTGTGCTCAGGTTGATCTGGCAAGCCAATCTGATGTGGTCCAATAGAACCAGACTTGTCTCTCTGACCTTTAATGAAAGCAAGTTCCTTCACAGGGATCTTCATCTCCCTAGGGCATGTACAGTTAATGTGAGTTTCGTTTTTGCAACCAGCATCTGCAAGGCAGCCAAATTCAGAGCAGAGAACAATTTTACACTTGCAACTGAGGATGTCAAAAAAGCTTGTCAAGTTTTGCAGTGAAAGCCTCTTTGACATGTAGCTTTCCTCTCCCAAGAGATATGTTTTTGGCCTGCTCCAGCTCTCTTGGATCTTGTTTAAGATTGTGACTCGTGAATTTACAACGGGGGCTACAAAAGAACTGTGTGCTCGTTCCCACTTTTCAAGCACTTTAGCCTGGGTAAATGTCCTTTGCAAGACTGGCTGCTGGGTAGTTTCTCACATCCTCACCACTTTGTTCTCTTAGCAGTAGCCCATATTCAGAACGTCTCGCAGAGTTGGGAGTTCAGAGGGCAACAACTCTCTACCAGTTCCAATTAGGTTGCTCATATATGTGAATGTCCCCAGTCTTGTCCTCCTTTTAGAAGCCATTGTAGGTCAATTCCCACTGGTTAGGATGGTAGCACTGACGGACAAGTAATCTTCAGCACACTGATGAATATGTTTCAACCTGTGAAATAAGGAAAAACAGCAGTGCATTATATATACAGCATATATAATTATTAATATAATAATTATTATATAATTCCACAAAAAAGTCACTATTTTTATGTAGCTTCTTACCAAGCAAACTAAATTATATTAAATTAACAAAAATATCTTTAGAATTCCTAAGTCATGCTGCAACTTTTTAGCACCCCTCATATTTGGAATTTGAAAGTTGAAAAATTCGACACACCCTACCCTCATATGTCATTGTTTGTACGTTGTGTATAAATAACGATCAGCCATGTATTGATATACGACTGATGTAGAAGAATGCATCTGATAATAACGTTCTTCTCTCCACGCGAAACCGCTTCATCCTGAACAGAATGTTTGAAATCGTCGGTTTCCGCAAACTAAAACCTATATTAGGCGCACTTGTTAGGATATGGTTTATTTTGACACGGTTCTTGAATACGCATACACCGCTCTGCTCAACGAGTTTACCGAATGTAGGATTGAACATGGCGAGAATGGTCTAGAGTTGGTTATTTATTTAAAAGGTTTAGACTCTTCAAAATACCATGAACTTTGGTACAAAGGACTTGAGCGGTACAGGGCAGAGCTCGCCTACACTGTTCACCCTGAAGAATTATATCTTTATATAATGAGCAGCTGTCGTTACGACTTAGAAGATTATTTCAACTGCCGCTACGCGTTGTGAAGAAGAGTTCACAATTGAAAAGCTCTGATCAGTTATAAAAACTCTCGATTGGAAAGGAGTGTTTATAAACTTGAATTTAATAATGAAGTTGTGGCTAACGACGCCCTCTTTGTGCATGCTTTTGATTGTATTCCATCCGTGTTTAAAGATAATTTGCCAACCAGTTGTAAAGTGGGCACAAAAATAGTATTGAACGAATTGAAGGCCCTTTACATTGTGTATAGACGCCCGCACACCTTGAGTCGTGAAATTATGTTAAATTGCATTTCTTGCATAGTACAAAGCAACAATGATGTAACTGTAGATTCGATCACGTGCGAGTTTAGAATTTTAGTTAAGCGCAGTAGAACATAATGTGTATATATTTTGATGTGTATTATTTGAAGTTTATATAAGTATGTATTTGCTCGTACATATATTAATGGGTATATAGTTTTACCCTGTACTATTATTATTTTTGATTTATATAAGTTTTGGTGTTATATATATATATATATATTATATATATATATATATATATATATGTGTGTGTGTGTGTGTGTGTGTGTGTGTGTGCATATTTGCTCGTACATATATTAAATGGTTATATAGTTTTATCCTGTACTATTATTTTTTATTTTATATAAGTTTTGCTGTTTATATATATAGATATATATATATATATATATATATATATATATATATATAAGTATGTATTTGATCATGCATATATCAAATATGTACATAGATTTCTCCTGTACTAATATCGTTTAATGTGTGTATTTTTATGTATATATTTTTGAATGTATATTTGTCTCCTATATATTTCATGAATTATTTCCCTTAACTACTCTAAATAAACAGAATGATGTAATGGTGTTTTATTTAATTCTTTTGGTTGTATATATAAAAGATATTAAGGAATAACTGGGGAGATAGGAATATATATAAACAATGCATCTTCAATATATATATATATATATATATATATATATATATAATATATTATATATATATATATATATATACCAAATGCTGGTTACGCCTTCTCAGCCGACTGACGGATTTCTAAGCCAACTCTCAAGAATACCTCCAAATAGCGCAATCTTACAAATGAAAAATTGTTAATATATATACACATACACCTGCCATCTAAGCCAGATTAAGCCAACTGGCGGATTTCGAGTTCTAAGCCAAGTGATGCTATCTGAACTCTCATTATGCGTCTGTGTCCCACAGACGATGGATGGTCTTCTCTCTCTCTCTCTCTCTCTCTCTCTCTCTTAGGTTAGACGGACTCCCCCCAGGTTTCTCGGGGGATTCCTCCCCCTTTTTGACACCCTTGGGGTGGGAGGAGGGGTTAGCACTGGGGAGAGGGGTTGGAACATTGCAACATTTGATCAACATTGCAATTGCTCTGCATTCTAACCTTTTGCGGGCATACTACTTATGAGCATGAGAGGCACAAAAAGTTACTCAGTTCTCTTTCTTTAGTGTTCATTGTCGCTGCGAATTTTGAAACTTTTAATTTTTATTGTTATACATTTTAACCTCGTATATATATTTCTTCTGAAATAACAAACCAGGTTTTTAGAGTTTAGCCTTTCATGTTTTTCGAACAGGGATTTATTTCATGTGCGTGTTTTTTACCTTGAATATTATATATATATATATATATATATATATATATATATTAAATAATGAGAACGAATTGGTTATGGAATTATTTTTAGTTTTCAAGAACTGTCTCCTATTTTAGACAGGAATTTTCGTTAATTTCCTCAAATGTTGCAGATTTTCAATTTGGTGTGATGGGATTCAGACGTAACTGCACTATGCATTTGGCTCTGCATGAATTTACGATGAAATATTACACGACAATTTTAACTGAAATGTGTATAGCAACGTAATGTCGCGAAGTATTTGCTGTTTCATGGAAAACAATGAATGCCTATTTCCATTTCAGACATTTAGTCATTAATTTCCTTTGACGTCTCTTAATTTGACTAAACAGTAACTGAATAGATTTATCACCTAGCATTTATAAACTACCCTGAATTTCTTTAGTTTATTATTTTCGCAGAATGATTAGGAAGGAAAGATGTAAGTAATAGTGTTAAAAGTTACAATAGAAAATTTGATTGCAGTGATGAAAAAGATCCAAATGCACTCTGCCATTATTATTTATTTTGCATTCTGTGATAGAAATATTGGGTTTGCAAAATTGGGGATTTATTAGTAATAAATACAGGGTGATGCATAAATGTGTTACATAAATCTCAGGGTGTATTCTTGAGACAAAAGTAAGGAAAAAAGACCATATAAACATAGATCGAGAAACTCGTAGGTTTCAATCTACAGCACGCGACAGGAAAATGAAACTGTAAAGATTTTTTACAGTTTATGCAAATACAGTGTGATACATTTGCTTCATTAAAGTAAATGTTCGAAATTCTTTATTACTTCTTCAGTGCATGCCTCAGCATTTCGCACCAGTGATTGTCTGACACAATATAAAATTTCTGGAGTATTGCGGATCGTTTCGCAATTGTCTCGAATTCGTTGCCACAATTCATCATGTGCTCCGACTTGTATAACATAAATTAGGCTTTCTAAATGACCCCACAAGTAATAATCAAGAGGATTTAAATCTGGTGACCGATTGGCCACGAAAATAAGACCAGCGCGCCCTATCCACCTGTCAGGATACACAGCATCGAGATATTCCCTCGTTAAATGTGTGAAATGAGCTGATGAACCACATTAGTCGTCGAGTTCTGATAGGCACATCTCCAAGTAGAACTGGCAAAGTCTGCTCAAGGAAACGCAATGTATCATATTGTGTATTTTCATAAAAAGTAAAAAATCTTTAGGAGTTTAATTTTTCTGTCGCGTGCTATAGCTCGAAACCTACGGGTTTCTCGACCTATGTTTATATGGTCTTTTTTCACCCTGTACAGTAGAATTTTGACATAAATGAAAAATATAAGTTAGATATAATCTAAATTCCAAGTAGGCCTCAGGTAAATCATAGAAAAGGGCACGTGAATTTCTGCACGTAAACATCCGAATAGACCTCAGCATGATCCTACTGTACCATGACTTTTTTATTTAACCAATGAGGTGTGGGAATACCAGTCACATGATGCCACACTTCTATTTCATCGAATCATGTAATCGTAAATATTCTTTGTGTTCGAATTGTACCTTAAATATATAAGTAAATAATTTAATACTGTTAAATAGGTCAAATTGCTTAGTTAAATAATATAAAACAGTTAGGAATTTGTAAAACTCTAAAAATAATGTATTTAAAGTTGTTTGTAAGTTGCAGGATCAAATGGAAGAAAGATGTAAAAATATACAGGGTGGTCCAAAAGTCCCTATCTATTTTGCTGAAATAATAGTATTTTAGGATAAAAATGTAGTAACATAATTAGATATATATTTATTTATCAAGCTTAGGTTTAAGAGTCGACGTGAGCACCATCAGTGTCACTGCAAATCCCAAATCTGTACACTGCAGTGTGGAACACATTCTCAAGCATCTCTGTGGGTTATTTTAGCGACTGTCGCGACAATGCCGGTTTGCAGATCCTGCAGGTCTATAACTCTTGTTTTATAAACCTCAGACTTTATAAAGCCCCACGCAAAGAAGTCTAATGGTGTTAAGTTCGGAGATCGTACTGTCCAGTGCCTGTTTCCACCACGTCCAATCCAACGACTTGGTAAGAGCTCATCAAGGTACGTCCGAACGATGTTTGCATATTGACATGGAGCTCCATCTTGTTGAAAGCCAAGTGTTGAGAATGCCATCTGAATGAAGCTGGGCTTCAAAAAACTGCTAAAGCATGTCAAGATAAACTGGCCCTGTTACCGTAGTTTCTGCAAAGAAAAAAGGTCCATAAATATTTGATCTTGCCATACCCAACCAGACATTAACTTTATAAGAATCTCTCCCATTCGTAGAACTCGGTTGGTTTTTCACTGGGCCAGATACGGCAATTATGTTGATTAACCTTTCCGCATGTGTGGAATGTCGCCTCATCGCTGAAGAGAATGTCGTTTAATAAGTTTTCGGTATGAGTTTTTCAATCAATTCTGTGCACATAGCGGCTCGTCTTGGATAATCCTCTTCGTGTATCTCATGTAGCACTTGAATATGGTAACTTTTCTTTTTTTAATATTGATTTTAAAATCCTTAGAACAATTTTTTGGTATGCTCAGTCTACGTGATGCTGTGCGAGTTGACATTCTAGGATTTGTTTGAAAGGCATCTCTTACCAATTCGTCATTTTCTTGAGAGGTACCTGGAAGTCCAGATCTTGCCTCATCATGAACAGATCCTGTCTTTTAAATTTATTGACCAGCTCGCGAATTGCTTTCTCCGTAGGTCCTGCTTTGTGAAATCTTCTTTCAAATTTTTCTCGAATTTCTTTGCACTTCTTCCCTTGGATACGTAATGTTACTACCATACGTTCTTATACATCATCATCATCTATGGCCTGTAGAAAATAAAATATAAATATCATTATTCCAGCAAAATAGAGGGACTTTTGAACCACCCTGTATTTCCCAACGCGAGATGCAAACCTGAAATCTCTCTTCTGGAGGGGAAAAGAGAGCGCGCAAAAAATAAGTTAGTAAGTGGAGTCTCTGAAGCAATGGAGGAGTGAGATCAGACTGGAAGATAGACGAGAACAGTTTGTCACAGAAAGAGGGTTGCGCACAGTCCATCAGAAGATCGTATTTGCCCTCCCTTGTCATTTTTATTTTAATATCTCGACTCGGGGCCTTGGGAAATGGGTCCTACCTTTAAGATTAACTTCGGCCAGTAAGTTCAATTTCATTTCCCCCTAGGGCTTACGAAGAGAATTAGCTTCAGGCCGTAGGGGCCCAGTGGTGGCGAACCTTTTTAGTTGGCCGGTCATTTTTGTTGCTTTTGATTTAAAAAAAAACGAAATTGGGTCACAATAATTTACTTACTTACTATTTTTAGTGAGAAACTTCTTGTTGGATTTTAGCTGCTAATGTTTTGATCCGAGGTTTATATTTAGTTGTCTTTAGTCTCACACATGCAGCACTCATATCTGTGCCAAGGCGATTCCGAGTGGTGGATTTGACGAAATTCATGGAGGAAAACAACTGTTCACATGAATAAGATGAACCAAACATTATTAGGACGTTTTTAAACGTATACTATACATTTAAAAACGTTTCAATGTGTATCAGCTGTTTATTTCGGTGGGAGAATAAAATAATTTCAAAACTGTAAAGCAGAAAATATTAAAAATTAAAGTAATATTTTATTTAAATAAGAGCTCGTGGGTCATTAAAAATTGCTTCGTGGGTCAGTACTTGACCCGCGGGTCAGTGGTTCGCCATCATTGCGGCCTAGGCCATACTACCGTTTCGCTAACCCTATTCCATATTCCCGATTAAGGCCTATGCCCCTTTATAGCATTATATAACGTAAGTGTAATTTAACTTAACTGTGAATTAACTTAAGATTAAATGTTAAAACTCTGTTGTGTTTTATAACAGTGAAAGTCTTATGTGTTGTTTAAAATTCGTGACAGAATCACGCTCTTTAATATTCAGTAAATGGAAAATGTTAAAGGTAAAAAGAGTTTTATTTAGCTTGAGTGAATAATCATATGACGAAAAACATATTATAATACATATGTCCGCGCCACCATCTGTGCAATTAAATAATAATTATTTGTGAACTTTATGTGGGTGGCAAAATTATCGGTGGGTAACATTCCGAATCTGTGAAAAATGTTATAGGCCTGTTCTAATACCTTTCGTAACAATGTCCAGGTTTGTTCATGATGACGCTCATTTCTCAAATTACTTTGCCACCCACCCACGAACAGAACATACACTAAAGATCTTACAAGATTCGGGGTCTCCGTGGGGAAGGGACGTTACCCCGGGAGAAACCTCGCACTCAAAAGAAACATTAACCCAAATGGCTTCTGAAAAAGAGAAAGTTCAGTATAGTCGAACTTGTTTCTGGCGTAAAATACTCTGTTGTGAGCAAATATATTTGTCTGAATTGTGAGTTTTGTTATATGAAATTCATATAGAGGTATTTAATAGTGGGGACGTTTCTAAAAAGCGTGTTATTAATAATATGGACAACACTAACTGAAGGTCTGACCTTTCAACCGTCAGGATGCAGCCCCACTGCTCCTGCGGTTGCTGGCCACGCCGAGCATTTTATCAGACATTATCCACAATGTATCTTATAAATAACCCAGCTGCCACGTCTGTATGCTGGGTCCTTACAAACTGTGGTGTGATTAGATGATGGATTACACAGGCCTGCGATGATTTTGTTGTCCGAAATATTTTATCACTTACATAGTAATTTTTGCACGCTGATTCCGAAAGTAATATTCATTTTTCGCCATCACGTGCAGATTTTTCACAAAATGTCATATTACATATGTAAGTAATTTTCATTAAAATTGACTCCATTAAATTTTGATTAAAAACTACTGCCTATAAATGCTTCCAGATCAGAAGTGACGTCATAGCGTCTTCTAGACCATTCGAGAAACGCACAGCTAGTATATAAGTGATTGACAAGCCACGAGATGAGTCAGTCTGTCTAGTGCGTGCAAGGCTATAGTTCTTTATTATTCAAAGGTGTGCGGTGACTATATTTCTCTTTTGAAATTTGTTTATTTGTCGCTATGGCAACCTGAGGGTGTAAATAGCTCAAACATTTCCTGTTACATTTGTGGAAAATGTACTGTGAAAAAACAAGGGCGAGATATTACAGACTTCGTCAAGAAAGCATACTATGCGTACTTCGGAATGAAACTTGGGGATCAAGACAAATCATGAGCTCCACATAAAGTTTGCAGTGTTTGTGTTGAACAACTTAGGCTGTGGAGTAAAGGTGAAAAGGATTCTTTACCTTTTGGGATTCCAATGGTCTGGTGTGAGCCTAGAAATCACACCAATGACTGCTATTTTTGTTCATGTAACGTGCAAGGCTACAATACTAAAAATAAAAAGGAAATTTCTTATCCAAACTTTCAGTCTGCTATAAGACCTGTTGTTCATGGACCTGGTATACCTGTACCTACTAAACCAAATACACTTGATATAACTTCATCTGATTCGGTGTCTGATGACGATGGAAACGATGATATTGATTGTTTTCAAACCGAAACATTTGGTGAACCCCAATTGTTTACACAAAGTGAACTTAATGATTTGGTAAGAGATTTGTGTTTCCGAAGGATTCTTCAGAGATTTTGGATCCAGACTTCATGCAAAGAACTTGCTTTCTCCCGGGACTTCACTTTACTGGTACAGAAATCGAGAAAAAGAATTATCCAATATTTTTCTCAAGAAAATTCACTGGTATATTGCAACAATGTTTCGGAACTAATACTTAAGCTCGGCGCTGCAGTCTATGACCGAAATGAATGGAGACTTTTCATTGATTCCTCCAAAAGAAGTCTAAAAGGCGTCCTCCTTCACAACGGTAACTTATATGCATCCGTTCCTGTGGCTCATTCAATTCACTTGAAGGAAACGTACGAAAATCTTGAGCTTCTTCTAGCAGGGTTAAATACAAAGAACACGGTTGGCTACTTTGTTGAGACTTAAAAGTAATTTGTATGTTGTTAGGTCAACAACCAGATTATACGAAATTTCCATGTTTTTTTGTGAATGGGATAGCCGAGAAAGAACTCAGCACTGAATAAAAAAGGAATGGCCACGCAGAGTCAACCTGACACGTGGTTCTAAAAACATTCAACGTAAAAGTTTGGGTGACACGAAGAAAGTCCTTTTACCTCCGCTTCACATAAAATTGGGCTTGATGAAGCAATTTGTTAAGGCCTTGGACGAAGATGGAGATTGTTTTAAGTATCTGTGTGGTAAATTCCCAACTCTTTCAGAAGCAAAATTGAAAGAAGGAATTTTCGTTGGTCTCCAGATTAGAAAACTGACTTTGGATGAGTACTTTGAAAGAACAATGAACAATCTTGAAAAAGAAGTGTGGATTGCTTTTAAAGATGTTATAAGCAAATTTTTGGGAACAACAAGGACCCAAATTATCAAAACATTGTGAACAACATGCTAAATAAGTTCAAAGAGTTAGGTTGTAATATGAGTTTAAAATTACATTTCTTACATTCACACTTAGATTACTTCCCTGAGAATCTCGGAGCACTCAGTGAAAAACAAGGAGAACGGTTTCACCAAGACATCAAAGAAATGGAGAAGAGATATCACGGAAGGTGGGACATCAGCATGACGGCTGATTACTGCTGGATGTTGAAACGGGATACTCCAGAATTATTACATCAAAGAAAAGGAACAGCGCGTGCATTCGAGACTAAAAGGCAGATCTCACACGAAAACTCAGGACAAATAAAGATGACTATGTAATTGACGTTAATAGTCTCCTTTCTTTTTAAAGTTGTTTGCATTTGTAATTAGTATAACAAAGCGAAATAGGAACCTAATGTAAATTGAAATTAATAATATTTATTTATGTTATTGTTTTTTCCCTTCCAATTTGCAGAAAATCCTTACGTGATAGAAAAAATAGACACCTTATTCGAAATCAGCGTAGTTGATTACTCGTATATAAAATCAGTTATTAGTAAGAAAACAAGTCTTACAAAGTTCTCATTTGCAGGCCTGTGTTATTATCACAAAAAAAAGATTATTAAGGAGAATATTTTCACAATATTTTAATAATTGAAGGGCAGAAAGGGAAAGTCTGCTACATGTCGTTTGAGGACATGTCATATAGCAGACTTTCCCATTTTTGCTTTTTAATATTTTAGTTTATCTACACTAAAATGAAATAAACTTTGGAACATAAATAACATACTTCAGGACAGACTATTCCAGCAAAAAGAACCACGAAATATGATTACTTTAAAAATGTAGGTCAATTTTGAGTAATGCTCCTTAACTGCGTATTGTTGTATGCACGCTCTTTTTATATCGTATTATTATCAGTTATATACTTCGGACCTTGGATATTAGAAGCAGCCAGGTATGGGGACGAGGCCGAGGCCTTCAGAAATCCACGCGGCCGAGGTCGAGGACATACATTTTTCAAAGGCTTGGAGGCCGAGGCCTAGACATTTTTAGGGGAGGCCTCACGAGGCCTTAAGATTGTTAAGTTGAAGGTATTTTCACCCAGAGGTGATATTCGGATGCAAATAACGAATTCGGTATTTGCACCTCTGGGTGCAAATACTCGCTTCGAAATCTTTTACGAATAAGCTCCTCCATGCTTTGGGAAAGCTCAACAATCTAGCCTAGCCTAGGCCTAAAGCTCTTTCAAACGTAACCAACCGTATCCTCACATAAGAAAAAACAAGATTCTACTCAAAATTAATAAACAAAGACGTAACTCACTTCACTTACCTACTAAAAAGGAATTATTAAGCATTAAGCACGTTCATCTATCACACACGGCCACACCACAACACCGACACGCTGTGTGTTTACAATTGCCGGGTCACACAGTCAGACACAGTTGCCAGAACAAGATTTCCTGTGCGCTATACATTAGTCCACTAACTTTTTATTTCTCATTTCATGCAGTTCTTATTTCTCATTTTAATATACCCGTAATATTTCAAGTATTTATGATATCATGGAAAGTTATGATGTGAATATGATCTAGCAAAATATTTCAAGATTGTATTAACATTTAACTCACTAAGTGTTGATCGTATAATTTCTGAATGTGTACAATTATTAGTGACTCTAGCGAGCATTGCAAACAGAGCTACATTTGGAGGTGCCTTATTTTTTTTAAGTTTTGCATTTTTATGTACCTTGACAATAAGAAATTGTGGTCTTAAAGTCTACCAAAGATCAATAATGTAATTTTAGCTTGTACTGTATGTGAAAGATGTTTCTGATGTACGGTAGGCCTATAGGTATGAAGTTTATATCATGCCATTACTATATAATTATATATACGATAATATTAAGAATATATTTGCACCTGATATTTCAACATGTTTATATGTAATTTGATTCAAGAGTATATTTGCACCTGATATTATCCATTATCAGACATTTTTAAAGTTATATGTATAATACTTTATATTATTAAAGTAAATGAAAAAGACCGAAAAAATTATTTGCAACCAATATAACAATTTACATCTCAGTTATAATGCCAATATTAGCAAAATTATTGTTTGCATTCGATATTATATATTCATTTCAAATCATATAATTTAGAAGTATATATGTTACAATTTACGAAGGGCGAAAACCAAATTATCGACGCTAGTAGATAGTTATCAGTATACCATGTGGTATTCTTCTCTAGTTTGGCCTATTTTTTGCTATAGAAATAGATACAGTACAATAGTTTATACACATGAATAACACAAACACATTATATAAGCTCAGTTCAACTGATGACCAACTGATAGATTGCTTTCCCACACTAGTTTTGCTACATTAAGTCAATTGGTGTATTGTTGACTGACTGAATAATATTTATATACCGCGACAGTAGTATACCCACAAAATGCCAGAGTGCAGAAATGTTACGTAATGTTGTATAATGTTGCAAGAGTACCACCCACCCCCTTGTAGCAAGAGTGCCAACCCTCACCCCTTTGTTGCAAGAGTGCCAACCCCCATCTCCCTCTGTTAGAAAAAAAAAGAAAAAAGAAAAAAACGAAAAAAAACGAAAACAAAAAAGAAAAAATTCCCCAACCCCCTTTGCCCCTTTGTTGCCAACCCCAAAATGGGGTTCCAAGGGGTATGCAACTTGGAGTTATCCCACAAGCTGATCACCCCAAAGGGGAGAGCCAACCTTTGTTGCCAACCCCAAAATGGGATTGCAATGGGTGTGCAACTTGGAGGCGGAGTTCTCCCCCAAGCTGAACCTCCCAAAGGGGCAGAAAAAGAGAGAGAGAGAGAGGTAGGAGGAAAGGCCCAGAGGTGGAAACCCAGAGTTGGGTGTTCACTCGGATGGAAGCCGAGCTCATATGGGATCATTCAGCCGTCCGCCGCCTCTTAAAGGGTGCTAATCAGCCAGTTGGCTGAGTTGCCAGATAGCGCCATGTGTTTAATTATTCCTTCAGCCAGTTGCCAGATTCGTTATTTATTAAATTAATTCATATATTATTCAGCCATTTAGCTGTTGATTTGCAAGATAGCAATATTTATTTAATTATTCCTTATATTATTCAGCCAATCGGATGCTGAGTTGCCAGATAGCAATAATTATTTATTTAGTCCTTATTTTATTCAGCCAATCGGCTGCTGAGTTGCCAGGTAGTAATATTTATTTAATTATTTCTTATATTATTTAGCCAATCGGCTGCTGAGTTGCCAGATAGCAATAATTATTTATTTATTCCTTATATTATTCAGCCAATCGGCTGCTGAGTTGCCAGATAGCAATATTTATTTAATTATTCCTTATATTATTCAGCCAATCGGCTGCTGAGTTGCCAGATAGCAATATTTATTTAATTATATCTTATATTATTCAGCCATTTGATTGCTAAATACCACCATATATTTTACTTTATAATAGGGAGAGTTCCTAAATAACACCATTTATTTTAACTCGCTACCAAAACATTAATTTTCTCCATAAAGAGAACCAATTATTTTAAAAGAAATTCTGTTTATCAAATAAATAATTAGAATTTAAACACACACTCTTCACATAACTAAAATAAATCATTTTATTACTTAATTCCTACTTTTATTATTATTAATATCACAATTTTCACTAAATGTGAGACCGTATATTGTACCCGTCTCGGTATGAACCAACTTTTAAATCTTTTTTCTTAAATATTTCCCAAAGAATACTGGATTACTAAATAAAAATGCCAGTACCAGTCGGCAAAATGTTTTTGTTAATTTTGCGAATTAATATCAAATATATATATATATATATATATATATATATATCACACCTTCTTGCATAATATACTAGCTCATAATAATAAACTATTTCTTGGGGTAATTTGCGTGTTAAAAATTATTAAATACAGAAAGTCAGTTAAAGATTTTTTATTTAGATAAATGAAAAAGAAAGATACATGCATCACGATATTCTGCAGGGCAAACTTTAAGGTATAAGCAAGGACGAGTATACTTATCCCACGCAATACTATTTTGCATAGGAATCGCATAAAGTCGGAGTCATTACACGATCTTATGAGATCGACGCAAGATATTAATAATATATATAGGAATTCGTATATTAAAAGAAGCGTCTCCTCCCGAAAGGATCAAAACTCAAAAGCGTGAAACAATTTTTTTTTAAAATAAGAATGCAAAGTATGTAATTAGCTCGCAAGTTACTATTTTGCGGCTCTAAAGCGCTGTAATCTGCTCTATACGCACTTCCATGTATAAACTTGCTCTTAACTTACTCCACAATCAAGTACCAGTTTCGAGACCTGTTTAAAAACGAAGCCAATCTTCATAAAAGGTATTTCATAACATGTAATACTATCATTACCTCAAAATATGACAGCTTCTTGACGTGGTCTATAAGGATTTTGCCACGTCACCCATATATGGCTGACAAGGCAGTCAAAGGTTTAAAAGAAAGTCTAATTATATATTTAAAAAGTCTTTTTGGAATAATATTAAATTATTCTGAACACAGGGATACTTAAAATTTCTTTTGAAACCTCCAAATTCTTTAAGAAAACGTTACCCCTCATTAAGTTATTATTATTGACAAACTTTATCCAAATATATTCTGATACCTACTGATTACACACATTTGAGTAGAAATAAAATGATTACGAGCCAATTAATTATTTTAAACAGACTCCTCAAAGTTAACATAATTCGATTTTATGTTTTAGTTAGCTTACCCAATAAACGACGTTTTCTATGGATAATTATAAAAAAAAAATGGAATTTTTGGCATCACCGTATAATTGCGCCTTCTACAATCCGTTTATTGTAATTTTAAATATTGTGTTATCAACGTTATATGATGTGACCGATTTTCTGCTAACTTATTATGCTTTTGTTTAAATTACAAATGTCATTCTTGTTTAATTTGGTGTTCAATGAGCTGAATTATACAATGTAGATATGCGAAATCACTGTTTTTGGAAATGTTATTTTATCTATTACACGTTTCACGTAGTTTCTAAATTTAAGAAGCGTGATATATATATATATATATATATATATATATATATATATATATATACAGTTGCTTTCAAAAGTTCTTTTTGGTCTTGTTTCGTTTAACTTTTTACGTTTAAGAGAATTAATCAACTAAAACAATATTAACATTAAAAAATTCACTAAACAATTGGCTTAGCAAAAGAATTCGTTCCATTAACATATTCTCAAATCTATATACAAACAAACACGCACACACAATCATAGATATTCCTGAAAATCACCGAAAACCTAATTTAACATTATTCCAGAGACTACTCCAGTAACGTCTAACTCATCTCAGTTAAATATAGACTCATACGCGCAAATTTTGCAGGCCGAAAGGAAGAAGAAGCAGGAATAAAAATTCATCATAATAAGACTGCGAAATAAAAAATGAAGTAAGCCTAAAATTTAGATAAGCCAAGAGTAAAGCTGAATAAAAAGTAACGCCCTTAAAATGTAAACTAGTAAAAAATATTAATAACTTTCAGGAAATTTGTATTAACACAACGTTCAACCAAATCTGCTTGGCATGGATCAACTAGGCTGAGTTAAACTCAAAAACGCCTTTGCCCGTAACAGATTAAGAGACATTAAAGAGGCTAGACAAAATTTGGACATAACTTTCAGATACATTCTAACAAAACAAAATCCTGCAGACTTTCTTACAAGAGGATTATCCTGTAAATTACTAAAATCCACCAAAAATTGGTTTCATGGACCTGAATTGATTCAGGATGATTGGCAGTTGTCTTTTTAAAGGGATGATGTCGTAACAAACTTGAATCTGTACATTGACAAAGATGACTTATTAGCTAAAACATCATTCTTAAGTCTCCAAAGTATGGGAACTCACAACTTCTTCATCTGGGCTATTCCAGAATTTTACTATTCTATTTGAAAAACTATGTTGTGCTAACTGTGATTTACATCTTTACTGAAAAAGCTTAAGGTTATGGATTCTTGTCCTATCATTGTGATCCTTTGTAAAAGAGAGTAGAAGTCTATATTTTCTAATTCATTTATTATTTTTTATATACTTCCATCATATCACCTCGTAACCTTCATCGCTTTAGGGAAAACATGCTTAGTTGGACCAAGCTCTCTTTGTAACTAAGGTGTCTAGACATGGTATCATGCTTGCGGCTCTCTTTTGTACTTTTTCTAGTCTGTCCTTGTCATGCTCGAAATAAGGACTACTGAACTGAATGCAATACTCAAAAAGAGGCCTCACGTAAGAAGTGTAGAGCCTACTTATATTTTCTGGCGATTTATATTCTATATGTTTCTGCATTAGATTCAATCTAGCATTAGCCTTATTTCTAATTTCAATACAATGAGTTGTAGGTTTTCATAAATATATATACTCAAGAGAAAATACAAGCAGTGAAGTAATAATTATGTTCCATATATATATATATATTATATATATATATATATATATATATATATATATAAATATATATATATATATATAAATATATATATATATATATATATATATATATATATATATGAGGTAGAGAGGTGTCCCCCTTTTGGCTCCTGAAAATATAGTCATTTTCGTTTATAACTCCAAACATAAAAAAATGGCCCGCTTTTTCCTCCTGAAAATATGGTCACTTTAAGCTGAGGAAGATTCAGAATCAAATGTCCGTGTGATGTATCGTGTTAATTTTAACAAATCAAATCTCGTTTTTTTTTTTTTATTAGCTATCTTCATATATCACTTTCCCAAACTTCCTCAGTGACAATAAGAAGCATCCTGAAGGGTACAACTTAATTGTAGAATGGAAAGACTTATCTTCAAACTTAATATGTAAGAGCAATTTTATTGCTCTCTCAATTAATTATCTCTTTTCATAGCACAAGTAACTTTTTCTTATTAGAGTTTGAGGGATGAGTTTCAATGAGAAAAATTGCAGACTGAATCTGTGAAAATGCTTTTAGCCAGAGTGGTAGCTTTTTGGTGTGACTTGATATATTGCGTGTTACTAAAACCAGCTCCTTAGCATGTTTTAAGAAAAGCAATAAAATTTACAAAATTGACCAGTCAGAGAGCAATTAAAATGAGGTCCTGGACCACCAACTGCAACAGGTGAAGCTTTGTTTTAAACAGATTATAAGAATTTTGGTAAATAGTAGGCCTTTAGACGATTTCATATATGGCTGGGATTGTAGGCCACTTTGTTGAGCGAGAGAGAGGTTTTTTATTGTAATAAAATATAGAAATCCTTTATAAATTGTATTGTGAATAAGTAAATACTGACTGTTTTAGCGTATACAAGTTGGGGGATATGAGGCCTACCCTATTTAGTCATATTTTCAATCACATGCACAGTACAGTACAGTAACTAACCTCTGACTAAATAGTATATATATACTGCCGTTCTAAAGTTCGTTTTGGGCGTGTTTCGTTTTTTCATCCGTTTTAACTTTTTATTAGTAAAGTTTTTTAACAATTTTACGTTTGAATGTCTTTAGTGAAGTTTTATTTTTATCACTTGTATATTTTTGTCATTTATATATTTTTACTCTCGATTTGATTTTGACTTATGCCTGTTTCTGATATAAATATTTGCATGAACCTTTTTCAGATAGGATCTGATCGCTAGGTCAACTTTGTTTGGTTTTAGATTTTGGATAAATTTTAAAAAGATGTAGGGCAATGAGAAACACAAAGGAGAAAATGAAACCTAATTGAAACATTTACATATTCAAATATACGTAGTAATAATAATAAGCATATCGCTAACAATAGATATATATATATGTATATATATATATATATATATATATATCATTCAAGTGTTATGGTATCCAAAGCCTCAAAATAACTGCATCTGATCTTATTTAGCTATATGTTAATTGTAGTTAAAATGATGTGATCAAAACTGAAACAGTAGGCTATGTCCCTGAAAAGCTTGCAGAAGTCATAAAGTTCTTCATAATTAGTGAATGAACCAATCTTCTCATCTGAAAAGGTTAAACTTAATGTCAGGTTAACTTGTTCTGTGTTACGTATTCACTTGGCAGCAGCACAAAATAAGATAGCAGTAAACAGAGGAAAAAGAATAACTGCAATGGATTGCTCATGTAAATAAAAAACGCTGAAAAGATTTCAAGGGGCGTAACTACAGTATAATGGCTAAACTTAGAAATGTACATAATTTGATTAAACAGTAAACAGCATAACAACACATTGTAAATTCCTAATTAAACTTATATTTCAGCTCATACTCTTTACATTTTCATGCATTAATCACTTCATTGTTAGGCACTTCATCAATCATTTCATTAGATAAATCAGAAATATGGAGAAATTTATTTTCAGGATCTATAAATATGCACATAATTGCATTTCTTCAAGTGAGGACTGATTACAAGCCTACTAACTAATTATTTTCTCCTAATCACTGAAGAGTTTTCATTAGACTGATCTTTGATTGGTAATGTTTCATTCCAGCCTACATTTTTCTTCCAAGGTTCTTGGAGAAATATTTTTTGATCCAACAGTTGCAAAGTAGGGACAAGGCCACGGATGAAATATCTTTGAAGCTTCAGCAAGTATTTCTCGTTTTATATTAGCTACCAAATTAAGTTCAAATTCCTTTGTCCAAAGTGAATCATGCTTAGCAGAAGCTTTCTCAAGGTAGATGATGAGTCAACAGACGCAATTAAGCCCTACTTAGATAAATTATTTACACAAAGCAGATTAAGCGGATGTTAATAACCCACTAACAGCAGTACGTAATCATTTTGTGATGTGAACTCAATGGTGAGACGTTTATTTCAAAAGCACACAGATAAAATGGGAAATCTTTTCAGCCAATATATCGCTAAGAGAGACTTAATCTTAAATTTACATTTTACAATACGTAAATGAGAGTGGCAACGACTGAAGTGTGGAAATCCCAGAATGAAAATGAGAATGAACATGATTGAGAATCTCATACTTACAAAGTGGATTATGGATTAATTACTTAAATAGGGTGTGTCAATTTTGGGGAGCAAAGTAAAATCTTTAGATTTTCAAAGACTACTAGTGACCAATTGATGCATTTTTCATGTGCTATTCGAAATATAGCTTTAAACTCCAGGGAAAAATATAATTTATAGACCTTTTTCTCTTTCATGTCAAGCGAATTTATTCAGCTTCTGTCTTAATACACAAATTTATCTATCTCAGAATTTCTGGCTATTTATATTCTATATGTTTCTGCATTAGGCTCAATCTAGCATTATCCTTATTTCTAATTTCAATACAATGAGTTGTAGGTTTATTCTTAAAAGTCTCCAAACTATGGGAACTCATATCACACACACACACACACATATATATATATATATGATGAATAAAACCACGAAGGAAAGGAAACACAGAATGGTGCTCAAGCGCTTTCGTCTAATGACATCCTCAGGAACACTGAAGTCCATAAAGAGTTACAGCCTATATATAGGTTACAGAAAAAAAAATTATATATATATATATATACAATAAACGGAGAAGTAAAAATAAAAATTAAAAATTAAAGGATTATCGGAGAGGCATACAAATTTGTAAAGAAAAAATATCGATTTTTAGCACAAGATCAAATGAATTATTTCCAAACAATATTATAAAAAAAAAAAAAAAATACAAATTTATACTGGAAATCTGCCCAGGTTTTAACACACTGCCTTTTTTGGTTAAGGTTCGATGTATATAAAAATAAAATGAAAATTAAAAGTTAATAGAGTAGCATACAAGTTTACCAAAGATTTAGCGTTCTACCCTTCTTATCTAAATCTGTTTTGAAGGAATTCAAAACAACAGGATCGAGTTGAAAAAGACCTTTGCTTATGTTGAAGTTATTTGTAAGTTGGATAATGGCAGACTCAAGAATATTTCTATTAACAATGTTGCTAGAGTGAAATAAAACTGAAGCATTATTCCAATCAATACAGTGGGATAACTCTGACAAATGGATAAAAAGGGCAGTGGACGACTATCCTGTTCTAACGGAATATTGATGCTGTTTTATACGTGTGTGCAAATCCTTTCCCGTCTGACCTATGTAAAAGGAATCACATTGTTTACAACCAAGTTTATAGATAATGCCTGAATTATTGGTAGGGCTATTTTTTACTATGATATTTTTCACAATATTGTTATATGAAAATACTACATTAATATCTAAAAGTTTAAGTACATTAGCAATGCCTAAAAAGCCCGGGAAAAATGGAAGTACTAAAATATTTTTTGACAAAGTATGAGTGTTATTATTCACACGATAGAAAGTTCGTTTTGCCTTGTTGAGACAGGATTCCATAAACGCAGATGGATAACACAGATCACTTCCAATACCGTTGATTTTTTCCAATTCGGCATCGATGTATTCCGGACTGGCGATCCTAAGGGCGCGGAGAAACATTGAAGGAAAAAATTGCCTTCTTAGTGGGGGGTGTCATGTCCCGAGTAAAAGTGTACGTAGGACAAATTGTTTGTTTTTTTCCGATAGATACTAAACTTAAAACCTGGGCTTTCCCTATGTACACTAGGGTTATAACTTTTAGACGTTTTTTCAAATAAAAGATCTCCTGTATCATAAATCGATGAACTTTTGCTTAAAAACAATGAAAAAGACCCTAATTCCTCTCAGTTTTTAAAAAAGGTCACCCCCAAATCAAAAATTTGAATCACCATTACCATATATTTACGTTACTACTCATAAGTATATAAATATATTATTATTAGAGGGCGGACTTTTAGGTTTTAACCTAAAAAATATTTTCGAATTTTTCAGTACGCTAATATATCGTGAGATCGCCCGAAAAATCACTTCCGGTGCTCAAATTCGATGACTAATATCAATCCACCCATTCAAGAAAATTCTAGAACACACGACATTATTCTTCATGCACTCGCAAATTGTATAAAAGCACAAAATGAAATCAACCGAATCACTTGTGTCCAGTATTGCGCAATAGTTACTCAACTGTTCAGTTCAACTCAACTTCAGGTAAGCTTTTATTATTTGTAATATGTTCGCTTAATTAAAAAACGTAGCGAAATGTGGAATTCGCTTCTGCACTCTTGAACATTCCAGAACATTTTTAAAATTTATTAACCATAATAATTTGTTGAATTTTTCTTCCATTTTAACACGTAAACAGAAGCGTATCCAGAATGTTTTGTAGAGGGGAGTCAAACTCAAAAAATATATAGAGCCCAAAATATTTGGTGGTAAATATTTTCGTGAGACGTTCTATGGATGTTCTAAAAATATTTTCAAAAATTTTATCACCTAAAAAATAAATATTTGGTCATATTTTTTCACCTAAAAATCCGCCCTCTAATTATTATATTATTTCTATATATTATATTAATATTATATATATATATAATATATATAAAAAACAAACAAACAAATCAACTTAATACCTTTTTATATCTGTTTCAGAAGCAATATAATGTCACACAAGAAAAGTGATACTACCATACAGAAGAACAAGGATATCTGGACCAATAATCTGGTGAGATTCCAGCAGTCACATAGAAGAAGAGGAAGTGTGCCTTTAGAAGAATCTTCACTAGAAGAAAAATGCAGAATGCCACTCCAAATCCAAATCATTGGACGGTACCAGTTTCTTGGAACAGAAATCAAAGGAAGAAAGGAGCGAATAGTGGAAATTTCCAAAGAAGTTACAAAATTATGGAAGAATAAATTGAATTTTCCGCATGTGTCAGATCAAGTAATACGAGCAAAGCTTGACAAGGTGATGAAGACTTATGATGAATGTGTCAGGAGGGGAAAATATGATGCCCTGAATGAACTTTTTGATATCACTAAAGTAAATGGCCAATGGTTATCCTCGGAAGACAAACGACTGTACCACCTTCAAGTGGAAAGCAAAGGAGAAGGGGTACTCTACAGGTCAAGTTGCAAGTGAAGAAACGATTCACCCTTCAAAGAGACGAAAATTGCCTGCTGAATCAGCATCAACATCTTACAATCATGTATCTGGTGGTAGTGGTACTGAATCTGAAGAGAGCGAGCATGAAGATGAAGATGAGAGTATTACTCCACCAACCAGAAGACATAACAAAAGTAAAGTTGCAACCAACTTGGTGACATCCACAGGAGTATCAACAAGTAAAGCCGCTAAAATATGCAAACAGTTGTCACGTGATGGTATTGACATTCCAGCACCAAGTCAAGCAGCAATTTACAAGTCAGCATACAAAGAGGCTGCTAAATTGAAGGAGGAAATGATTGAAAATTTACAGATGGAAGAGTGGTCTTTACATTTTGATGGAAAGCGCATTGAGGAAAATGAGTATCAAGTAGTGGTACTTAAAAATGAAAGAACCGAAGTAAAATTGGATGCATTGCATCTGAAAGATGGCAAGGCTGAAACTATTGCTGAAGGAATTGCAAAAGTTATTGATGAATACACCTTATGGAATGCAATAAAGATGATCGTTGCTGATACAACAAGTGTTAACACTGGGAAAAAGAGTGGAGTTGTTGTCAAATTGCAACGAATGTTCTCAGAGAAGGGTATCTGCAAACCACAATTTATCAGTTGTCAGCATCACATTCTGGACAGGATTCTCCGTTTGGTAATGGACGAAGATCTTGGTGCTAACACCAGTTTTCCAAACATCGAATATCCATTTGTATCCCAACTGGTGAAGAATTATGAGGAACTAAAGGCACAGTTTGTTAATGGAACAGAAGAGGTCCTCGAGAAATCAGGATGGAGAGATGATATTAAGTTTTTGTACCATCTAACACGGGTGTTTAGATTCTTTGAAGAAAAAGGGAATTTTCCTTTGATTAACTTTCAGAAAATTCCAAACATCAGCAATGCGAGGTGGCATTCAAGAGCCATTCTAGCTATCCTTGCATTTATTCTTATACCTACGTGAAATAATTTTCATATAATGAACACCACGCGTTCCTTCGGCTTGCTGTTCCCTCTCTTGTCTCCGTTTGTGTCTGTGTTTTCTTCTACATTAATGAAGGGGCATGCAATTCGTATCCGACGAAAGTTTCTTACTAATTGTCTAGAGGAGCAAGTTCTTCCCAAATCCCTCCTTCCGATTCGCCTCAGACAAATTGACGACCATCCGTTCAACAACTTCAGCAGATTAATTTTAAAGAAACATATTGAAGTCACCAGACAAAATGAGTGGTCCGCCTTCAAAAATTTAAGCATTGCCAAACGTAATTTTGTAACCGTTATTCCCCAACCGTGGATCCAACCTTTGTTTGATGAAATTTACAACGAGTTGCGTCGGAGAACTTCTTCACTTCGTAACTTTTTGGATCGAAAAATTAAAAGTCTCATTCGAAATAGTCAGTGGAGTAAACAAGCAAGATCAAAATGTGTTTTGAACCTTTCTTCGAAAAACATTAGTGACGATGCAAAAAGTGCCCTTGGATATGGTATGTCTTTTTTTATTGTTAAAAAACCTTCGGCTTTACAAATTTGTTACAGTCTCGCTTGTTTTGAAAAACAGTGTAATCTCCCTCAGTATTTGTTTAACGTAGTTAAAGGCCTTGTTTATAGTGCGGCGAATAGTAATTACGAAGATAACTTTCCTAAACGTTTTCGCAGTAGCCTCTCACAATTAAAAAAAAATGGGGAGCTCCATATTACTAAAGCAGACAAGGCTAACACCATAGTTATTATGGACAAAGTGGACTACATCAGATCCTTTTTTATTGTTAAAAAACCTTCGGCTTTACAAATTTGTTACAGTCTCGCTTGTTTTGAAAAAACAGTGTAATCTCCCTCAGTATTTGTTTAACATAGTTAAAGGCCTTGTTTATAGTGCGGCGAATAGTAATTACGAAGATAACTTTCCTAAACGTCTTCGCAATAGCCTCTCACAATTAAAAAAAATGGGGAGCTCCATATTACTAAAGCAGACAAGGCTAACACCATAGTTATTATGGACAAAGTGGACTACATCAGAAAGATGAACGAGCTTCTCCAGGACCCCGCCACATACAGCAAACTTAGGAAGAACCCGTAGGATGACGTCATCAAATCATTTAATAGTGGCTTGAAACGCATTCTCAAAGATCATAAGGACTTAATTCCGCTTTTCATGTCCACTTCACCTTCTCTGCCCTACCTGTACGGTCTTATTAAAACCCACAAACCTGGCAACCCTATGCGCCCTATTATTAGCTCGGTGGGCTCTATTACTTATAAACTCTCCAAATGGCTTGTCAAAGTCTTGTCCCCCATTCTCGGAACTATCTCTGATTCACATGTAAAAAATTCCATGGATCTTACTGAAAAATTGAATAATGCACGTACTGAAACTAACGATAGATTGATCAGTTTTGACGTTTGTTCATTGTTTACAAAAGTGCCGATTGACGATATGCTTGACTTTCTCTCCCAAGAACTACATAAGTAGGACCTGCCACTACCTTCACACATTGTTTTGGAACTTATTAAGCTTTGCATCAAAGATTGTAAATTCACTTTCAATAACGAGTATTATCAACAAGTTTTTGGGATGGCCATGGGCAACCCCTTGTCGCCCCTCCTCTCCAATATTTATATGGAGTTTTTCGAGATTACTTACATTCCGAGAATCCTGGGGGTTGGCGTCCCTTGGTTGCGGTACGTCGACGATATTTTGTGTATCTGGCCCCTGAATCGTGACCTGGATAACTTCCTCCTTCAGTTAAATGATCAAGTCCCCTCCATTAAGTTTACTTTAGAAGTGGAACAAGACAACTCAATCCCGTTTTTGGATGTGCGTGTACATATGGAAAGCCCAGGTTTTAAGTTTAGTATCTATCGGAAAAAAACAAGGAATTTGTCCTACGTACACTTTTACTCGGGACATGACACCACCACTAAGAAGGCCATTTTTTCTTCAATGTTTCTCCGCGCCCTTAGGATCGCCAGTCCGGAATACATCGATGCCGAATTGGAAAAAATCAACGGTATTGGAAGTGATCTGTGTTATCCATCTGCGTTCATGGAATCCTGTCTCAACAAGGCAAAACGAACTTTCTATCGTGTGAATAATAACACTCGTACTTTGTAAAAAAATATTTTAGTACTTCCATTTTTCCCGGGCTTTTTAGGCATTGCTAATGTACTTAAACTTTTAGATATTAATGTAGTATTTTCATATAACAATATTGTGAAAAATATCATAATAAAAAATAGCCCTACCAATAATTCAGGCATTATCTATAAAAATTGGTTGTAAACAATGTGATTCCTTTTACATAAGTCAGACGGGAAAGGATTTGGACACACGTATAAAACAGCATCAATATTCCGTTAGAACAGGACAGTCGTCCAGTGCCCTTTTTGTCCATTTGTCAGAGTTATCCCACTGTATTGATTGGAATAATGCTTCAGTTTTATTTCACTCTAGCAACATTGTTAATAGAAATATTCTTGAGTCTACCATTATCCAACTTACAAATAACTTCAACATAACAAAGGTCTTTTTCAACTCGATCCTGTTGTTTTGAATTCCTTCAAAACAGATTTAGATAAGAAGGGTAGAACGCTAAATCTTTGGTAAACTTGTAGGCTACTCTATTAACTTTTAATTTTCATCTTATTTTTATATACATCGAACCTTAACCAAAAAAGGCAGTGTGTTAAAACCCGGGCAGATTTCCAGTATAAATTTGTATATATTTTTTTTTTTATAACATAGGTTGGAAATAATTCATTTGATCTTGTGCTAAAAATCGATATTTTTTCCTTACAAATTTGTATGCCTCTCTGATAATCCTTTAATTTTTAATTTTTATTTTACTTCTCCGTTTATTGTATATATATATATATATATATAATATAATATATATAATATTTTCTGTAACCTATATATAGGCTGTAACTCTTTATGGACTTCAGTGTTCCTGAGGATGTAATTAGACGAAAGCGCTTGAGCACCATTCTGTGTTTCCTTTCCTTCGTGGCTTTATTCATCATAAATATTTTTCATGTTACTTTCGTGAAATAATTTTCATATATATATATATATATATATATATATATATAAATGGTGGTATCTGACAACTATCCTCATACAAATCAAAATATTCAAAAAATATCTCAAGGCAGTGTTTCATCTTAGTAGTTTGCCCAAATTAAAATATCGTTTTCTTTACACAAAAAAACCGAATTTAAGGCTTAACTTATCCGTCTTCTCCTTTACAGTGCATAATAATAAATAAATAAATAAGTAAATAGTATTATTAATAGTTAAAACATGTATTACAATATGAAGCAAAATTAATGGACAATATTAAACAATATTAGTGGACATTAATCCTAGATTTTTGGTCCCAATTTTTCTATCATCTGTTTGGTTAGAAATGTTTGTTGGGAGCAGGTATCTAAAAGACACCTAGCCTGTACTATTTGTCCCCTTTTGTTTTGGATTTGAGTTAAGGAGTAGGATCTATTAAATAGGCTTAACTCATTTTAGGTCCTACAAAAAACAGGCCCACCTTACTTTACCTTACTCTTTACACTCAAGGCCTATCCTATCTAAAAACATTGTAAATTTTTAATTCAACCTGTGACGCAGGTTATATAAAAACTTATTGCAGTAATTTAACTCGCTCAACATCATAAAATTAAACTCAGAACTTTAACACTAACAACAATTATGGAAGACTTGGAGAAAAGGGTAAAAAAGCCCAGACTAAAAAAACAAAAACACAGACCTTGGGGACTATGGCACCATCTCAAAACTACAAAAAATTAATGAGAAAAAAATCAGCACGTAAATGTGTCATCACCAAACTGTATAATGATTACAAACAGAAAGAACCTACAAGATATGATCTTGAAACAACATTAAATTCGGTTAATATTCGTCTTTTAACCCGCTCACGCGCTGTTAAATCAGTACAATATATTGAATTGTCATTCAAAACTGACTAAGAAAATATATATCTTATGTTGTGCAAATTTGTTGAAATGTACTTTTTTTAATAAAATATTTTTCCTGTTTTGGCTATAATGTACTTTTTTTAATAAAATGTTTCCTGTTTTGGCTAAAATGTACTTTTTTCATAAAATATTTTTCCTGGTTCGGCTATTTTTTCTTGTGCTGTGTTAAATTTTGGGAGTGTGTAACTTGATTTGTAAAGTGCAAGCACAGTTGGGAAATCTTCCCTTAGCTTATTAAGGCTAGGATATATGTCAGTCGTTCTATGATGAAATACCTCTTTGATCTTAGAAGGGAGCTTTTCAAAAACAACAGCTTGAATGATACAAACTGTTTCTGCAATGTTTAAATTATTGTTCTTAAGTTGACTCATAAGACATTCAGACTCACAGTAAAAGTCAAAGAGGTCACCATAGTTGTCTTTTGGGCTCGCATGTTCATTACTTTAAGAGCCAAATCATGTATAATTTCCTCCTTATTCATGTAATTTCTGTTAAGTAATTCTAATGCCACAGAATAAGAAGTACCTATGGCTGGTAGCGATTCCACTAATCTTAAGGCAGGGCCTTTCAGTTCACTAAATAACAGAATTTATCAACATCTGTAATGTAGTTTTTATTACCTATAAGGCTGTAATTTTTCAATAAAAGATTGAAATTTGACTATGTCACCCTCAAAAGTGTGTACTGCAAGTGTACGCAATTTTGATTTTAGTTCATGGCCCTCAGCCACATTGGGAGAGCTAAATGAAGCATTTCGGATAGCTTCTAAGAAGCTTCCATTTGTGTCTTGTTTATTGTACTTTTTCTCAGGAAAAATATTTTATGAAAAAAGTACATTTCAACAAATTTGCACAACATAAGATATATATTTTCTTAGTCAGTTTTGAATGGCAATTCAATATATTGTACTGATCTAACAGCGCGTAAGAGGGTTAAAAGAAGAATATTAACCGAATTTAATGTTGTTTCAAGATCATATTTTGTAGGTTCTTTCTGTTTGTAATCATTATACAGTTTGGTGATGACACATTTACGTGCTGATTTTTTTCTCATTAATTTTTTGTAGTTTTGAGATGGTGCCATAGTCCCCAAGGTCTGTGTTTTGTTAGTGTTAAAGTTCTGAGTTTAATTTTATGATGTTCAGCGAGTTAAATTACTGCAATAAGTTTTTTATATAACCTGCGTCACAGGTTGAATTAAAAATTTACAGTTTTTAGTTAGAATAGGCCTTGAGTGTAAAGAGTAAGGTAAAGTAAGGTGGGCCTATTTTTTATAGGACCTAAAATGAGTTAAGCCTATTTAATAGATCCTACTCTTTAACTCAAATCCAAAACAAAAGGGGACAAGTAGTACAGGCTAGGTGTCTTTTAAATACCTGCTCCCAACAAAAATTTGTAACCAAACAGCTGATAGAAGAATTGGGACCAAAAATCTAGGATTAATGTCCATTAATATTGTTTAATATTATCCATTAATTTTGCTTAATATTGTAATACATGTTTTAACTATTAATAATACTTATTTACTTATTTATTTATTTATTATTATGCACTGTAAAGAAGAGGATAAGATAAGCCTTAAATTGGTTTTTTTTCTGTAAAGAAAACGATATTTTAATTTAGGGCAAACTCTACTAAGATGAAACAGTGCCTTGAAATATTTGTTGAATATTTTTATTTGTATGAGGATTGTTGTCAGGTACCACCATTTATATATATATATATATATATATATATATATATAATATATATATATATATATAATATATATATATATATATATATATATATATGTGTGTGTGTGTGTGTGTGTGTGTGTGTGTGTGTGATATGAGTTCCCATACTTTGGAGACTTTTAAGAATAAACATACAACTCATTGTATTGAAATTAGAAATAAGGATAATGCTAGATTGAGCCTAATGCAGAAACATATAGAATATAAATAGCCAGAAATTCTGTGATACATAAATTTGTGTATTAAGACAGAAGCTGAATAATTATATTTTTCCCTGTGGAGTTTAAAGCCATATTTCGAATAGCACATGAAAAATGGATCATTTTTTCACTAGTAGTCTTTGAAAATGTAAAGATTTTACTTTGCTCCCTAAAATTGACACACCCTACTTAAGTAATTAATCCATAATCCACTTTGTAAGTATGAGATTCTCAATCACGTTCATTCTCATTTTCATTCTGGGATTTCCACACTTCAGTCGTTGCCACTCTCATTTATGTATTGTAAAATGTAAATTTAAGATTAAGTCTCTCTTAGCGATATATTGGCTGAAAAGATTTCCCATTTTATCTGTGTGCTTTTGAAATAAACGTCTCACTATTGAGTTCACATCAGAAAATGGTTACGTACTGCTGTTAGTGGGTTATTAACATCCCCTTAATCTGCCTTGTGTAAATAATTTATCTAAGTAGGGCTAATTGCGTCTGTTGACTCATCATCTACCTTCAGAAAGCTTCTGCTGAGCATGATTCACTTTGGACAAAGGAATTTGAACTTAATTTGGTAGCTAATACAAAAAGAGAAATACTTTCTGAAGCTTCAAAGATATTTGATCCGTGGCCTTGTCCCTACTTTGCAACTGTTGGATCAAAAAATATTTCTCCAAGAACCTTGGAAGGAAAATGTAGGCTGGGATGAAACATTATCAATCAAAGATCAGTCTAATGTAAACTATTCAGTGATTATGAGAAAATAATTAGTTAGTAGGCTCATAATCAGTCCTCACTTGAAGAAATGCAATTATGTGCATATTTATAGATCCTGAAAATAAATTTCTCCATATTTCTGATTTGTCTAATGAAATGATTGATGAAGTGCCTAACAATGAAGTGAGTAATGCATGAAAATGTAAAGAGTATGAGCTGAAATATAAGTTTAATTAGGAATTTACAATGTGTTGTTATGCTGTTTACTGTTTAATCAAATTATGTACATTTCTAAGTTTAGCCATTATAGGTACACCCCTTGAAATCTTTTCAGCGTTTTTTATTTACATGAGCAATCCATTGCAGTTATTCTTTTTCCTCTGTTTACTGCTATCTTATTTTGTGCTGCTGCCTAGTGAATACGTAACACAGAACAAGTTAACCTGACATTAAGTTTAGCCTTTTCAGATGAGAAGATTGGTTCAATCACTAAATATGAAGAACTTTATGACTTCTGCAAGCTTGTCAGGGCAATAGCCTACTGTTTCAGTTTTGATCACATCATTTTAACTACAATTAACATATAGCTAAATAAGATCAGATGCAGTTATTTTGAGGCTTTGGATACCATAGCACTTGAATGATATATATATATATACACATATATATATATATATATATATATATATATATATATATATATATATATATATATATATATAACTATATGTATATATTGTTAGCGATGTGCTTATTATTATTACTACGTATATTTGAATATGTAAATGTTTCAATTAGGTTTCATTTTCTCCTTTGTGTTTCTCATTGCCCTACATCTTTTTAAAATTTATAAAATCTAAAACCAAACAAAGTTGACCTAGCGATCAGATCCTATCTGAAAAGGGTTCATGCAAATATTTATATCAGAAACAGGCATAAGTCAAATCAAATCGAGAGTAAAAATATATAAATGACAAAAATATACAAGTGATAGAAATAAAACTTCACTAAAGACATTCAAACGTAAAATTGTTAAAAAACTTTACTAATAAAAAGTTAAAACGGATGAAAAAACGAAACACCCCCAAAAAGAACTTTAGAACGGCAGTATATATATATATGTCCTATTTAGTCAGAGGTTAATTACTGTACTGTACTGTGCATGTTATTGAAAATATGACTAAATAGGGTAGGCCTCACATCCCCCAACTTGTATACGCTAAAACAGTACAGTATTTACTCATTCACAATACAATTTATAAAGGATTTCTATATTTTATTACAATAAAAAACCTCTCCCTCGCTCAACAAAGTGGCCTACAATCCCAGCCATATATGAAATCGTCTAAAGGCCTACTATTTACCAAAATTCTTATAATCTGTTTAAAACAAAGCTTCACCTGTTGCAGTTGGTGGTCCAGGACCTCATTTTAATTGTTCTGTGACTGGTCAATTTTGTAAATTTTATTGCTTTTCTTAAAACATGCTAAGGAGCTGGTTTTCGTAACACGCAATATATCAAGTCACACCAAAAAGCTACCACTCTGGCTAAAAGCATTTTCACAGATTCAGTCTACAATTTTTCTCATTGAAACTCATCCCTCAAACTCTAATAAGAAAAAGTTACTTGTGCTATGAAAAGAGATAATTAATTGAGAGAGCAATAAAATTGCTCTTACATATTAAGTTTGAAGATACGGTAAGTCTTTCCATTCTACAATTAAGTTGTACCCTTCAGGATGCTTCTTATTGTCACTGAGGAAGTTCGGGAAAATGATATATGAAGATAGCTAATAAAAAAAAAAAACGAGATTTGATTTGTTAAAATTAACACGATACATCACAAGGACATTTGATTCTGAATCTTCCACAGCCTAAAGTGACCATGTTTTCGGGAGGAAAAAGCGGGACATTTTTTTATTTTTGGTTATAAACGAAAATGACTATATTTTCAGGAGTCAAAAGGGGGACACCTCTCTACCTCATATATATATATATATATATATATATATATATATATATATATATAATATATATATATATATATATATATACGGAACATAATTATCACTTCACTGCTTGTATTTTTCTCTTGAGTATATATATTTATGAAAACCTACAACTCATTATATTGAAATTAGAAATAAGGCTAATGCTAGATTGAATCTAATGCAGAAACATATAGAATATAAATCGCCAGAAATTATAAGTAGGCTCTACACTTCATACGTGAGGCCTCTTGAGTATTGCATTCAGTTCAGTAGTCCTTATTTAGAGCATGACAAGGACAGACTAGAAAAAGTACAAAAGAGAGCCGCAAGCATGATACCATGTCTAGACACCTTAGTTACAAAGATAGTTTGGATCACCTAAACATGTTTTCCCTAAAGCGATGAAGGTTACGAGGTGATATGATGGAAGTATATAAAAAATAATAAATGAGTTAGAAAATATAGACTTCTACTCTCTTTTACAAAGGATCACAATGATCGGACAAGAATCCATAACCTTAAGCTTTTTCAGTAAAGATGTAAATCACAGTTAGTAGAACATAGTTTTTCAAATAGTATAGTAAAATTCTGGAATAGCCCAGATGAAGAAGTTGTGAGTTCCCATACTTTGGAGACTTAAGAATGATGTTTTGCTAATAAGTCATCTTTGTCAATGTACAGATTGAAGTTTGTTACCACATCATCCCTTTAAAAAGACAACTGCCAATCATCCTGAATCAATTCAGGTCCATGAAACCAATTTTTGGTGGATTTTAGTAATTTACAGGATAATCCTCTTGTAAGAAAGTCTGCAGGATTTTGTTTTGTTGGAATGTATCTGAAAGTTATGTCCAAATTTTGTCTAGCCTCTTTAATATCTCTTAATCTATTACGGGCAAAGGCGTTTTTGAGTTTAACTCAGCCTAGTTGATCCATGCCAAGCAGATTTGGTTGAACGTTGGTTGTGGTAATACAAATTTCCTGAGTTATTAATATTTTTACTAGTTTATTTGTTAAGGGCGTTATTTTTATCCCGGCTTTACTGTTGGCCTATCTAAATTTTAGGCTTACTTCATTTTTTATTTCGCAGTCTTCTGAGTCGGGCCTACTTAGTATTTATTATGATGAACTTTTTATTCCTGCTTCTTCTTCTCCCTTCCGGCCTGCAAAATTTGCGCGTATGAGTCTATATTAAACTGAGTTGAGTTAGACGTAACTGGAGTAGTCTAAGTAATAATGTTAAATTAGGTTTTCGGTGATTTTCAGGAATAAATATAATTGTTTGTGCGTGTGTGTTTGTATATAGATTTGAGAATATGTTAATGGAACGAATTCTTTTGCTAAGCCAATTGTTTAGTGAATTTTTTAATGTTAATATTGTTTTAGTTGATTAATTCTCTTAAACGTAAAAATTTAAACGAAAGAAGACCAAAAAGAACTTTTGAAAGTTAATATATATATATATATATATATATATATATATATTTATATATGTCACGCATCTTAAATTTAGAAACTACGTGAAACGTGTAATTGATACAATAACATTTCCAAAAACAGTGATTTCGCATATCTACATTGTATAATTCAGCTCACTGAACACCAAATTAAACAAGAATGACATTTGTAATTTAAACAAAAGCATAATAAGTTTGCAGAAAATCGGTCTCATCATATAACGCTGATAACATAATATTTAAAATTGCAATAAACGGATTGTAGAAGGCGCAATTATGCGGTTGTGCCAAAAATTCCATTTTCTTTTATAAATATCCATAGAAAACGTCGTTTATTGGGTAAGCTAACTAAAACATAAAATCGAATTATGTTAACTTTGAGGAGTCTCTTTAAAATAATTAATTGGCTCGTAATCATTTTATTTCTACTTAAATGTGTGTAATCAGCAGTTATCAGAATGTATTTGGATACAGTTTGTTAATAATAATAACTTAATGAGGGGTAATGTTTTCTTAAAGAATTTGGAGGTTTCAAAAGAAATTTTAAGTATCCCTGTGTTCAGAATAATTTAATATTATTCCAAAAAGACTTTTAAAATATATAATTAGACTTTCTTTTAACCCTTTGACTGCCTTCTCAGCCATATATGGGTGACGTGGCAAAATCCCTATAGACCACGTCAAAAAGTTGTCATATTTTGAGGTAATGATAGTATTATCATTTGAGGTAATGATAGTATTACATGTTATGAAATACCTTTTATGAAGATTGGCTTCGTTTTTAAACAGGTCTCGAAACTGGTACTTGATTGTGAAGTAAGTTAAGAGCAAGTTTATACATGGAAGTGCGTATAGAGCAGATTACAGCGCTTTAGAGCCGCAAAATAGTAACTTGCGAGCTAATTACATACTTTGCATTCTTATTTTTAAAAAAAATTGTTTCACGCTTTTGAGTTTTGATCCTTTCGGGAGGAGACGCTTCTTTTAATATACGAATTCCTATATATATTATTAATATCTTGCGTCGATCTCATAAGATCGTGTAATGACTCCGACTTTATGCGATTCCTATGCAAAATAGTATTGCGTGGGATAAGTATACTCGTCCTTGCTTATACCTTAAAGTTTGCCCTGCAGAATATCGTGATGCATGTATCTTTCTTTTTCATTTATCTAAATGAAAAAAATCTTTAACTGACTTTCTGTATTTAGTAATTTTTAACACGCAAATTACCCCAAGAAATAGTTTATTATTATGAGCTTGTATATTATGCAAGGTGTGATATATATATAGATATGTATATTATATTAATTCGCAAAATTAACAAAAATATTTTGCCGACTGGTACTGACATTTTTATTTAGTAATCCATTATTCTTTGGGAAATATTTATGAAAAAGGATTTAAAAGTTGGTTCATACCGAGACGGGTACAATATACGGTCTCACATTTAGCGAAAATTGTGATATTAATAATAATAAAAACAGGGATTAAGTAATAAAATGATTTATTTTAGTTGTGTAAAGAGAGTGTGTTGAAATTCTAATTATTTATTTAATAAACAGAATTTCTTTTAAAATAATTGGTTTTCTTTAAGGAGAAAATTAATCTGTTTTGGTAGCGAGTTAAAATAAATGGTGGTATTTAGCAACTCTCCCTAATATAAATTAAAATATATGGTGGTATTTAGCAATCAAATGGCTGAATAGTATAAGGAATAATTAAATAAATATTGCTCTCTGGCAACTCAGCAGCCGATTGGCTGAATAAAATAAGGAATAAGTAAATAATTATTGCTATCTGGCAACTCAACAGCCGATTGGCTGAATAATATAAGGAATAATTAAATAAGTATTGCTATCTGGCAACTCAACAGCCAAATGGCTGAATAATATATGAATTAATTTAATAAATAACGAATCTGGCAACTGGCTGAAGGAATAATTAAACACATGGCGCAATCTGGCAACTCAGCCAACTGGCTGATTAGCACCCTATAAGAGGCGGCGGACGGATGAAGGATCCCATATGAGCTCGGCTTCCATCCGAGTGAACACCCAACTCTGGGTTTCCACCTCTGGGTCTCTCTTCCTATCTCTCTCTCTCTCTCTCTCTCTCTGCCCCTTTGAGGAGTTCAGCTTGGGGGAGAACTCCGCCTCCAAGTTGCATACCTGTTGCAATCCCATTTTGGGGGGATCAGCTTGTGGGATAACTCCAAGTTGCATACCCCTTGCAACCCCATTTTGGGGTTGGCAACATAGGGGGTGCCTTGCGGCAAAGGGGGTTGGGGAATTTTTTCTTTTTTCTTTTCGTTTTTTTCTTGTTTTCTTTTTTCTTTTTTTGTGACAAAAGGGGGTGGGGGTTGGCACTATTGCAACAAAGGGGGTTGGGGATTGGCACTCTTGTACCATTTCTGCACTCTGGCATTTTGCGGGTATCTTACCCCATTATAAGCCTTAATAAATTCGTTATTATAAGAGCTATCTTAAAACGGTTTGCGGCAATTAATAACACAACTCAAGATATTTTTTTCTTTATTTCGCAGAACATCCACTAGGGGCACAATGGCGACAGTGAAGGAGAAAGCAATGTGTGTGCTGTGGATGTGGGAAACCAAATCTCCAATTACTGTACAGAGACGTTTTCGGGAAGAATATCAGAAAACTCCACCAACAAAGAAATCACTCAAGCGATGGCTGAAACAATTTCAAGAAACTGGCAGTGTGCTACATCAGAAAGGAGCTGGAAGGCCTAGTGTGTCTGAAAATAAGATAGCAGGAATTCAGGAGTCGTTTATCCGAAGTCCTACAAAATCCATCCGCCGAGCAAGCCGAGAACTGCAAATACCGCGTTCAACAGTGCATAAAGTGGTTCACAAGAGGTTGAAATTTTATGCCTACAAATTGCAAACCTTGCAGAAACTTCTACCAAATGACAAACCCAAACGGGTACAGTTTGCTGTTGACATTCTTGACCGTATTGATGAAGATGAGCATTTTTTGAACAATGTCGTTTTCAGTGATGAAGCGACATTCCATCTCTGGTAAAGTGAACAGACACAATTGCTCTATATGGGGATCAGAAAATCCGCATGAATTTATTGAACACGAACGCAACAGTCCCAAGATAAACGTTTGGTGTGCTCTCTCCCATAACCGTGTGATTGGACCATTTTTCTTCCATGAGAACACTGTGAAGGCTACAAATTACCTAGATATGCTTGAATGGTATGCTGCACCTCAGCTTGAGGATATGCAGCCCCGTGTGTTCTTTCAGCAAGATGGGGCACCGCCACACTGAGGATTAGAAGTGCGGAGGTTCCTCAATAAAAAGTTCCCTTCTCGTTGGATCGAGCGAGATGGCCCTATTCCATGGCCTCCTCGTTCCCCGGATATCACGCCTCTGGATTTCTTTTTATGGGGCTACACAAAGGACAGAGTGTATGCAAAGAAGGTTAATAACATCACAGAATTAAGACACCGGATTGAAGAGACATTAGCTTCCATCACGCAAGACATGCTTCTTAATGTTTGGAACGAAATCATCTATCGCCTTCATGTTCTGCGTGCTACCAATGGGGCTCACGCGGAGGTTTACTGAATTAAAACAAAAAATTCTTGAGTTGTGTTATTAATTGCAGCAAACCGTTTCAAGATAGCTCCTATAATAATGAATTTATTAAGGCTTATAATGAGGTGAATAATTTATGGACACCCTGTATAATATTTATGTACCTAACGTCACAGTAACCTGTCCTGTGGCGGATCCAGGGGAGGTTCGGGGGGTTCAATCGAACTCCCATAAACCAGAACCACTCTAAACCAGAAAGCCCAGCTCCCAAAACTAACTGACTGAACATACAAGTTATTTTACAAACAACACTAAAAGAATGTAATATACCCATTTGTTTCATTTGTTTCAGATCGTTAGTCGACCCTGTGTCTTACTTTAATACTCAAAAGTCTAGAACGCAATATTCATTCAAAGTATTTATTCAATAGAATTTTCGGTTTACAATGTCAAGAAGAGTTAAACAGCAACCAAGAATTGACCGATTTTTTGGTCCATCAAGTTTGGTCCATCCCAGTCAGTGGCAAGGTTAGTAACTGTATTGTAAACTAAAACAATTACTTTAAAACCTACTTGCAGTTACTGATCGATTGCTCATATTAAATTCATTGTCTCTCGTTTTGACAGTGATGAAGAAGGACAATCTACCCCGACTGCAAAGAGGATTCGCAGTAGTGCCAGTGATACCTGTAGGAACACGTGCTGTATGACAAACTGACTCACAGAAAAACATTTTTCTTGTTTTGATATATTTTACGGTTAAGATTAAAAACTAAAGTAAGCTAAATCTTATTTCATTTTCTTAATATAATTATAATAGCTCCGCATTTTGTTTTTATTACAGGTAACCCTGCTTGCTATGCATCAGTACATGATATTGACGTTGGTGCCCTGTTGCGTCAGAATATTCCTGTTAGATCTCTGCAACAAGCTGAAAAGTTCAATATCATAACTAACCATTTTCAACCAGGAAAGGATTATTCTTTCCCCAAAGTGTTTATGAATGGTTGTAATCGGTCTTTTCAAAGCTCTTGGCAGCAACGTTATCCTTGGCTGGTGTACAGCAAGGAATGCGATGGTGGTTTCTGTCTCCCATGCATTCTATTTGCTACACGAAAAAACCTTGGTGCTCTCTTGAACAGTCCATTTACACGGTGGACAATACCCGTCACTTCTGCTGACAATGAACGTGCCAGCAGGACCTTGAAACTTGTGAATGGGTACCTTAGGACTACTGTGTCCACGGAGATTGTCGGGCTTGGCGTTGATGAGAATTCATTAAGACAAGCCCGTGGATTACGAAGCTGTAGTTCAACGGTTCGCTGAACAGCAACCCCGACGAATGGCGCTCGTCGATCCAGTCTTTGAGAGTCGGGAGATTAACTGATTATCTCAGTCAACACAAAACTTTGTCAAGAACTTCAATTATATTAATGAACAAATCTAGAATGATAAACTATGATTTTCAAAAGAAATTTTGGTTTTGATATTGCGAAATTTTCGTAAACAGTGTTTCTTTAAGACTTATCACGAATTTTGTCTTTCCTTGTATAATTTTCTTGCAAATCAGTACATAACTTAGATGCTGTAAAAGCTAATAAACTTGAACAAACACCCCTCAAATTGCTTAAAAACGCGTTTCTGAGAGCCTTAATTTTCAAAATTACCCCCCCTGGAAGCCTTCGGCACTCGTAACGAACCCCTCCTCCAGCAAATCCTGGATCCGCCCCAGAAAGTCACTAATCCGTTGGTCACCTAACTGAATAGTATTTATCAAAGACTGCCGCCTGACTAGTCACCTGTCTGAATAATATTTATCAAAGTATGCCGCCAAATACGGTCACCTGTCAGGTCATGGTCCTTACCTGAAGAATATCCACACCGAGCGCGCCCACCTGAAAAATCTTCACCCCAACGCTACAGGGGGTTGAAAATTACAGAACAAAACAAATCAGGATTCCCTAAGGCCTCACGAAAGTCACGAGGCCAAGGCCAAGGCCACTTTTGAGGTCCGAGGCCGAGGCCTACAAAATATGCCCGAGGCAGGCCTCGAGGCCGATGTCAGGCCTCAACCCCATGTCTGAAAGCAGCAGCCTGACTACTGACTTTTTCCCAGACTAGTGAAGACGGGAAATTTTTCGAACCCTGTATATAATACAAAATTACCCCCACCAGAATTCGAACCCAGGGTCTCTCGAGTTGGAGACGACAAGGTAAAAACTAATACAACCTGTCTGTCATATATTTCAATAAACCTAAGAAACACAACGCTTTCCTGTCCATAGGCGTTTTACGTGTTAATCCCCAGTAGTATGGATGCGTTTGAGGAGACAGAAATGGATTGATTTGAAAATTTCTCCTTTGAGTTCCTCACGTCCATGTATTAGTTACATTTACAGAAATGTTTGGCATGATGACTTCACGCGATTTTCGCGTCTTTAAGTTTGCGCAGAATACCGACAAGGGGAACGTCCGTCTAGCTCAAAGTTTTAATGAAGTATGGGACTACACCAACGCTGACGATCAGGAGGTCCTTGAAATTGAACATGTAGGCAACAAGTATATAATACACTACAATAGGACTGAGCTGGCCGCAGATAACTCCCGCTTCACAAACATCCCAGTGGCTAGCTTCACAACGGCTTACGTCTGCATCAAGCTTTGGAGACTCATGCATTCTCTGAGTCGGAGGGCGTTGTACGCAGATACCGATAGTGTAATATTCATGGAAAAGTAAGGCGAATATATGACTCTTAATGGTGAATTCCACGGTGACTTCACAGATTAGATCGAGGATGAGTATGGGGATATCGCCTACGTGGACTCATTTGTATCATCCGGGCCAAAAACTTAATCTGTATGTATCAAGGTTGGTGACGATTTCAAGTACATTGTTAAAGCAAAGGGCATCACTTAAATCTCGCAAATCGGGAGATCGTGAACTTTGAATCCCTTAAGGTTTGGTGTGCCTGGAGGATCCAGTGGATGGTGATGATGACGATGATGGTGGTGTAGTTGAGGTTGATGGTGACGCTTCGCCTCTTCAGCTGATTATGGGGACTCACAACTTCCGAACGCAGAAACTAGGAGGTGTGAAGGAGCTTAGAGGGACTTAGGTTTGTCGTAACACATAGCGGAAACACCCCCAATTACTCGGCATTTACGACACCATGCTCTTTGGATTGATTCTGCACTGATTACATACTTCCCTAATAATACATAGCCATGTTTAATTATGCACGTAATTGTTGTATCATTGTTGTGTATATATATATATATATATATATATATATATATATATATATCAAAGCTATTGACTTCTCCTTAGGGAAACGGAGCTTACAGATGAACAGAAGGACCAACACAACGGCAAACATTTTCATTTATTTTTTGTACTTCAGACGTTTCGACAAATCTTTTGTCATCATCAGTGAATTAAGTCTTAAAACCTTAAAACAAAAGTAAAAAGTGAAAATTACATCAATACAATATTAAAACCATTAAAATTAAAACCTTAAAGCAAAATGAAAATTGCATCAATACAAAATTAAAATCATTTAAATTTCATCACTATAAAAATTAAAATTAAATTAAATTACCTCAGTAGGTAAATACACAATGTTTACATCAACCTCCATACTTGGCAAAGCCGAAGAGAACACTGGATGGTCAGAGGATTAGAAAGGATATGTCTATGAGAATCGGTTGGTTAGTTAAAAGAGCTGTAATTTGTAGGATGAGCTATTATTGTTAATGGAGGGTTTGTTTCTATAGATGTACAACGATTCTAAAATTCGGAGTTCTGTGAGGTTATTGGATCTAGTTAAAATTTCAAATTGAGTTTTGTGAAGGGGATGGTTGTTTTCATTACTATGGTTTCTAATTGCGGATTGTGGAGGGCTACTGAGGGGACGGCTGGTACGAACTGACAAGCCCAAATGTTGAGAAAGGCGCACCTCCAGCTGGAGTTGAGTGCTGCCAAAATACGCAGCCTTACAGCTGTCGCACGTGTATTTGTAAACAACATTGGGGCATACAGTTTTGGGAATTCATCTTTGAACTTTAAAAAATTTGATAATTTAAGTGGGTTGACGAAGGCGAATCTAAAATTCATTTGGGGATAACTAGACTTGAGCAGTTTGGACAATTCACCTCGAATACGCAATGATAAATAACCATAAAAAGGTAATTTAATATATCTGGTTTCTTTTTGTACTGTAGTTATGGGGAGTTTAGTGTTAAAAGTGTTATTTAAAAATTTCTTTAATTTGTTATCGAATAGATTAGAAGGGTAGTAATTGTTAATAAAGTACTGTTTTAAAAATTTAAATTCTTCGTTTAACGAAAAGTAATCCGAACAAATACGGTAACTTCTTGTTAATAATGTTACTATAGCACTAATCTTATATTTATAAAACATACAACTTAAATAATTGGTTCCCAAACCAGTAAAGGTTTGTTTTCTAAATAGTGAGGTCTGGAACTTATTATTAGCCCCTTTAACTAGAAATCCAGGAAAGGTAAACTATTATTTGTTTCGTTTTCACATGTGTACTTAATATTACTATGTTGTTTATTAAGATAATCAAGAAAAAGTTTTACGTGTGAAGGATGGTTAAATATTAAGAAAGTGTCATCCACGTATCTTCTGTAATATATGGGTTTAAAACTACTAGGACAACTTTTCAACCAAATTTCTTCGTAATGGCAAAGAAATGCATTTGCTAGTGTTGGGCTCAACGGGGAACCCATAGCTACCCCATCAATTTGGCTGTAAAGGTTGCTATTAAATAAGAAAAGATTATCAAAACACACTATTTCGAGAAGGTTTTTAAATTGAGTCTGAGTGAGGCCATTAATAAAAGTATTATCAGTAGTGAATAACTTATTTAGTATGATATTTAATGTTTCTTTTAACGGGACATTAGTAAACAATGACGAGACATCAAAACTGGCCATAGTAAGAGAATCGGCATGATTGATCTCTTTTATCTCTTTAGCAAAATCAAACGAGTTGTTAATAGAATAATCATTAAAGGTGAGTTTTGAAAGCAAGGGAACGAAGAATTTGGCTAAATTAATTGAATGTACCACAGGCCGAAAGAATAGGTCTTAGTGGGAAATTTGGCTTATTGACTTTAGGTAAACCATATAGAATTCCTGGATTAAAACCAGAAGCAAATAAAAATTTGTATGTATTGTCAGCAATAATATTACTATTTTTCAATTTACGCAAACACCTATTAAGTTTATCTTCGAGTTTTAGTAATTTAGACAGAACATTCTCTTTTACCCTTTTAAATTTAGACGTATCCGACAAAATTGTCTCCATTCTATTTATGTAAACTGTTGAATCAATCAGTACTACTCCTTTACCCTTATCCGGTTTTGTAATGATGATAGAGTTATCCTTTTTCAAATTATTAAGAATTTTAAAATCTTGTTTATTAAAAAGGGGAGAAAACACCTTATGGGGTTTAAAATTATAAAAATTCTTAAAAGAGATGCTCTCCACTTGTTTTACCAAGTTATGAAACGAGAAATTTGGTCGGATCTCACAATTCTTAATATTCATGAGAAGATTTTCAAAACCAGAGAAAAATTTATAAAAATTTAGTTTATAATGAGGTAGATCAAAATTTAAGCCTAACGACATTATTTCTTTCTCTCTAATACTTAAAACTCTATTAGAGAAATTAAAAATAAAATTATCTGGATTATTAAAAAACGACTGAGTGATTCCCAATTTTTCCAATTTGGCAGCATGTATCCTTTTATGTCTATTGACAATTTTATCACAGCAAGTTTGAAATTTAGTAACTAAACACTGATAATCAATATAAGACCCCTAGATTTTAGACCAAACAGAGAATTCGGTGCTGGTTAAGTGTGCGGTCTACCTACGATTCGGCGGTCTACCTTTTAATTATAGCTTCTTATCTTGTTTACTAATTGTTTGTTTACATCCCATTGTCAATCGCCCTTGACGATTGGTTAGGTTTAGTCATGATATTTCCGTTAGTTTTAACGAAAATATCATGATTAAACCTAACCAATCGTAGGTAGACCGCACACTTAACCAGCACCGAGAATTCTTATATTTCAGCTTGAGAAAACTCACTGTTTTAGTTTTCGATTGAAGCTCCAAATTTAATAATTTATGTTGCCATGATTTATATAGTTTGGAGTTATGGAGGCGTTTATTATAGAGTTTAAATCTAAGGAAATTAGGTACAATATTATAACTTTTGCACTTAGACAAGAAACTCTCATCACAAATAGCCTTGTTAAGTTTCAAATAGACTCTTTCACATTGTCTGTAATAGTTCAATGTCGATCGGCCATATCTCTGGGTTAATATCAAAGCTATTGACTTCTCCTTAGGGAAACGGAGCTTACAGATGAACAGAAGGACCAACACAACGGCAAACATTTTCATTTATTTTTTGTACTTCAGACGTTTCGTTAAACGAAGAATTTAAATTTTTAAAACAGTACTTTATTAACAATTACTACCCTTCTAACCTATTCGATAACCAATTAAAGAAATTTTTAAATAACACTTTTAAACTAAACTCCCCATAACTACAGTACAAAAAGAAACCAGATATATTAAATTACCTTTTTATGGTTATTTATCATTGCGTATTCGAGGTGAATTGTCCAAACTGCTCAAGTCTAGTTATCCCCAAATAAATTTTAGATTCGCCTTCGTCAACCCACTCAAATTATTAAATTTTTTAAAGTTCAAAGATGAATTCCCCAAAACTGTATGCCCCAATGTTGTTTACAAATACACGTGCGACAGCTGTAAGGCTGCGTATATTGGCAGCACTCAACTCCAACTGGAGGTGCGCCTTTCTCAACATTTGGGCTTGTCAGTTCGTACCAGCCGTCCCCTCAGTAGCCCTCCACAATCCGCAATTAGAAACCATAGTAATGAAAACAACCATCCCCTTCACAAAAAACAGTTTGAAATTTTAACTAGATCCAATAACCTCACAGAACTCCGAATTTTAGAATCGTTGTACATCTATAGAAACAAACCCTCCATTAACAATAATAGCTCATCCTACAAATTACAGCTCTTTTAACTAACCAACCGATTCTCATAGACATATCCTTTCTAATCCTCTGACCATCCAGTGTTCTCTTAGGCTTTGCCAAGTATGGAGGTTGATGTAAACATTGTGTATTTACCTACTGAGGTACTTTAATTTAATTTTAATTTTTATAGTGATGAAATTTAAATGATTTTAATTTTGTATTGATGCAATTTTCATTTTGCTTTAAGGTTTTAATTTTAATGGTTTTAATATTGTATTGATGTAATTTTCACTTTTTACTTTTGTTTTAAGGTTTTAAGACTTAATTCACTGATGATGACAAAAGATTTGTCGAAACGTCTGAAGTACAAAAAATAAATGAAAATGTTTGCCGTTGTGTTGGTCCTTCTGTTCATCATATATATATAGATATATGTATATATATATATATCAGCAGAAGCTTAATGCATGAGAGCGTTGCTCCCTGCATGCACAAATAATTCTCCTATTCATCTTTAAGGAGATGATCCGTGAACGCTCTGAAAACGATATTGCGACCAGGAGAGATGTGGGACGTGGTTAAGACGTTTTGATTTAAGGGTTAATTACGAAAATGTCACTGACGTACCTATATAAAGCTTCAAAGTTATAGTAGGGAGTGGGTGGCACCAGTCTACTTTAAAAAATGTATATATAGATAACTAATTACAGGGCTCAGGGAGAATCCCACGATTGCATCAAAGACTTGTTTGTAGTAAGTAGGCTTAAGATAATTATGCACTTAAAAATGGTTAAATATGCATGCAAATATGCAGCCAAAATTTAGGAAATATGCACTTAAATATGCACTTTAAAATAATAACTTTTCAGTACTTTTCCTAAGTAAATCTACTCTTTCCCAGGCAGGATATCGCTATAAGTAGCATTTCCTATTGAAGGATTAAATACAAAAACAAAATACTGACATCAAGTACTTTTTTTAAATTCTAAAAAAACAAAAAAAAAATGAAATCAGTTTTCTTGCTTAAGCAGTACTTACTCAATGCAAACTTTTACACATATTAAAGACATGCAATATTTATTTAGCAATATTGGAAACCAAAATAATATTGTGAAAATTAATGCTACTGTTTGGGAAAATGAATAATATCAACACAAACTAAAAATCACAGCAATCTACAAACCTGAATTGCACTTTATGACAATATGGTGGACTAGATGTTCAAAAACAAACTTTCGCCGGTTATCACCAAGAATATATTTATACTGTGAAAACACTCGTTCCACATCGTAAGATACGATGGGAACATACTGTAACTTTCCCATGTCTGATAGTTGAAGTTCTTCAAGAATGGCATCAATGGAAGCTTTTTTTTTAGCAAAATCTCACTGATCTTTTTCAGTCGGCTGTAACCAGTGTTTTTAAAAAGAACCATACTGATTTTTTCAAAATAATCCTTCTGTTCAAGGTGACTCAAAACATCTACAACTCCTTCTACTAGGTCGATGCTGCTCTTCAGGGTTAGTCTTTGCTTCTCTAACTTCAGGATCACAGATGAAATACATGCTAAGTTGGCTCGGATGAAAATTAGGTCCTCCCGTAAGCCCTTCTTCTTCAACACATCCTGTGCCTCCTTGATGCTTAGAGACTCAGTGGGATCAAACATAGCAATTACATTCTTGATAATTTCAAAATTGTCAGCATAATACGATGCTGTCTTGATCCAAGTCCCATGTCTAGTCACTACTGGTGAAGGAGGAAGCGGTACAGTACCAGCAGTTTTGTCGGAACTTCTTTTTGGGACTTGGAGCCTTAAGGAATACCTTCTTCACAGTACTAGAAATCAACACATTCACTTCAAGAAAAAGGGCACTAGCTAATTCAGCAACCCTATGCAGACTATGGGCTACACAAGTAACACGAATCATTTTTGGAAACAGAATTTCTAGGCCTCTCATACATTTGACCATATAATGGGCTGCATCTGTGCATGCAACAAGTATACGATCATAATTTATGCCATCAGGCCATAAAAGTCCCAAGGAATCAGTGAAAAATGCTGCTACTGTTGAGTAATTCACCTTGTCTAAAACCTTCAATGTAAGTAAATATGACTTGCCCCTTTCCTCTTCCACCCCCAAAATGCCAAACACAAAATTTGCACAAAATCGAAAAGGTAACTGGTGGAGCCCATGCGTCTATACACTGGCCACCGAGGCTTGGCTGAACACGAACCCATCACGTGCAGTTCATACCGACCAACCAATCACGGCCTAGCTAACCGCCAAACAGCCTGATTTTGAGCCTTATGGATATTATGGCACTTAAATATCACAGCGGGATGATAAATTTATTATAATTTCTTGGTATTTTCCAAAAATATGCTTTAAAAAACAAAAACTTTAGGAATATTCACTCTAGCTCAAAAATGGTTAAAATATGCATTTGCATATGCACATATGCAAATGCATAATTATCCTAAGCCTAGTAATAAGTATTATTGAAAGTAAAATAATTGCTTGTTAAGCAAAAATTGATCAAAGCTAAGAAATTGTGAACTAGTATCGGAAGGGCATCATCCGACAGAAAACCCCGCAATAAGTGAGAAACATCATCGATGAGAATGTTGGTGAAAAGACTTGTAACATCAAACTCCGTAAAATGTTATCTTCACTATTACATCATTTAATTATACTAGACAGAGCCGAAATACCTTGAAAGAATTTTTACCAACTATTTACTAAGTGGGGCATAAACAGGTTTGCAACAGGAAATAATTGATGTGAAAGAGTTATTCTTCTTACAATTTTAGGAACCCCATAACAGAGGCCAAAAGTAAGAGAGATACTTTTAAAATGGAATCGAAGGTTCAGATACATTTCCTTTAACAGTCTCATTAAATTAATGAGTTCAAACGGGTCTTTTCGCTTTGAAGCATTGAGAAAAAACAAAAGAAAATAATATTTGTCGGTAGAAAATGTATATATTTGTTAAGAAAAGTACATTTTATGAAGAAATGTACAAAAGATTAAATAGAATAATTGAAAATTGGGAAATGTCTTGTAAAATTTTCTCAAATAGGTCTTTATTTGTGTTCTTTCGACACCAAACGAATGCGCAAAGATAGGTGTCAATCATTTCATTTTTGGTCCCACTTTGCGCTTATTGCGTCTTTCCAACACATTCGAAAGGTAGGTTAGGTTAGGTTGCAGAATTGAAAAAAAATTTACTGCCGCTTCTTCGGACTGCACATTGTGTAAAACCACCGTCAATTCCTTTTATCGACCATTTTATTCTGTAAATAAAAACATAATTTACGGCAAATATTACGTTCAAATAATATATTTCTCCAATGAAGAATGTACTTTTCTTAACAAATATATATATTTTCTACCTACAAATATTATTTTCTTTTGTTTCTTTCACAGTACTTCAAACCGAAAACACCCGTTCAGACTGTCCATTTTATTTATCTTATTTTTTTATCCCAAATACTGTATAACTGAACATGGTTTTCGTAGTGTTCCTCTCGTTCACATATATATTATATATAAATAAAATAATTATGTGTATAGAGTATATGTATATATGTGTGTATATCCTGTACAGCAGTGGTTTTCAAATAGGGATCCGCCGTAAGCTACATTGGAATGTAAGTAAAGCTGCAGAAATGGAAACCAGTCTGAGTTGCCAACCTAAGGTTCCCAAACATTAACAAGACGGAACAGGTGGATCAGTCTCCGGAGCCTTTCAGTCTTTCTTCTGATATTTGTTTTCGATTTTTTTGCAACACTTCTTTAAAAAAGGGTAAAGAATTTTATTGATTATTTAAATCTTCGAGGGCTGGATTTTTTCTGGATACCTTCGTTACAGTCCAATCCAAGAGAACAAAAGATAGCAGTGACTCAAAAAAATATATACAAAAATTTTACAACCTACTATAAAACCTTGATGATTACCGGGCAAATCTTATATTTAGGTATCGATCTTATGAAGGTCTACTTTGAAAGTGAAAAATAAAAAAATAAAAAGTTGGAAATTTTCTTCGGATACCAAGGAATTATCTGCCTAAAATGTTTGGACCACTTTAGAAGTACACTCACTTAGAAAACCCTTCTTAAGCTTTGCTGAATCGTTTTATGCATTCAAGAGGCGTGGCTGGGCGTCATATCCTCTTTTTGAGTTTAGTTTGACGTCAAGTTTGCTCAGACGCTATTTTCACGATGAACCTCCACAATGTAACATCCTAATATTTTCGTGGATCGAAGTCAAACATCAGAAATTTCATGTATTTTAAATTTAAATTCGTCTTGCTTTAACAAATATTAATATTTTAGTTTACAATGTACTAATGTACACTATATATATATATATAATATATATATTATATATATATATATATATATATACATATATATATACATTACCAATCAACGCTCAAGACAATCATAATCACAGTTGAAAATTTTTATATTTTACATAAAACATACATACTGTACACACACATATATATAAAGGGTCTGTCAAAAAAAACTAAGCCAATCTGAAATCTATATAAAATGCACAATTTGATAGAGATTTCAAATATTTTTTACACTAAATAAATAAAAGGCTCATAAATAATCTGTGATAATTTTATAACTTTATTTTAAATATTTTAGGAGTTATGCGGTTATTTCTACAGATTGCGAAAATTTCAGTTTTTCTCATTATGTAATATCTTCTTTTTTCTCTTTTTCAAAATTTGTTTAGATTTAAAATGTTTCGTGAATACCTCTAAATATGCCATTCTTACATGAAGATAAAATAATTATAAAGCATTATAGAGTTGAAAAAGGTTATAGTGCAAGGAAATTACTTTCTGAATTCGATTATAAAGGATGGACTAGATCAGGTTTAGATTACTTATTGAGAACTATCGATGAAACAGGAAGCATTGAAAGGGAGGTTGGTAGTGGGCGACCAAAATCAGTTAGAGGAGATGAAAATATTCAGAAAGTGGAGGAACGTATCCTTAGTCAAGAGGATCGACCTGGTAGCCACATGACACCTGCTCAAATATCAAAAGAACTAGAAATATCAGAATCAAGCGTAAGAAGGATTATTAAATCTGATCTGCAATTTAAACCATTTGAAAGAGTGCATGGACAAAGATTGTCAGAAGTAAACTGTCAGAAAAGAGTTGAGAAATCCAAACGTATTTAACGTATAATAACTGAAGATAAACTTTCCAAGACATTTTTTACGGATGAAAAACGTTTTACAGTAGAGCCACCAAGAAGCTCACAGAATGACCGGGTTCATTCTGATGTTGCGAAGGAAAATGAAATCCAAGATGAAAGACTGTACGCAACAAGGAGTCACTTTTCTTCTAGCGTCATGGTTTCTGTTGGAGTGTCCAAGTTGGGAAAAACTTCAATATTTTTATTGAGCCAGGAGTGAAAATTAATGCTCAATATTATTCAAATACCCTGCTTCAGAAAATGCTTCCAGAAATGAGAAACTTGGCTAGTCAAGGTTACTTTATTTTTCAACAAGATGGTGCAACATTACATACTGCCAAAACAACCATCGAATATTTGAAAAAGAATGTGCCTGAATTTCTGGAACCGAATAATTGGCCACCTAACAGCCCTGACCTAAACCCTGTAGACTACGGAATATGGGAAAACGTGGCAGAGAGAGTGTATAGGAACAGAATAAGGAATGTCAATCATTTGCGTGAGTTGATTATCGCAAAATGGGCAGAGCTCCCCCAAGAGCAAATAAATTGAGCAATAGACAAATTCAGACCAAGATTAAAAAAAGTGATAGAAATGCAAGGGAATTATATTGAACAGTTCTTTTAATTTTATTAAACTAAAAATTACCTACAGTATATCGTAAAAAAAAAAAATTCATGTTAAGTACGAGAATCTCACTTTTTAGTTAATTATTAATAAAATTAACAATTCTGAAGATATCGTCATGAAAATTTAAAGGATAATAGGTGATTACTTCTACTTTATTGTGTAAAAAATTCAACTTAATTAGATAAATCGTTTTGTTTTAATAAAGGTTTGAATGTGGCTTAGTTTTTTTTGACAGACCCTGTATATATATATATATATATATATATATATATTTTTTTTTTAACTGCAAACAACACAGCATAATTAACGTAAAGAACGACGCTTGTGTGGAAGAGCGTTCCGCACAAGATGAGGAGGGAGAACGAGCAAATGAAAAATGAGGTACCTCCCAGGAATCGAAGCTGGGATCATCCAATTGCCAGTCGGATATGCTAACCACTGTACCAAGGTCCCCGATCAGTCAGTACTCGTAATTCTCCTACATACGAGCGGAATCAAATGCCCTGAGGGGGCATCTTCTCATGCCGTACATATATACATTTTAACTGCAAACAACACAGCATAATTAATGTAAAGAACGACGCTTGTGTAGAAGAGCGTTAAAACGGATGGTATTTAAAGTTTAGATATATTATTTTGAAAAAGCCTATTCAAAGTACTTATTTTGTAGTTAGATCCCTAAGAGCTAAGGTGTCTTTCCTTATTCAGTTAGTCAATGTTTAGTGTTTGTTGGAAGTCTGTACAGCTTTCCTATTCCTAATTAAAAATAATAAAATATACGATAGGTCATGGAAAGTTAGACCCAACCCTAGGGCTCTTTTTACTTTATTTTCATCCCCTTATCATATTTTTCACTTGTGAACAAAAACATTTTGTAAAAGTTTATGCATGTCTATACTGTCTGATCTCTGACTTCGGGCTTTGTCCGCAAAAAAAAAAGGATGACGTCACAGTCCAGAGCCTTACTTATCACTTATCCACGTTCTGAAGAGAGAGAGAGAGGAAGTAAAAACTAGCATGAAATTACAAACAGGAGTGAAAACAAATTGAGAAATAGAACTGAAGATATTTAAATAATGTTTATAAATAGAAAGAAAGAGATGTACACAATTAGAAAAGTGAAGACACAATTAGGGAAGTCTAGAGAAGATAATAGAGAGAGAGAGAGAGAGAGAGAGAGAGAGAGAGAGAGAGAGGAAATGAAGATAAAACCAGAGAGAGAGAGAGAGAGAGAGAGAGAGAGGAAATGAAGATAAAACCAAAGAGAGAGTTTAGGAGAGAGAAAATGAATGTCGACAGAAAAAGTAGAAACAAGGGGAAATAAATTCCAAACATGAATCCGCCACCTCTGTAGATCACATACAGTATACACAATGCACCAAATTTCGGATCGATCGGCTCAACAGCTCTGGAGAATGTATCTAAAATCTTGACAAAATTTGGCGGAACATTGTTTATAGGGTTCTTCATCGTGAAGGAGAAATCCGAATAGCAAATGGGAACATCTGAGACTGGGAAAAAGAAATAAAAGTGTTTTTTTTTCTAAATTGGCAAGCTAATGCGTCGAACTAATTCTGAGAACATGACTTATTCTCCTGATAATACAGAAAATAATTTGAATGAAAAACCTAAAAAATAACATTTCATTAAAGATAGATATTGTTTATTATGGCAGGCTATTTTCATAGCACCCCATTTTACAGTAAAATGTGCCAGAACCTGTACTGGCACACATTGTTTTGTAGGATACTTTGATCCCCATCATATCGTGTTTCTTTCAATTGTATTATATTTGAGGGTCGTATGTGGTATGCACTCATCTTTTCTAGTCCAAGTGTTTTCACAGGTGCTCAATGGGGCTCATGTCAGGGCTTGCAGACTTCCCAAGAAAAGAGATGAATGCCGGACGCCTCTTCCATTGCGTGGTCTTACGTGATGGATAACATGTAGTGACATCTTCCTGAAGAACATTAGAAACACATCGTAGGATGCTTTCTTAGGGCAATGGAAGAGATGCCCTTTCAGAATGCCAACATACTCATCCGAAATTAAACGCTAATCACTGAACAATAATTGTCTTTGCAGAGTACCAAATTTGACGCTTATTTCATTATACTTCCAAGACTGGGCTGGGGTCACATCACTGGCAAAAAGTGCTCTTCCACGAGCGACCCACAAAACCTAGGATTCAAACGGAGCGCCCACAAACGTGACCCTCGGGAGTTTTTACGGGCATTTATGACAGTGTGGAAAATTAGAAGTACAGTATAAATGGTGATACAAAGATGGTGCAAGTGGCTTAGATTTACTTGGTCTGTGCGAAACGAAGCTGAAAGGGATTGGTGATATTGAAGGGGAAGGAAAGAAAGGCGTGAAATCGGATATGCAAGAAGGAGGAAGTAGTTTCAGGGGTGTTGCTTTGCTAATGAAAGATAAGTGGCACAAGTATATGAAGGAGTATGAGTGTGTTTATGACAGATGTCTGTATGCTAAATTTAAGAGTGAAAGTAGCAATGATTGTAGCATGTCATGTGATGATTTCTGAAGTATGCTAGGTAATGTGGTTAGAAGCATGGAAAATGTACAGTATATAGGGTGACTTTAATGGGTGATGTGAATGGGAGCGTGGAAGTTATTCTTGAGCTTGTAGTGATTGGGAAGTATGGTGTGACCGGAATGAATGACAATGACAATACAACAAAAGAGTTGTATGTTACAAATGCATACTTTCAGCAAAAACACGTCCATAAGTATACATGGTATATATATACATATATATACATATATATATATATATATATATATAGAGAGAGAGAGAGAGAGAGAGAGAGAGAGAGAGAGAGAGAGAGAGAGAGAGAGAGAGAGAGAGAGAAAAGTGATATATTGTTAGTGAGCAAAAATATGCTGAGGAAAGTACATGATACGAAAGCTGTTCGGCCGTGAGTTGGTAAATTTCTCGAGCCCTGGACTGGAGCCTGTTTGAGAAAAAACAAAAAACGGGCGTGCTATGTCGCCCCCGCGCCACCAATTGGCGCCCTAGGCGGCCGCCTATATCGCCTATGCCCAGGACCGCCACTGATTCTGCTGCATTACTCTCGGGCTGCCTTGATAAAGATACTGATTTGACCGCAGATGTTTTGTATTTATATTCCTAAGCCTGTTTTTACACATGGGCAACTTTATGTAGCCTTTTCTAGTCAGAAGTTTTGATTCTGTTAAAGTCTTTGGTGAAAGGATAACAATAAATCCTGTATTTAAAGAAGTAATGCTGCAATAAAGATACTAATTTGACCGCAAATATTTTGAGTTTCCTCTCTCTAGTCTTTCATATTACCAGTTGTTTCATCAGGCTGACTTTTGCACTCCCTTACTTCTTTTCAGAATAACTTTCTATTACCCAAATACCGCTCATTTATCTTCCTTCCCAAGTCTTCATTACTCCCTCTTCACCAATCCCTTATCATTTTTCTTTGTATAATTCATTACATCTTCTGGGTTGGTAACATTCTTTCCGAGATTCTCTTCTTTTCTTTCACTGCATTCTCCCACTATACAGTCACATTTCTCTTTACTCCATTTCGTACACACCCACATAAATTAGATGTTTACAGGAAAGTTCACCGCCATCAATTCACCGCGGGAAAGTTCACCGCCATCAATTCACCGCGAGGTAAGTTCACCGCGAGGTAATTTCACCGCGAGGTAAGTTCACCGCGAAGTAATTTCACCGCAAGGTAAGTTCACCGTAAAATGAATAAAATTAAAAATAATTTTTTAACTTAACAAGAATTTAATATAGGGTTTAGCAACACTATTTAAAAACATTAAAATATAATTAGGACAAAAATTAAAAGAGTATTTAATTTTTATTTAGCTACAAAATTTAAAAACAAATAATATATAATTAGGAAAAATATTTAACCACATTTAATTTTTATTTAGCCACAAAATTTAAAAACAAATAATATATAATTAGGAAAAATATTTAACCACACTATTTAAAAACATTAAAATATAATTAGGACAAAAATTAAAAAAGTTAGGTTAGGTTAGGTTAGGTCCTAACCTAACCTAACCTAACCTAACCTAATTTTTAATTTTTGTCCTAATTATATTTTAATGTTTTTAAATAGTGTGGTTAAATATTTTTCCTAATTATATATTATTTGTTTTTAAATTTTGTGGCTAAATAAAAATTAAATGTGGTTAAATGTTTTTCCTAATTATATATTATTTGTTTTTAAATTTTGTGGCTAAATAAAAATTAAATACTTTTTTAATTTTGTCCTAATTTATTTTAATGTTTTTAAATAGTGTTGCTAAACCCTATATTAAATTCTTGTTAAGTTAAAAAATTCTTTTTAATTTTATTCATTTTACGGTGAACTTACCTTGCGGTGAAATTACTTCGCGGTGAACTTACCTTGCGGTGAACTTACCTCGCGGTGAATTGATAGCGGTGAACTTACCGCACATGAAATTAGATACTGGCGTCACTAAACATTCCTTATACACATTCCACATTCTGTACATTCAGTTGTTCATCATCTATGAAAGGATTTAGTCTTTTCTTCTGTACTCTGTTATTGCCTTATTCGAATTCACCCTTTCAATTTTTACTCTCTGTGTTTATTCACTGTTTCTCTTCTTTTTATATCAGCTTTACATATTACAATCATACGGTCTAACAAAATTTTACTCAAACCCCCTCACCAACCCCGGTTGGAGATAGATATTTATCCTTGGTGATAGGTATCGATTTTGCTTGTAAAAATCAATTTATAAAACTGAATTAAGTTATTTCATTAAAATAAACAAGCAATGAAATAGGTATAAGTTAAAACTGTTTATAATTATTAAAATCAAGCAGAGTAAATTAGAGTGTAGCTAGCGACGGATTTTTCTCCACTCCACAATTTCGTATGTGTTCTAGTTTACAGTGAGTCGTGTCTGGCCGAGCATCATGTTGAAGAGGACAAAGCCATCAGGTGCACAGGGAAGAAAGACAAGAAAAGAGGAAGAGGAGATGCGATCGAAAAGTAAAGGTATGTCATGAACATTTTATTCGTTTCATTTTTATACCACGTGACCACAAAAATTGTCCCTGTTTTTAATCGCTTATTACTCAGTCATTATTGCAGCTTCACAAATGAAATAAAAAGCATTCGAAAGAGAACATTTTAAAGTTTTAATTTATTCTACATGTGTTCAAAGTGACGTCCCTGGACATTCTTACATTTCACACAACGGGAAAGGAAGTTATTTATTACATTTTCCAAAACGCTGCATTCAATGGACTGTACACTAGGCCGGAGTGAAAAACTCATTTTTCGAATTTTCAAATTGGCTAGTGTGGAAAATGTGTGGAGTAGTGAGGAAATAAGCTGGTATAAATTTAAAATCATAACATTAATATCTTCAGGTGCCACAATGACCTTCAATATTGAAAAAAATTGAAAAAAGCAGATTTTAACCAATAATTACAGAAGAGTCCACGATGCACAATAGACAAGAATTTATTCACACTTGTATAAAATAGCTCAGTCAACCTTTAAAAAAAGTTTCTATTCTCTAAAAACAGTTTTCTATAGTCAGCTCACTCAGCTGTCACGTGAGTACCTCGGTTCAGTGTAGCTGTCGCTCTCATAGCAGGTGGGTGTTCTGTTGTTGGCGTTACTCAGATAGTCTAAACTATATTTCTTATATATTTTGCATTTCTGTATTGTGTTGCCCTAAGTTTGCCATGTACTATTAACTGAAATTAACGTATAATTGATATTAGCTCTTTCTTTTTCAGATTTGTATACTTTCAAAATGTCTCGAGTTTGTGCAAAATCAACCAGGGCCTCAACTGAGTGCCCCATGTTTGGTATGGGGGAAGATTTGTGGCACAGGAATCTTCCTACATACGAAGGAGTTTTTAAATATTACTTGTTTGTAAGAAACGATTTGAAACAGAATACTAATAAAGATCCTTTAATATCTCAAATATTAGAACAAGTTGTTGATAAATTGAAAACAATTTGGGAAAGTGCTTCCGTCCCAATTCTGTCAGACAGGCGAATTGAAACAATGTTCAGAAGCTACCACGAAAAGTATCGTGTCATTATGAAGCCATACCAAAGCACGAAAAATTCTGAAGCTTACAAAGCAAAGATTGATATGTTCAAAAAGAAGCACACACGAAACTTTTTGACATTGCAGCGTGCAAGTGCAAAGTACTAACACAATGTTCTTGTCCCAAAGAAAAAACGGTTCCAAAGGAAGAAGTGACGTTCCTCTTAGATCAAAGGAGTGAAAGAAAACTGTTTATTGATAGAGTAGATATTACACTCTCAAAGAAAAAAGCATCTACGTTGCTAAGAAAGCAAAAAGAAGCTGTGAGGCTCACCAAAGAATCTTCACAGGAGAAATTGCAGGATACAAATGTTGAATTATCATCATCGACATCAAATAGTGAAAGTGAATCTGGCGAAATATCAGACGATACATTTCCAGAGCCAGTTAGCTCGAAGAGAAAGCTCGAACAACCTGAAGAACAATTATTCAAGAAAAGGAAAACTACAAATCTACCTTCAGTGGCTACTGCTTGTGACAGGACTGCAGTTTCAGATCGAGCTGCAGCATCATTGTTAGTGCAGTATTGCAAGATATTGGAGAAGTTTCTATTGACATTACATCTGAAGTAGTGGATAGGAGTAAAATCAGAAGAGAAAGACAAAAGAAGAGATCAGAAATTATGAAAGATCAAAATCAGGTCCCAATCAGAGGAATCTATTTTGATGGTCGAAAAGATTCTACACTCTTCCAAGAAAAAAAAGAGTCCAAAGTATAACAGAAGAAGGTAACAGAAGAACATATCACTTTAGTGAGAGAACCTGGTTCAGATTATTTGGGCCATTATTCTGTGAATTCTGGATCAGCTGAAGAAATATGTAAAGGAATGTTTGAGTATATTGGAAATAATGACATGAACCTGGAAAACCTTGTTGCCATTGGATGCGATGGTGCAGCAATCAACACTGGAGAAAAGGGAGGCGTTATAAGGCTTACAGAATTGAAGCTGAAGAAGCCAGTTCAACATTTAGTGTGCCAGCTCCATGCCAATGAATTGCCATTACGCCATTTAGTTGCAAAGCTGGATGGAAAAACATCTGGCCCCCGCGGATTCACCGGTCCTATTGGCAGGGAATTAGAGAACTGTGAGAGTCTTCCTATTGTCGAGTTTGAAAGGATTGATGCTGAGGAACCAACTGTAGACTGTGAAGATCTTAGCACCGACCAAAAATATCTAATTGATATTCATCAGGCCATAACAAAGGGATATTGCTCTCCAGATCTTGCTCATCGTAGTCCAGGCAAAATGGCACATTCACGATGGCTGACTACAGCAAATCGTTTGCTTCGTCTATACGTTTCAACTGTAAGTCCATCTGAGAACCTCATGAACATTGCTTCTTTTATAATGAAGGTCTACATCCCAATGTGGTTTTCTATTAAGCAAAGTACGTCTTTTGTCAATGGCTCAAAACATGTTTTCAAAACTATTGAACTAACAAGAACACTGAATGACGAAGTAAAGGATATTGTAAACCCTGTCATACAAAGAAATGCATTTTTTGCAAATCCAGAAAATATTCTAGCATCAATGATTCATGATGACGCAGCGCCATAAGAGAATTAGCGTGGAGGCGAATAAAGAAAGCAAGGCAAACAAACAAGGAAAAAGTTGTGAGGCGTTTCACAGTACCTGTTATTCAATTTGAAGCTACTGATTATACTGATTTAATTAATTGGCAAAAATGCATTGTCACTGAACCACCTGTGACAAGACACCTGACAGAAAATGAGATTGAAGAATTCATAGAAAACAAGAGTACCCCTCCATTCGAGAAATTCCCTTGTCATACACAAGTAGTAGAAAGAATGGTAAAATTAGTGACTGAAGCATCATCAAAAGTATTTGGATTGAACGCGCGAGATGGCTTCATAAGATCAACACTTCAGTCACGTAAAAAAATGCCATCATTCGAAAGTAAAGCTGAATATAAAGTTTAAATAAAACGTTAATAGAAAAAAACATGCGCAAGGATGGGTGGTTGGGAGGGCATGGGTGGAGCTCGACACGCAGCCACCTCCTCGTGGTGAGTTCTGGATTATTTAGATCATTAATCAAAAGAACATTGATCTAAATAAACTAAGAGCTGCGTAATTCAGTAACTATTTTGGTAATTGGAACACTTAATATATAATAATAACAAGTAAGTTTCAGTTATTGTACTAATGCAGAATATAAGAAAATCATTATATTTCACTTTTTTCGACGGCTTTGTGGCACCTGAAGATATAATTTCGCAGACTAATATTTATGCACAGTCATTATCTATAGCACCCACATATTTTCCGCACTAGCCATATTTGAATTTCGAAAAAACGTTTAAAAACCTCATTTTCGATCCGCCCTACTGTACACTCTCTACCACCGCTTGCTTTAATTCTTCGATAGAGGATGGCTCTTGCCTGAATACTTTGTCCTTGACAAATCCCCAGAGAAAAAGTCCAAAGGTGATAGATCGGGAGATCTTGCGGGCCAGGGAAACTGCGAGCGATGAGAAATGAATCTTTGTTCAAAAAATCTTGTTAAACATTCCAGTGATTGCCTAGTTGTGTGGGCTGTTGCTCCGTCTTGCTGAAACCACTTGTTACTGCAGTTTTCTTGTTCAAAAACAGTGTTCAGCATTTCTACATATCTTTCTGAAGTTACTGAAAGCGGTCTCCTTGTCTCTGGGTCCTCAAAAAAGTAAGGACCATAAACCTTGCTGCTACTCAAACCACACCAGACAGTAACTTTTGGTGAATGCAGAGGTTTCTCCAAGTGTATATTTGGCTTGTTTTGTGACCAACACCGGTAATTCTGTCTGTTGATGAACCCATTGAGATAGATGTGGCATTCATCACTGAATATTATGTCACTTAATCTTATCTGGTTTTGTTCAATTATTGTTTCAATGCGTTCACAAAACATCAAACGACGCTGGTAGTCTTGTTCGCTAAGCTGCTGTTGCAAACACATAATTTTGAATGACTTCATTCTCAAATCCAACGTGATTATTTTCCGAATGCTCTCCCGTTTGATTCCTGTCACAGCTGATAGTCGTCTCACAGATTTCTTGTTGTCCGTTTCAAGCTGATTTGCGACTGAATCAATGTTTTCAGCGGTTCGCACACCTTTGCTGCGCCCAGAGTTGCCTTTATGCATGTTTTGATTGAGCTGTGTTTCCATTTTGCGAAAATCCTGCGAATCGTTTTAGGATCTATGGTCCTTTGCTGACCGTATTGTCGTCTGAAAGACCGTTGGGTGGCAACTACCGAGCCATGTTTGATCATCTCTTGTGGTGGATAAAACTGTTATTTTTTTATAAGTACTGATTTCGTATCCAGGATATCGAAAAAATTAAATAAAACTTTTAAATATTCTTTTTCGAAAGCTTTTTATTTAATTTGTGAAGCTGCAATAATGACTGAGTAATAAGCGATTAAAAACAGGGACAATTTTTGTGGTCACGTGGTATCTAACGTTACTTTTTTAAACTGTAAAATCAAGATAAGTTTGTTACTTTAAGTGGGCAATCCGCTATTTTAGGCAAAAATCATCAATTTTTTATTTTTTTGCTGAAATGATTTCCAAAATTTGTCTGCTTCATGTTTGTGCTGTCAGATTTTGGGTTTTTAGTTTAAAACCCTCACCCTCACCATAACCTACCCTTTATGGCTAGGTGTAAGGTTTATAGGCGTTTAGTTTTAGTATTGGGCTTAACTAGATTTCTGCTGTTATTAACCTGTAATTAACAGTGTGACCACTCTACATTTTTAATTATCCCAAGAACACCCAACAAAATTTCCCCAGAATTTCCAAGGTTATATAAATATTCGAATGATTTAATTTTTCATTGAATTATACTCTTCTTTAACAAAAATGTGACAATAATCTGGAAAATACACAATAAACAAATATAAACCCCAAATAAAATAAATGGCATATGGCAGTAATAAGTTATTTACAATGACAGAAGCAACTGTGTGTCATCATGTTTGCTTCACATGATAACATTATTTATATCGTTTCAGATGCACTTCTAAAATATCTTGGATGGCCCACCTCTGCTAAAACTGGGATGTCTGTGGATGAAGGGCCATCTGCTTTCACCTCTACTGCTGCGCCAGTTTCCTCAGATGAAGGCACATCAACCACCCTCTCTACCCTGCCACTTTCTTTAGGTATGTACAAGATGGTAGCATAGATATTAGTATCATATTACCGGTAATAAATTACTATATGTCCTCTTGTCTAATAACAAGGAGGGCTAAGTTGGTTAGCTTGTACAAAATGACACAATCATCATATGAATCATATTTAATCTATCATAAGCGTAATGTAAATAAATGAATTGGGGAAAAAGCATAACAGAGTTACAAAGGACGTGTTTATATTTCAAATGATATAGTAGTTAATACTAAAAACCAAGGACACAAATCTAGGTGAAGTTGTACTAATCATAAACATGAGAATGATTATGTTTAACCCATGATAAGCATACTGTAAATAAATAAATTGATTCTAATCTGCTCTATATTTTTTCAGATGCACCTGAAGGATCCTCCTGTGCTGAACCTGCTGATCAAGGCATATCGATTCCGCCCATCCAGACAGATGCAGAACCAATTGATCCTGCTGAATGGCCTTCTGTCCTGAATGATAAGATAAGGACAGAATTTGTTAGGCGAGGACCATACCAGGTAACACCTGACTTCACCTTTCCTAGGAGAGAGGATGGAAGAAAATGTCACCACCAATACTTCAATAGAAGCTTGGTAAACGGAGAGAAAATGAAGAGAAGTTGGCTGATGTATTCACGGAAAAACAACAGCCTCTTCTGCTTCTGCTGCAAGCTGTTCTCGACAAAAGACTTTGCTTTAATAAAGGGAGAACTTAACGACTGGAAGAATGCAACCACCTTGCTCAATTCTCATGAAAACACGCCAGAACACTTAAAACATTTGACAACATGGAAAGAAATGGAGGTGCGGATTATAAAAGGGGAAACTATTGACAAAAAAGAGATGGCACTTCTTGAGGCTGAGAGGAAGCGGTGGAGTAATGAAAGATCATACTCACAGGGTGGAAAGTGGATTAGCAAGTCACACCAGCTATCTGGGCAAACACATTCAAAACGAACTGATTGACTCCATCAGTACCAAGATCATTCATACAATGGTGCAGGAGATCAAGCAATCAAAGTACTTTTCTATCATTTTAGATTGCACCCCCAAATGTTAGTCATACAGAACAAATGTCAGTGATAATCAGGATTGTTTCACTGGATGATAAACCCCAAGTAAAAGAACATTTCATGGGGTTCCTGGAAGCAGAGGAGTCCACTGGCCAAAGTTTGTCGTCCCTAATTTTGAAGAGACTAGAAGGCCTAAACATTCCCTTTGACGACTGCAGAGGACAGTCGTATGACAACGGAGCCAACATGACGGGCAAAAACAATGCAGTTGGATGTGGCTGTCAATCTGCTAAGGAAGACTGAAACAACTCTCAGCACTTACAGAACAACAGGCTTTGTGGTTGCACAAAGCTCAGCCATGGACATGTGCGAAGACATGAATTTGGAGGCTGTTCTCCAGCAAAAGAGGCTGAGGTCCACAAAGAGGCACTTCTCCTATTAGTCCCCTGATGAGCCCATCAATGACGCATTTAAAAATTTGGAGGTGACCTTTTCAATGTGGATGTTGCTATCTCATCACTTCAGGAAAGATTGCAGACCTTGGGAGAAGTGAGAGACAAGTTTGGAGTGCTCTCAAAGTTCCAAAACTTGTCAAATGAGGAGATGACAGAGCAATCAGAAACTCTCAGCAACACTTTAAGCTGTCGAGGACATTCTGATCTAGATGGTAGGGAGTTGGCACAGGAATTAAAGAATTTGCCTGAACTGCCTTCTACGAGCATGACAGCACTTCAGCTGCTATCGTTTATCCATGAAAAGCAGCTCACAGAGATCTATCCCAACCTTTGGGTCGCCCTCAGGGTTGCTGTCACCCTTCCAATGACAATGGCTGGAGCGGAGAGGAGCTTTTCCAAGCTGAAGCTCATCAAGACTTACCTGAGATCCACCATAATAAAAGACCGCCTCAGTGGTCTTGTTGTCATTAGCATTAACCATGCGATTTCTGAGCAGATTTCCTATAATGACATCATTGATGAATTTGCATCAAGGAAGACCAGGAGGATCAGGTTTTAATAGGAAAACAACTAGACCTAAAACTTCCAAACCAAATTTAAAATTCAGTTATTTGCTAGCTGGCAATCTTATTCCTTATTAAGCTACATTGTGTGATTTATTAGCGTTTTTATTTATCTATTTTGTGTGCAATATATATTGGAATATTTATTTTATTTGCAATATATTTGGGAATCTTTATTGAGTTTCAATTATTATTCATACAAGATTTCTTTGTAGTTTTTGTTTCAAGACAACTTGTTCTTACTTGAAGCTAAGAACAATAAATGAAGGAGGTGCTTTGTGTTTTAAAGACAATGTGTTTAGTCTGTTTTATTGCGGCAAGGGTTATGTACCGGGAGGAGGGAGTGTGCTGTTGACAGAGGAAGGGCACTTTTGCATGATCTCGCCTAGGCCGCCAAAAATGCCAGGACCGCCACTGAGCAGAATTATCAAGAAGCTATGGTAATATGATAATAAAAACCCACTCTAATAGACAGAGTTTATTTCCACAACAGTTTCGATCCCCACTGGCATCCTCTTCGGGTGGATACAGAAAAACGAATGAACCAAAAACAAGAGGGAAAACAGTCCAGGAACCATTAAGAAATTCGCACCTAGGTTAGATCCCATTCTCCCGACACTGGAAGGGCAATTTTATTAAAGGGACCCGCTTATAAGTACATTCGCACAAATTTAAAACTATCTTCTTGTTCTATACATACAGATTCTATTTTTTTATATAATTATTACATTTATTACTAAATTCATTACATTTAATATCGCATTATTATTTATTACAGAAATTATAAATTTATTATTACATTGATTATTACATTGTTGTTTATTATACAGAAATTATAAACCGAAAAACGAATGACAAAGGCGAGAAGGAAACAATCCAGAGACCATTAAGAAATTCGCACCTAGGCAGATCCCGTTCCCCCGACCCCAGAAGGGCATTTTTATTAAAGGGTCCCGCTTATAAGTACATTCGCACAAATTAAAACTAGATTCTATTATTTTGACATAATTACTGTATTTATTATTGCATTCACATTTTTTAACATTTATTATTATTACCTTTACACTAATTATTACATTTATTTTATTACCTTTATTATTACATTTATTGCATTTAAATTTATTTCCACATTTATTACTTCCATTATTACATTTACATTTACGTTTATTATTCCATTTCCATTTTACCGGAAAAAAAAAACGAATAAACCAAAAGCGAGTAAGGAAACAATCCAGAGACCTTTAAGAAATTCACACTTAGGTTAGAACCCGTTCACCCGACTCCGTAAGGGATTTTTTGACCAAGAATCTCATTAAAGGGTCCAACTTATAAGTACTTTCGCACAAATTAAAATTATCCACTTGTTCTATACATACAGATTCTATTATTTTTCTTTTGACATAATTATTACATATATAAAGTACCTTACTTGATTCCCAATCTATAGCATGATTATTTTTGCTGGCGTGATAAAAAATGGCATTATTAGTATTACAACTTCTGAAGGCATATTTGTGTTCTTTAATACAGATTTCAATATTTCTTCCAGTTTCTCCTACGTATACTAAATCACAACTTTTACAGGGAATGCTGTAGACACAGGCTTGTTCCTGTTTTGCAACGTTATTCCTAACCAATTTACTTTTCAATGTAGACGAATATTTGAACGCCAAAGCAAACTTAAAATCTTTCGTCAACGGTTTTACTCTTTCTAAGCCAGCAATGTAAGGCAAACTCACATATTGTTATTGGTTAACTGAAGGTTCCCGAGGGGCATAAAAAGATTTTCTGGCTTTAAAATACGCCTTTCTGATAAACCACTCAGGATATTTTAAATCCTTAAAAATGTTCCAAATCTTTGAATTTTCCGGGTCCAGCAAATGTGGGCTACAAATCCTGAGTGCTCTTAGAAACATGGAAGAAATAGTTGAGCTTTTAACCCCTTCATCATGATATGAAAAATAATGAATATACGAATTACAATGAGTAGGTTTTCTATAGACCGTGAAATTGGGCTTTCCGCCTTCGTTAATGACCAAAACATCTAGAAAAGGTAATTGTTTGTCGTTCTGCCATTCATATTTAAATTTAATAGAGGGAAAAGATTATTTAATGACTGAAAGAAAGTGTCAAAGTTGTTCCAGTGGTCAGGCCAAAATGAAAAAAATCATCTACATAACGAAACCGTTTTGGCATGGGAATGGGGTCCCCTTTATCCCCAATACTGAGTACATTATACATGGAATATTATGAGTCGGAATTGTTGCAAACAATATGTCCCAGGAATCTAATTTAGTTTCGTTATGTAGATGATATTTTCTCATTTTGGCCTGACCACTGGAACAACTTTGACACTTTCTTTCAGTCATTAAATAAGCTTGTTCCCTCTATTAAATTTAAATATGAATGGGAGAGCGACAAACAATTACCTTTTCTAGATGTTTTTGTCATTAACGAAAACGAAAAGCCCAATTTCACGGTCTATAGAAAACCTACTCATTGTAATTCGTACATGCATTATTTTTCATATCATGATGAAGGGGTTAAAAGCTCAATTATTTCTTCCATGTTTCTAAGAGCACTCAGGATTTGTAGCCCACATTTGCTGGACCCGGAAAATTCAAAGATTTGGAACATTTTTAAGGATTTAAAATATCCTGAGTGGTTTATCAGAAAGACGTATTTTAAAGCCAGAAAATCGTTTTATGCCCCTCGGGAACCTTCAGTTAACCATAAACAATATGTGTTTGTCTTACATTGCTAGCTTAGAAAGAGTAAAACCGTTGACGAAAGATTTTAAGTTTGCTTTGGCGTTCAAATATTCGTCTACAGCAGTGCCCTTCAACCTTTTTATGCCTACCGCCCACTTTTACTATTTTTATGTGAGATAAATTAGCCAACCGCCCACCAAAATTAAAAATCCAACAAACATATATTAAAAATTATGTATGGTACATTATATATATTATATAATAAAACATTATGCATTTACCTTTAATTTAGTGAGATCCTTGTGCTTGATGCTTGGAAACTAAATTCCGAATGTTTGGCTCGAATTTAGTAAGGAACAAACGAATGTCCCCTCTTTCAGGGATTTTTAAAGCATTCCTGTTTTTGGTAAGAATGTGATTCACAGCACTAAAACCTGATTCAACTAGGTACGAAGTAGGAAAAGCGATCAGTAATTTAAAAATCTTTTTCCACATATGGGGATATACATTTGACATCTTTTTATTTTGCCAAAGCTGCATATAACCACCGTTATTGAAATTTCCCTTGCTTTCCTCATCATGTCTGAGTTCTAATAGCTCCTCTTGACATGTTACATCAGCTTCAGTAACATTTGCAGTAAACGGGTTTACCATCCAATCATATACTTCCATCGTTAAAACATCACTGAATCGAGTTTCAAAATCCGTTTTAAGTTTATTGAGATGATCAATAAACCTTTGTGTATCAATTGTTGTTATGTCATCCTTAATAGATAACAATTCTTGAAACTGGTGAAATTCCCTTTTTGAAAGATTGTGACTGAATAAATCCAGCTTTTCAATGAATAATGAGATAAGTTTTTGGCAGTTCATGAGCGTCATATTGGCTCCTTGAAGCTGCAAATTACAATCATTGCATTTCTTAAATATTCCTGCCAAATAACAAGCATCATTTTTTTCATATTTAACTTTTGGCTAAGATCAACTTCATTTTGGTCTCCTAGAAACTGCACTACGCTCTCATATACTTAGTTCAACAAAACGAGTTAAACATGCACCCTTCGAGAGCCATCGGACCTCTGTGTGTAATAATTAAAGACCGGAACTTCAGGCACTAAAAAATAGGAAAATAGGCAGGCAAAAAGGCACAATAAAACATCAAAATAGGCAAAAAAAGGCATTTATTTTTACATTGAAATATATTGAAAAACAGCCAAAAAACATAGATAACACAAATCAATACCTTACATTTTCAAATATATTTATGCATTTCTTTGGTTACACATTATAACAAGCATTTTTTCCAAATTCTCAAATGTTAGGTTATGTCTACGATCAGTTAGCATGTGTTTAAGAACTGAAAATGTTCTTTCAACATCTACTGATGTGACTGGAGCATATTTGTAACTTGCTATGTTCTCCGGGTTTAGATTTGAAGTGTCTTCAGCACCATCTCCTTCAAGGACGTTTGCTATCTTCTTTATTTCAGCTAAGTCAGTATTACCTGAAATTACTTTCTCAGACTTCTGCTGGATTAGTTTACCTTTTGCACCCGGCACCCGATTTATTTCCACAACTACAGTGTTAAAAATCTTCAACGCATTTAACAAGGGTTGATTTCGTTCTTCCAAAGAAGTAATTGCAATTGGCAAATTTGATAAATGGGCTTCAATGAATGCAAGATCATTTTTTCAATGAATTTTTCATGAGAGATTTCAAAATCTTAATAGAAGCTGCATCTTCTTCATCAAAACTTTCGACAATGCTCTGTATTGTGTTGTAATTTTTAGCGTAGTAAACTGCTGCATTTATCCATGTTCCCCATCTTGTCAGTACTGGCTTAGGTGGCAGTGCTAATTCTGGTGCCTGTTCTTTGAAAACCTGGATACGCGAAGGGGCTTTGAGAAATATCTTTTTTCCATTTGAAATCATCAGGTCAACATCAGGGAATAAACTTCGTACCTCTTCACAAACTCTGTGCAGCGCATGAGCTAAGCACGTGACATGTAGCATTCTGGGGAAAAGAATTTTTAAACCCCCTGCTGCTTTTTTCATGTATGGAGCGGCATCAGTTATGAACAGAAGAACATTGTTGTGCTTTATTCCTTCAGGCCATAGTAAAGCAAGTGATTTTGTAAAAGTTTGAGCAATAGTTGAGTGGTTTGTTTTAGCAAGTTGCTCTACTGCTAGCAAATAAATTTTGGAAGGTTGGTCACTCTCCATAGTCCCAATAATTACATTAGCGACATACCTACCAACAGAATCGGTCGTCTCATCTATTGATATCCAAATATTTTTGTTGTTAACTTCAGTTCTAATATTTTGTATAACAGTTTGATATATTTCTTCTACATATGTCTCTCTTAATGATGACTCGCTAGGAATATGTTCATTTGTGTATTTCTCTAAGAATTTTCTCAGACATGGACTTTCTAGTTTCCCCAAGGGAATACCGGCTTCAATGAATGTTTTGCACAAATCCATTGAGAATTGTGACTTACGACTGGAGGCAGTAACAAAATTAGTAAGTAAACAAGAATGCTCTCCTCTGAGCTTCTGTCTGGAAACGGCACTCTTATGTTTACCTGTGTCTATATGTTGCATCACAAAGTACAGTATCTCTTCTCTGAATTTACAACCTTTTCACACGCTTTGCAAAATAATATAGAGTCGTCAGTGCTGAACACACTACCTCCAAATTCCTGAACATAATCACTTAGTTTCTTAGAAAAAAATGCTTTAACTTTAGGCATGATCTTTCACATCAAATACACAGTGACTAAAAACAAATATACAGTGTTATCAGAGGTAACCTACTGCATGTGGAAAAGTAGAGTTGCCAGTTAGTGAAATGAGTCATTTCACTAACTGGCAACTCTACATTTCAAATGACTCATTTAACTTTTTTAAATGTGATAGTTTGTAAAACAAAACTTATTTATTAGTGAGATAGGCAAATAAGGCTCTATAAATCGAAAAAGGCATTTTCCACAATAAATTAGTGAAATAGGCAAAATAAGGCATTTATGGCATTTTGCCTGAAGTTCCGGTCTTTAGTAATAATAACCTAACAAATTGTTCATCATTGTCATGACACAACTGACGAAACATTCGATCATTTTTTGCATACAATATTGTAAATTTTTTTGAATTTTACAAGAATTTTATAAATTTTCTTGCCGCCCACCTAAAAGCTCAAATCGCCCAGGTTGAAGACCGCTGGTCTACAGTGAAAAGTAAATTGGTTAGGAATAACGTTGCAAAACAGGAACAAGCCTGTGTATACAGCATTCCCTGTAAAAGTTGTGATTTAGTATACGTAGGAGAAACTGGAAGAAATATTGAAATCCGTATTAAAGAACACAAATATGCCTTCAGAAGTTGTAATACTAATAATGCCATTTTTTATCACGCCAGCCAAAATAATCATGCTATAGATTGGGAATCAAGTAAGGTACTTTATATATGTAATAATTATGTCAAAAGAGAAATAATAGAATTTGTATGTATAGAACAAGAAGATAATTTTAATTTGTGCGAAGGTACTTATAAGTTGGACCCTTTAATGAGATTCTTGGTCAAAAAATCCCTTACGGAGTCGGGTGAACGGGTTCTAACCTAAGTGTGAATTTCTTAATGGTCTCTGGATTGTTTACTTACTCGCTTTTGGTTCATTCGTTTTTGTTTTTTTTCCGATAAAACGTAAATGGAATAATAAATGTAAATGTAATAGTGGAAGTAATAAATGTGGAAATAAATATAAATGCAATAAATGTAATAATAAAGGTAATAAAATAAATGTAATAATTAGTGTAAAGGTAATAATAATAAATGTTAAAAAATGTAAATGCAATAATAAATGCAGTAATTATGTCAAAATAATAGAATCTGTATATATAGAATAAGAAGATAGTTTTAATTTGTGCGAATGTACTTATAAGCGGGACCCTTTAATAAAATGCCCTTCTGTTTTCGGGGGAACGGTATCTAACCTAAGTGCGAATTTCTTAATGGTCTCTGGATTGTTTCTTTCGCGCCTTTTTCATTCGTTTTTCGGTTTATAATTTCTGCACAGTAAACAACAATGTAATAATCAATGTAATAATAAATTTATAATTTCTGTAATAAATAATAATGCAATATTAAATGTAATAAATTTAATAATAAATGTAATAATTATATAAAAAAAATAGAATTTGTATGTATAGAACAAGAAGATAGTTTTAAATTTGTGCGAATGTACCTATAAGCAGGTCCCTTTAATAAAAATGCCCTTCCAGTGTCGGGAGAACGGGATCTAACCTAGGTGCGAATTTCTTAATGGTCCATGGACTGTTTTCCCTCTTGTTTTTGGTTCATTCGTTTTACTGTATCCAACCGAAGAGGATGCCAGTGGGCATCGAAACTATTGTGAAAATAAACTGTCTATTAGAGTGGGTTTTTATTATCATATTTTGACCTTCACGTAGAAAAAAGTGAAGTTTTTTGCATGAAGCTATGATAATTATATAAAATTTTGGGAAGTCGGACCTATTTATTAAGTTTACTCGCAACCCAAGATGGACTGAAATCGGTGAAAGCATTGAAGCTCATCAAAAACCAGAACAGAGGCCAGATATTGTTGCAATCGTTTTTCACATGAAACTAAAAGAGCTGCTTCATGATTTAACAATAAACTTAAGTTAGGTTAGGTTAGTAATTTGCTTGTTCTTGTACAAAAATGCACTTAGCTTCCCGAGTATATGTTTTATTGTTTTTATTGTTTTATTTATTATCAACCTAACATTTTTTCTTCTAGGAACTTTTTCTCTATCTGACTTCGTTTAAAAGTTGCGCATGCGCGCACGCCTGTGCGAACGAAAAAATAATTATCCTTAGAATCCTTCAAGAACAGAAACCTTTCCAACGATATAAGGATGAGTGTCCTACGTTGAGTGGTTTCCAAGAAAAACGCCGAACAGACAGAAGCCCAGACAGAAGGACAGAAACCGTATTATTATTATAGATTAGAATGACAATATGTTAGCGCAAGCTTAGCAAATACGCAAGACATTTAAAGAGTGTTTTAGTGGGCAAGTAAGTGAAGTAAATAAATAAGAACAAATGGTAATACTGTTCGTTTTGATTGTTTATGTAGAAGTGTATACAAAGGAATGGAAGACATCCAATTAAAGGAAGATGACTGAAGTATACAAGCTGAAGAAACGAAAGTCAACAGTGAATTGATCAAATATAGATGTAAAATGGTATTTGAATGGCTGTGGAAGATCTACCAAAAATCACGGGAAAATGGGTGTGTTGCAGGACAAAAGCTGTAATAAATATAAAGGAGAAAGGAGTTAATGTAAAAAGTATAGACGTGTAAGTTTTTTAAGTATAGCTGGACGAGTACAGAGAAGAGTGTTGATAGATACAGTAAAAGAGATTACAGACCCGTTAGTGGGGAATAAACAAGATAGCTCTAGAAAAGGAAGAAGATAGTAATTATCATGTGTTTGTAGTGCATGAAACATCTAATTGAGAAACTAAATGATAAGAAGAAAAACGTGCGTGTGGCATTTAGTATGGATTTGGAGAGCGCATATGACAGGTGCGACAGGTGTTTAGAATGTATGGTTTCAGGGGTAAGTTGTTTATACAGTAAAGCTGTTATGTGGGTAGTAGTGCTTGTGTAAGAGTTAAAGCCGAATTAAAGTGACTGGTTCACTATTAATGTTTGAGTACGACAGGGCTGTCATGCTACCGGTGGCCTCTATATTTATATTTATTAGCTCTGAAAATTTTACCATTAAGATGGTAGTCCCTATATTTCATATTATTATTATTATTATTATTATTATTATTATCATTATTATCATTATTATTATTATTAAGCATTTAAGTTCATGAATGTCTGGCTGGCGGGGTCTCCAGGGATATGGTTGAATGGCTGGCGGGTCTCTGGTAGGGTTTCTTTCGTTTGATAATTCTTGATTTCAAATCCCGGGAAAAATAGTAAAATCCTGGGAAATCTCGGGAAATTTTCTTGTTATACTTCTTAAAGAATTTCATTGTTTCTTATCTTAAAAAAGAATAAGTTACTCGCTCATCTTGTGTATGGGCTCGTGTAAGTTACAACAAGCCGATTCGACTTGTTGTAAGTTGTAACTTGTCAAGTCCGGTATTGTCACTGTAATGAGTAATGTCACTGTAATGTGTGTACGGCATCACCCCTCACCCCTCCTCACTACCGAGTCCCCCACTCCCCCTTCATCCCCTTCAGCAGACAGTGAGTTAAGTGACGGCACCGTCGCACAATGTTAATTAGTAGCTCATCTAGATCTAGAAGGGCGTCTCAATCAGAAGATGAAATGCAACAACAGCCTCAAACAATGACTCTGGCAGAAAAACTTGATGCAGCGATACAAGCACTGCAAAGTAGAAAATGCGATAGCCATACTAGCAAGAGCAAGTATCTTGGAGAAGAGTTCGAGGTGTTTGAAGCCACTGGTGAACAAACACCAAACATTACATAATATGCTATTCAATGCTTTAAAATCAGTTCCGCCCACATCGACTGAATATGAGCGTGCTTTTTCGGTTGCTGGATTGTTCGTTACTAAAATGGGAGCGAGATTAAATGAGCGCAGCATCGACTGCCTTTGCTTCCTAAAAAGTCACTTCAAGAATGTTAAGTAGAATTTTTTATTACAGTTTCTAATTTTCAATATCCAATAAATTTTTCATTTCACTTTCTAATTTTCAATCTGCAATAAAGCTACAGAAAAATTCTGGAAGTGTTTCATTGACCGGTACAACGTAAAACATGTACGTAAATATATAATATATATTTATGTACGGAATATATATATATATATATATATATATATATATAGCTGTGATAAAGTATATCACATAGGTTAGATAATTAGATATAATTTGATAACTACACATAAATTAGACACAATAAAATTTCCCGGGAAATCCCGGGATCCCGGGATGAAATCCAATTTTGTCCCGGAATCCCGGGACAAAGAGAACCCCCCAGTATGAGAAACCCTAGTCTCTGGGGATATGAGTGGCTGATTGGCGGTTCTCTGGGGATATGAGTGGCTGACTGACGGATCTCTGGGGATTTGAATGGCTGACTGGCGGGGTCTCTGTGGATATGAATCGATAGAGGTAGCAATCAGGCTGACCGCTGCTTAGGATTTTTGAGTGCACCTTGGGATTTGGGGATTTTTTTTTTAAATGTGCTAAATCTTTGGAAATTTACTGGGTAAAGGAAAATACTAGAAATAGTAACTAAAAATTGCCGTTTCTCTATTTTTTACATATTAAAAATTTATATCTGGACGATTCAAATTAAACATCATGTCAACATTCTAATTCGAGTCAGAATGATATAGGCCTAATATAAGTTAGTGTTCTGTCACTCAGGGCCCCAACTAGCCTACTTAAGGTCTACAGGGCTTTTGTGAAATTAATGTATCTAAGTACTTTTTATTTTATTTTACTACACAGATTAAATGTGTATGCATTGAGAGTGTTTTGTGTATTACAAATGTAACTAAACTGAAAACCCTACAATACTAAATAGTACTAGGCTAGTTTAGTGATATGTGTGTATTATATATAAATGTTGGCCTAACTAAGCAGCCCACTAAATGGTACTAGGCCAGCCACTGGTCAGATATAATAAATATTACAGTGAATGAACACTTTATTCAGATGAAGAAATGAAAATACAGTGCTTTACTATGTAGTTGATGATGATTGATTTTGTATTTAAACTCCGTTTTGAATACAATTATATATTTTTTGTAGCTATTTTCTTTTTTCTTTTGTATTTTTATATTTTTTTATGCACTTTATATCAGTTATGACACAATTGTAAAATTTTTGTTAGAGCAAAATATAATTCAAAAAAAATTGAAGAATTCGAATATTTATATAACCTTGGGAATTCTGGGGAGTTTTTGTTGGGTGTTCTTGGGATAATTAAAAATGTAGAGTGGTCACACTGGTAGCAATTCCTATTGGATTTTAGTCTGAACGTTTCAGCCGTTTCAAACGGGTACTGTTTTGCTGGCTGGGTCTGTTTGTATTCAAAAGTGACATTGTACGGAAGTGCGTGTTAAACTCAAGTCTCGAATTTTTCATATTTAAAGTGTATAATGTGTACTTGGTGTCAAGTGTTAAAAATCAGTGATAAAATAGGCGAACAAAGAAACAAGGCGTTCGGCTGTGGCCTCGTGCGCGAGCCTCTGTCAGTAATGGGGCATAGAAGTCCTCGGGGTCTTTCAACGGTGAATATTATTATTTTTCTTATTAGTAGTATTAGTGTTGTTAATATTGTGGTAGAGTGTTGCTGACGTCATTAAATTAGGAGTTCTAAGTCATCGGCAATGTTGGTAAAACTGTGAATTCAAGCGCGGATGTTTCGTATTTAAAGTTTCGATTATTAGTTGCAGTGGAATTCAAGCATACAGTTGTTCCCTTATTTGAAAATTGTACATTATTAATGCAAGTGTTGTCAGTGTATTAATGGTAAGCATTTTTTTTCTACAGTGTTCCTTTCAATAGAAGTTATTATAATTTTATATAATATTAAAGATTAATTTTGTGGAACATAAACATCTAACTTATAGGTTGCTCAAGTTTTACGTGTAAGAGGTTAAAGTGATTTGCCAATTAGTAAAGGTAGAATTTAAGTATTGTTTATTTGCGAGTGGAAATTGTGCTTTCTATGAATCATTTGTAATAATTAAATCCTACAATTGGTTAAGAGAATGTAAAATTGTAATTATGTCGTAGGTTAATTGGGATTGGTGAATTGAGCTAACTTGCTGAGAAGCATAAGTCACTCGTTGCCCGAAAAGGTATTTAATGCGTATAAATTTCTCCTGTTATCGTGTATATTGCCCAATAATATAATGCAACGTAATGGAAGGGTAGTGAATAACTTAGAATTATTAACTATAAGAGTAAATTGTAATTTTCAGGCTTCATACGTTTAGTTTGCCACGTATCTTCTCGTGAACCTGTCCTGTTTGTCTCCAGGATCATGTATGTTACTAGTTGAATATATTTATTTCGAACTAAGCGTTATTTTCCTTTCGGTTAAGGTGTTTTAACCTTTCTTGCTTAATAGACATTGGAACGGTCATAGGTCGCTATTATATTGGCTACAGAAAGGTTTGAAACAGAAGTGCTGAGGGTAGAGTCTGTGTGCACTCTCACCTTAGGAACATTCTAGTACAGAACCCATTAATCTTTGTGAATTAACTGTAGTAACGTTACAACCAACCCGGTAAAAATGTGCTGCATCAGTTGTGGAGTGGCCTCTAAACCTGATATGTATATTATTATTATTATTATTTCATCGCGCTACCGGTGGTCTCTATACCTTGGATTTATTTTATTATTGCATCATCGTGCTGCATCAAGTGACCCCAAACCTTATATTTATATTTATTGTTGCATTATCGTGCTACATCAAGTGGCCTCTAAACCTTATACCCTTTTAAAAAGTTTTGCTATTAAAATTGTGGTCGCTAAAGTTCATAGTGTGGTCACACTTTATTTTTATTTTTTATTTTTGCTGTTTTCCTTATCTTTTTTTAAATCAAAAGCATCACTGGATTAAGATCTTATCAGGAATTAAGATTTTGCCCTACTGGCACTCCTCTATTTCTTCCTCACCCCCTCACCCCCTTGGCAATGGCACCCCTCGTTCCCCCTCACCCCCTTGGCAGTAGCACTCCCCTTAGTGTCACTATGAGAATGCCGCACAGGACTTATGTCATCAGTTGGCTGCCAGATTTCTCAGAAGGAGGTGAGATCACAAAGCGAAAAAAGATTATAAATGAGAAAGTTCAGGAAGAGAAAAAAAAAGGATGAAGACGTGTTTCGGACTGATAGAATCAAGTACAGAATCGCTGGAACAAGAATGCTTGGAAGCAAATAAGATAAAAAGTACATAACATCATTCAAGGTTGAATCAAGTTTTGACGCCTCAATTGATATCAGCGCCTGACAGAGTAAATCTTACTGAAAGGGATGCTACGCGACCTTGATTATTCCAGCAACTGCCAACTCTCCTGGAAACTACTGAAGAACTGAACCTTTCCAGGAGCACAGTTCATAGAGCCAGAGTGAAAGAAAATTTCATGGAAATGGTTTCACAGTTTAAGGTTGGTTTCGAGCTAAATGTTTCCTTGGGTGTCCATGGGATGAAAAATTTATTCAAGATATACCAGGTACAAAAGATAAAGTTGACAGACTTGCAATTTTAGTGACAGAAGAAGGTACTGAAAAACCTCTTGGCGTTCTAAAACTGCAAAGTGGGTCAGTAATGCAGATGCAGATACAACCTGCCAAACAATTGTTTAATGGGACATCAAAGACAATGTTGTTGGTATGTGCTTTGTTACAACTGCAAACAACGTAAGTGTTTAGTCCGGAGAAAAAGTTGAAGAAAGATCTGATTAACCTCCCCTATCGTCATCATATACAGTGTGCTCGCGATCCTCTTTTTCTATCCTCCGTGTTGTTTTCTGATGAGGCTGCTTTCACAAGAAATGGCGTGATCAATTTTCACAACACTCATCACTGGGCTGAAGAGAATCCGCATGCCATCATCCAGTCAAGGCACCAACAACAATTTAGTATCAATGTATGGGCAGGACTTATTGCCGATAACTTAATCGGTCCCTTTGTTTTGCCTGGAAGATTAACAGGAGAATCCTATTCCAATTTTTTAAGGAATGATTTAAGCGATTTACTAGATGAAGTTCCTCTTGGTGTCCGACGTCGTATGTGGTTTATATATGACGGCGCTCCGCCTCCTTTTAGTCGAGTAGCCAGAGACTATTTGGATGACTATTTCCCTGATAAATGGATAGGCCGTGGAGGACCCATTGCGTGGCCTGCTCGCTTCCAGGACCTGAATCCACTCGATTTTTACCTGTGGGGTCATTTGAAATCCACCGTTTACGTGACACCCATTGACAACGTTGAAATGTTTCGCCAACATGTAGACCAAGGATGCCAGAAAATCAGAGCAATACCTGGAATGTTTGAACGCATTAGGCAGTCTATGACAGAGGCGTGTTCAGGCGTGTATTCAAGCGCAATGCGCTCATTTTGAGCACTTTCTTTAAAGGTAAAGCGGATACTTGCTGGAACACACAACGGGCTGTAACTCGGAAACAAAGCGATTTCGGGCATATGTTTATATAAACTTTTTTCATTGTTTTCAGGTCCTGAATCCGTCCTGAAAGTGCGTCCCACATGTTATGAAACACCCTGTGTGTGTGTATATATATATATATATATATATATACAAAATACAAAGGACACCAAACAACAACAGACCTGCTGCCTTACGAGGCTGTCTGTTTCAGAAGGAAGGTTAAAAGATGCAAGAAAATTTAAAGACAAATGAACGTTTTAAAGCAAAGGAAAAGGGAGAAGATGAAAAGAAGGAAATAAATTTAAAGATAAAGTGAAAATTTTAAAATAAAGACAAGGAATCCGAGTGAAAACTCTACAATACTTCTATGTTTTAACAAATACTCCTAATTGGGGATTCAAGGCATGAAAAGCATCTAGTCTCTTTTTAAAGGCTTCGACCGAATTACGAGTACTTTGAACTACGCTGGCTGGCAATCCATTCCACACATTAACTATATGATTGAAGAAAAAATGTTTAGCTTCATTAGAATTAAAATGTTTACCCACTAATTTGAGGTCATTACCACGAGTTCTATATGCATTTCTGAAGGGAAAAGATTTTTCGGCGACGACATTAACGAAACCTTTAATCATTTTAAACACCTGGATTAAGTCTCCTCGAAATATTACTCTTCAATTCATCTCGCTTCGCCGCAATGTTGCTTCATTCTCTTCTTACTACCGCTATTATTACGGACATTGTTCTTCTGAACTCTTTAACTGCGTGCCTCCTCCTTTAAGGAGAACACGCAGTACCAGACTTCCGACACATTCTCATCCCTTTTCTTTCCAACTCTCTAACGCAAGGGTTAATCGGTATTTTCAATCTTTCGTCTACTCAACCAGTCAACTCTGGAACAATCTTCTTCAATCCATCTTTCCCCTTGTCTATGACCTCCAATCTTTCAAACGCAGAATGTTCAGGCATCTCGAAAACCCTGAACCTTGATTTTGACGCTCTTCTTTTTCTATGAGGAGGAGGGAGGCGCTTTTGCGGGCGTTCGTTCACCCTTGGCCCCTCCTTCCTGCATAAAAAATCCCTGAGAATGAAGTTCAGCTAATAATTTCCGATGTGGCATTTCATCAAACGCCTTTTGAAAATCGAAATATATAACATCTACTGTTTTACTGTCGTCAGTAATTGATTAATTTATTAATTTCTAAGTGATGAACTATTTTGTCCCGAATGATCGTCTCCATAAACTTACCAACCGCTGAAGTCAGACAAATGGGACGATAATTTCTCGGAAGTGATTTGTCCCCTTTTTTCAAATATTGACAATGTTTGCAAGTTTCTAATCGAACGGAACTTCTCCAGGCTGTAACGATTATTATTATTATTATTATTATTATTATTAAATATATATGTGAGAGGGGAGACTGTTGCGAAGTTCATTTCTTTAAGTAGCCAAGTGTAGATCTTATCTGGACCTCGAGTTTTATTAGGATTAATTTTACCTATGGCCGAGAGTACTTCGCTTTCACTAATGGTAAAATCATGAAACTTAAATGATCATCACTGAGCATGATTACGGGAACGGGAATGTTGGTCATATTTTGGTCAGTAAACACGGAAGAGAAGAATTTATGTAAATCTTCCGTCATTTGTAGGTCATCGTAAATTTGTTCATTGTTTCCGCGTATGAAATGACCAATAGTCTGCGAAGCTACTTTTTTATTCCTAACATAATTATAGAATTCCATCAGATTCGATTTAATTTGGTTCACTATACAGTATATAGCTCATAGTTGTGCTTACTTTTTCTCAAAATTTTTTGCTTCGCTTTCTCAATAGCTTGTAAACATTTTCATCGGAAAAATTATTTGTTTCTTTAAATTTAAAAAGAGGCGTTCCTTTTTAACGTAAAGCTACTTTTAATTTCAGCATTCCATCATTTGGGTTTAACAGACTTCGACAGCCTCTTTTCACGGAATGGGGTATTACTTGATTCTGAACATTTAAAAAAATTAAAAATTAAACCCATATGCCATTAATATCATAGCAAGATAGAGCCTCATTCCAATTATGGTTCGAAAATTGCAGTTTCATGTGACGAAATTTAGCTCTTTTAAAATCCAAGACGTACTCCAGGCTCTCCGAATTATGAACATAATTTTAATTTAAAATGTTATTTGTCTCTGATCACTGGTGGAGAAGTAGTCTCCTACAGAGATATTATCAATTAAGTTTAGGTCTCTACTAAAAACTAAATCCAGAATATTGCGTTCTCTTGTGGATCCCTTGAACATTTGAAAAAGTGAACGTTTGAGCAAACCCTTGTACAGTCGGCGACTGGAATTAGACTGTAAAGGACCACCCCAATCCTTGCAAGGTAAATTAAGATATCCATAATTATCGCATGTTCGCTACTTACTGTACCTCAAAATTAGTTCCTGAAGTCACTTATCACTATCGACAGTCTGAGAGAGAGGCATATATATATATATATATATATATATATATATATATATATATATATATATATATATATATTCAGGAAGATCTTGCCTATCACAACTTGTAGAACACTATAACAATATCCAAGACGCACTTGAAGGCAATCAAAACTACGTCATATACACGGATTTTGCTAAAAGCCTTCGACAAATGTGATCATGATATAATAACACATAAAATGAAACATATGGGAAAAACAGGCAAAGTAGGAAAATGGAGCTACAACTTCCTCAGAAAAGTATACAAGACGTTAAACTTCAAGTATATCATCATCAGAATGAGAGGTACGCAGCTTAGTAAAACAAAGAACAGTATTGGCCCGACTCCTTTTCATTATTATGCTAACAGACATAGACAATAAAATAACCAACAGAATAGTAACCAGGGTGGAGAAGTATCGCGATACATTTTCTGTATCTTGTATCGTATCGCGATACATTTTTTTTTATTTGTATCGTATCTTTCGATACGATACAGATATGCTTCAGTAACACGATACTTTATCTTAGACTCAGTCAGTGATCTTTCCCCAGAATGTCTGATGAATTGTTTGAGAAGTCAGTTTGTAAAATTCAATAAAACTAGAAAGTAATTAAGTTGTTTCGTAATGTCATATATGATGTGTGTGTGTGTATATATATAAAAAATGTATATAGTGTATATATTATATATTATTTATATATATTAGATATATATATTATACCGGGTGAACCAAAAGTAGGTGGACAGTAAATGATAACGTTTATTTTGAAAATACATATACAATTATATTTAATTTTTTTGTATACTATAATACAAAATAAAAAAAAAATTAACTTATACCAATACAATACAAAAGCACTGAAAATTTTATCAACGCAGGTGCTCAAATTGCTGTCCATCACAATTTACACAGCTTTGAAGTCTACCTTTCACATTTCGACAAACATTTTTGCACAAGTTTCTTTGTGCATTAATTTCTTGAAATGCATCTCTGATGTAATTTTTCAAATCACCAACACTTCGTGGTTTTCGACTATAAACTTTGTCCTTGAGTACTCCCCAAAAGAAAAAATCCATTGGGGTAAAGTCAGGTAAACGTGCAGGCCATTCAATTGGACCTCTTCGGCCGATCCATTTCTCGGGAAATGTTTCATCAAGATACTCACGGACTGCTCTTGAATAATGTGGAGGGGCCCCATCTTGGAATTAGAGGTCATGTGAATTAGGCTGTTGTAAGTGTGGAACAACTTCATTCATTAGAATTTCGAGATACTTATCACCTGTGACTGTTCCATCAACAAAAATTGGTCCTAAAACACCAGAACTTGAAATACCACCACAAACAGTGACACCAGGCTGGTTTAGTTGCTGCTCTAATGTTAAATGCATGTTCTCACTATACCAGTAAACACAATTATGTCGTTAACATGACCTGATAATTTGAAAGAAGCCTCATCGGTCCACACAATGTTATCTAAAATTATTGGATTTCCTTCAATTTCGTTCAGCATGATCTCACTAAATTGCAGCCGCCTGTCTGGGTCATCCTCCAATAAGCCATGAATTAGCCGTGGACGATAAGCTTTCAATCCAATAGATTTCAGAATTCGTATAATAGAGGTTTGTGAAATGTCCAGTTCTGCTGAGGCTCTTCTGGTGGACTTTTTGGGACTGTGAACAAATGCTTCGGCAACAAGTTGCTTATTGTCCTCTGTGCAAACTGTTTTGGGTCGACCAGTTCTTGGGGCATTAAGAATTGAGCCAGTGGCATCAAATTTGTCACGAATGCGGTAAATGGTTTGTCTCTTTGGGGCTTGAGTACCAAATGTTTCAACCCATTGTTGATTTTCGTCGTCGTCGTTGGGCCTAGGCAAGCTACGGCTTGGGACCGTAGCGCATCTATCCGGTATAGGTTAACCTGGATGATGTAGCCATAAGCACTGCCGCTGGTTAAGTGCCAACCAGTGATTATCTCACTAGCCGTATTGAGTCCGTTAGGCGAAACTGCGACAGTACCAAGGATGGAAAATATAACCCTTGGATTTCTATTATTTATTTGCAAAATGGACATGGTATTAGATTAAAATAATTATTTGAATATAAATAATTAACTGACAATTGTGATATATAATTAATTATGTTTACATACAATAAAATATACAGTATACATAAAATTAGTATTAATGTGGTTTACAATTGAATTATGAGGGTAACTAATTTAAAATGAATTTATAGCTATTCCGAAATTCAAGACGGTAAAATTAACATTTATCTTGAAACTAAAATAAGAGTATTCACTACACCATTTGTTCTAACAGTTTCAGTATTTTGAGATTCCAATACTCTTTTAACACCCATTTTCTGGCATCAGTATTTAGATTATTTGCCATTATGGGTTCTCTGAACTATCTGAAAAGAAAAAAGATTCAATTTAAATAAATTTAGTTATAATATTTAATATAATATAACACAAACACCATAGTTATAATGAACACCATAGTTATAATAAATAAACACAAACCCTATTCAACCTACTGTCCACCTACTTTTGTTCACCCGGTATATATATATTATATATATATATATATATTATATATATATATATATCTATATATATATATATATTATATATATTATATATATCTATATATATATATCTATATATATATATATATATATATATATTATATAGATATTATATAATATTATATATATCTATATATATTATTATATATATATATATTATATATATCTATATATATATATATATATATATATTATATATATCTATATATATATATATATATATATATATATATCTATATATATATATATATATATATTTATATATATATATATATATAATTATTATATATAATATATTATAATATATATATTTTTATATATCTATATATATATATATATATATTTAAATATTATATTTTATATATATTATATATATTATAAATATTTATATTTTCTATATATCTATATATATAATATTATATATATATATATTTATATATATTTTATATATATCTATATATTATATATTATATATATATTTTATATATCTATATATATATATATTATATATATATATATATTATATATATTTTATATATATATTTTGTATATATTATATATTTTATATATATATATATATTTTTTATATATTATATATATATATATTATAATATATTATTGTAAAATGAACCATAAATAATTCCCATATTCCTATATTATCTTATCCTTCATGTAATTCTTGTATTCATTTATATAGTCTCTGTATCCATTGTAAGAAAAAGTATCCATTTTAAAAATTCATGTGTATATGGTTCATGTATTTATATAATTCTGTATATTCTTATATATTTAACTTTATATAATGCCTATACTCATATGTATGTACGTGTGTGTATTCATTTTTACATAAGGACCAAAATCGCCCAACGCGAGTTTGGATAAAATTTTTGATTTGCTTTCTACTTTGCTAAATAATTGGTGACCTGTTGTTTTTTAAAATCTCATAATCATTTTTTTAGATTTCGCTTAATAAGGAATCCTGTTTAAGCTTTGCAATGTTCACATTTTGTATACACTCTCTTTCGTTATAAACAATGAGATCATGTCTTGCCTAAGCATTAAAATTGTACATCTTAAACCTTAAAATTTCACTCATATGCATATTTTAGTGTAAAGATGCATAGTCCGATTTCCACTTTTAGTTAACTTGGCAGATCATGATAACATCAGATCTGAAAAGTCGCGGTTTAAGATAAAAATATGGTTTCGTCTTCAAATATTTTGTTTACTCGTTCAAGCCTTACCACAGCTAAAAAATTTACTTATTTTTAAATATTGTGCAAAAATAATACAGCCTTCTTAGCATTTAATAATAATAATGTTAGCAGTTTTTGGGTATATAAACCCATTAAAATTATTCCATTGGCATTCAGAAGCTAATTCAGAGGCTGAGCACTACCTGTACTTTTAGCAGTCAGTTACAGTTGAGAAACTTTTTATTGTCCTTCGAGCCTTGCTCTCTTCAGAAAAACTTAGAAAACTTTCCGGATACGCTATAAGAAGAATCCGGAACCTTCAGCATTTAGATTGCAAATCTACCAGAGTCCTCCGAGCCACTATAGAAGAACTCGGAGAGTAATATAGAAGAAAACTACTTCAAGACACACATCCGTTGCTTGCCACCTAACTAGAACCCCCGTCGATCGAACCACCCCAGGGCCATAGACGGAGGGGTTAACAACTGGCGACCCTTTAACCAGGATCTTCACGACTCCAGGATTCTTCCAGTCTTCCAGACTCTGGAACCAGAACCAACACCCAGTTGACCGGCGTGTCACGACTTCTAGTTCGTCACATCCACCCTTGAACCGGTGCGTTACGACTCCAAGTTCTTCACGCCTACTTTTCATCTAGGAACAAGTGGCCAGCCAGACACGTCTTCAGGACACACCTCAAAGGATTTCGCCGTAGGAATCTTGTTAAGTACAAAACTTTTTTTAAAATAATTTCTAAACATTTGAAAAGTCATTATTATTAACAATTAATATTTAGTATTGAGCCAGAATTAACAAAAAACACAGTGAACACTTCAGACACCAGTGATACACTCTTTTTATTGAAAACAGTATTGTCACAGTTATTTTCACAGTTATTTTTACTATTCTAGTTAGTATAGTATAATTTTATTTAATGTACCAAACATAGTATTACCATACCATCACGTACATTTGAGTGAAATTTTGTTTACATTTTTATTTTTGTTTGCAATCTTTTCAAATTTTCCCCGAGTTAGGCAAATTGTTGTGCATTATTTTTTTTAGATAGTGTAGTTAGGAAAACCCCTTAAGTGATCATTCCATGAATTAAGATCGGTCAAGCAGACCTAATTAGAACATTAATAAGTACCTTCACATATGAGCGATTCAGACGGTGCGCTTTCTGACATCGAAGAATTACCTACACCCATTTTTCCACCTACCCCGCGCCCTTCAAACATATTCCCAAACACACAAGTCAGTATGTCTCAGTCTCAAACCCCCGCCCCAGCATACATTAACTTAGGCAGATTAGTAAATCTTCCTCATACTGTTTTAATTTTTAAGGGGACCATAGATAATCGTTTTGTTGAACCGCGCGTAAGACCTTGGGTTGAGTCTTTAGAGCAACATTTCTTACGCGAGAATATTACCGATGATGATATAAAAATCAGAGAAGCAAAAAGATTTATTGACCCTAAAGAGGGAAATGCCCATGACACAGTCACTTACGTCCCATCAATTAGCGAAGCTATAACATGGGACGATTTTAAACAAAACCTATTAGAATTTTTTAAAGAAATAACCCTTGCACAACCCTTAGCCACATTAGAAGCAGTCTTCCAAGCTAAATGGAAGAAAGAGGAACACGAGGATTTAAACAATTTTATTACACGTACACACAAACTTGTAGGAGAAGCCCTCCGGGCCGCAGAAAATGCATGTGGCATAACTTTTACTTCGAAACAAAGAAATCTAATAGTAGCCACAACCATTTACCAAAACTACCCGGAGCGCCTAAAAAAAAGTTTCAGGAGTTTTTAAATGTTGACAAACCTGTCAGTGTAGCCATAAACAAAACACGGGAACATCACCCCGATTTAGCAAACCAAACTACCGAAAGGGTAGAGAAACCCCGTACATATATTCAGCAGCAGCCACAACACCAATACCAACAGCAACAACAACAACAATATAAACCAAGGCAAATACAGGGAACACCCCAGAAACAAGCCCCCCAAACCCAGAATACACGCCCTCCTCCACAGTGTTTTAACTGTGATAGTTTCGGGCATATGATAAGTCAATGTAATTACCCCTCGTATTGCTCCCACTGTCACGAACATGGTCATCGCCGTGGCGATCGCCAAAAGTGTGCTGATAAAGCCCCTGCAGGGTATAGACCCCACTTTCAGAAACCAAACCAACCACGTCCCCAAAACGTATCCCAAAAGTCAACCAATCCCCAGAAACCAGTCCATTCCCAGCCTCAGTCGAACTACCAACCCAATAGATCACGACCACAGGGTCACCCACACTCTTACCCCATGTATAAACCCCAATACAACCAGCAAGGTCAACTAGTTCGGTACGTAGAAGTACCCGGGGAGGAATCATTTTCCCCAGAGAACAGTTTTCAAGAACACCCTCAGCGTATGATATCCCGTAGAATATGATCCAGGTCCTCCCATAGAAGACCATGTGAGCCCTTTTTTAGACCCTACATTGGAGGCAGCAGTTCAACCTCCTCCCTCCTAAATTACAGTAGTAAGCCCAGATACGCACACAAACTCCCCATCAGGATAATAGGTGCGGACCTCTTAGATTTAATAATAAATTGTAGTACGGATAACCAAGATTTAACTGCTCTCCTAGATACAGGAGCACACGCGACGTTAATTAAGAAACAATGCGTAGATGAATTACTAGAGAGTACAAATTATAAATATGAACTTAAGGCACCATCCTGCCAACTTAGAGGAGTTACGGGCACACCCATACCCACATACGGAGAAATTGAGTTATATTTAGAAATTGGAAACGCGGTATACCCCGCGAAATGTTGTATAGTGGACACAGTCGCCACCTTTCAGACAGACATCCTACTAGGGATGGATTTTTTTAACCGGAATCAATGGGAGATTTACCCAGCCGGAAAGTTAGTAAAGTGTCGAAATAGGACACACCATCTCCGCGAGGATGACAGACAACTTAATGCTAATAGACTTAGCTCAGTTCAGATTTCCGAAAGAAATAGGAAACCCCCTCTACTTGATAGCAGATCAAGTCGGCCGGTTGCATCCAGAGGGACAACCGCTCCAGAAATCAGACCCCAGGGTAATCAGTTCCAGTTGTTGAATCCAGTTGGATCAACCCAGGCAGTTTCCAGACAGTCAGTTTCCAGTCAGTCAGTTTCCAGTCAGTCAGTTTCCAGTCAGTCAGTTTCCAGTCAGTCAGTTTCCAGTCAGTCAGTTTCCAGTCAGTCAGTTTCCAGTCAGTCAGTTTCCAGTCAGCCAGCTTCCAGTCAGCCAGTTTCCAGTCAGCCAGTTTCCAGTCAGCCAGTTTCCAGTCAGCCAGTTTCCAGTCAGCCAGTTTCCAGTCAGCCAGTTTCCAGTCAGTCAGTTTCCAGTCAGCCAGCTTCAGTTCAGCCAATAAGGCAAATTTTAGTCGCCGAACCAGAATCAGATTCACAATTTTTCATATGCCCTACCGAGCATATAACAGTAGCACCTTATGAGAAGATTTGTTTCCTAGCAAAAGTAGTTAACAGTCAAGGAAAATTATTAGAGTCAGAGCGTACTCTGATTACAGAGAAAAGTAATTTCAAAAGAGATGTTCTTATTGCCCAAGTCCTTAGTCAGAGTCAGAATTCAGCTATCCCTGTTGTTTGTTTAAACAAAGGAGAAAGTCCTATAGAATTAACTTCAAATCAGAAAATAGGAACTGTTTCCACAGTAGAAGTAGATTCAGATTTCCCCATCAGTATGATAAATCGTGTTTCCAGTTCCTTAGAATTAAAGCCTTCAATATTAAAAGAAGAATATAAGAAATGTCTGAAGCACTCCCTTCAGGAGTCACCAGCTTTACAGGATCCCAAACTAATGGAATCACTTCTCGATTTCCTGATAAGAAATAAAGATGTGATTGCCCTAACCGGAGATCCTCTGGGCCGAACTAATTTGGTCCCTTTTGAAATCAAGTTGGAACCCAATTCCAAACCCATTTTCATTCCTCCCTATCGGGTTCCACATTCTCAGTTAGTCACTATTGAGGAACACATCAAGGACATGTTGGAGCAGGATGTCATTCAGCCTTCAGCTAGTCCCTGGTCCGCTCCTATGATTCTCGTCTCCAAAAAGGACGGAACATCTCGCCCTTGTATAGATTTTAGACGCCTGAATAACATTACCATCCCAGACCGTTTCCCGATTCCAAACATGCAGGAAACAATTCTGAACGTAGGGAAAGCGAACTTTTTTTCATCCCTCGATTTAGCATCAGGTTATTGGCAAATGGAGGTCAGTCCCGAATCTCGGGCATTGACTGCTTTCTCCACTAACCGAGGCCATTACGAATTCCAGGTTTTACCTTTCGGAGTCCGAAATGGGCCTGCTAATTTCTCTAGGTTGATGAATATAGTCCTTTCCGACCTATTAGGTGTCGAAGCTCTCGTGTATCTTGACGATATTATCGTCTATAGTTCGGACATAAAAACACACTTTCAACGCCTTCATAATGTGCTATCACACTTGAGAAAAGCACACCTTAAACTGAAGCTTGCAAAGTGCAATTTTTTACAAGAATCCCTGGTATACCTAGGATTCCTACTCTCGTCCACAGGAATTAAACCTGATCCAGCCAAACTCGAAGCCCTGGAAAGGTACCCTGTACCCAAGACCATCGACGACGCCCGTGCATTTATTGGTTTTGTCGGATTCTATCGGAACTTTATCCCCCAATTTTCGAATATTGCTAAACCCATTACTAATTTGTTCCAGAAAAATTCGAAATTTAACTGGGAATCCGATCACCAACATGCCTTTGAAACTTTAATTAATAAACTAACCTGTCATCCCATTTTACAATATCCTGATTACACAAGACCCTTCATCATAGCCACAGATGCTTCCTCCTATGGACTAGGAGCCGTCCTGTTACAGGACGTAGACGGTGTGGAATTACCCATTGCTTATGCCAGTCAACTTCTCTCTGCACCTCAACGGAATTATTCCACTACGGACCGAGAGGCCCTAGCGGTATATTGGGCTTTGAAAAAATTCCGAAATATCGTCTATGGCTACGATGTAACCATCAAGACTGATCATAAGCCACTCACGTACCTCTTCAAGGACAAGCTACTTGAAGGACGATTGAGTAGATGGGCTCTGTTGATTCAGGATTTTGCAGCGAAAATCGTATACAAACCGGGAAAACTGCAAGTTATTCCAGACGGATTGTCGAGACTCAAGCCCGACGCCCGAGTGAATAAAATAGGACTTCTTCCTGTGTTCGACTACGAGTGTCTGCAATACTCCCAACAACAGGACCAACACACCCAAAACCTTCGGGCGCGCCTGGAACAAAAGGAACCATCGAAGGTAAAAGAACAGTACAACCTCAAAGATGGGCTCGTACATTTCAGGAACGAAGATGGAAACGACCTCGTGGAGATACCAAAGGATCTCGTTGATATAGCCATTGGACTTTGTCACGACTCACCTTTTTATGGACACATGGGGCCGGATCGCACCATCAAAAGTCTTTTGGAGCGATACCATTTTCCCGAGATGAACAGAACGGTACATGAATACATCGCCGAATGTCCGTCGTGTTTAAAGCATAAGGGCAACGTACCATCCACCGCTCCAATGCATAAATATCCAGTATGCCAGAGGCCCTGGCAAAGAACTGGAATGGATATACTGGGACCATTTCCCAAAACATCAAAGGGAAATCAGTACATCATTGTGTTTACGGACCACTTCTCGCGTTACAGCGAAGTAGCCGCCATTCCAGACCAGACCTCGGAAACTGTGGCAAGAGCCCTAGTGGAACGCGTCATCCAAAACCATACCACTCCTTCCATCCTAATCTCGGATAACGCCCTTAGTTTCACTTCCAAACTGTTCGAGTCACTCTGTAACATGTGTAGAATTAAAAATACACACATTGTGGCATACCATCCGCAGGCAAACGGCTTAGTGGAAAGGCACAATCGAAAGATCTTGGAAGCCCTGCGCCACGTTGTCGATGCATCCTCCCGTACATGGGATGATTCCCTTCCCATGGTACAAACAGCCATCAACAATGGCTATAATGTGTCCATCGGGGACACCCCTCATTTCGTTCTCTATCACTACGACAAGCGTCTACCTTTTGATTTGCCCGACCAAACCGACCCGGCAGTCCTAACATCTTCCGAAATGGCAGAAGCAAATCAGCAACTAGCTGAACGATCTTTCAAGATTTTTGACATAATCCGCTATGCCCTCGACCAACGAAACCAACAGATGGAGCAAGAGCAACATAGGCGTCATCCCCGTCAACGGACTATAATCGTCGGTATGCGATGTTATCTGAAGAGCGTGAAACCGCCAGGGGCTCATCGCAAATTATACCCAAAATGGGATGGCCCATATAGGATTATGAAAGACCTCGGAAAAAATCGTTATGAAATCCTCGACCTCCGGGATCATTCCAAACTAAAGATCATTCACGCTGACAATTTGAAGATAGCTTCCGAACAACACCTTCCCAAAAAACAGCTGCCAGGCGTTCGAGCCGCCTATCCTTCAAAAGGTCAAGATATTAACAAATCGGGCAGGGATAAAAAAACTGAAGTAGTCACCGCGGGAACCGCTACCCATGACGAAGATTGGTACCTCGTAATACCACCATTACTCGAGGCAATCTCTGAACAAGAGGAGGCCCCAGAGCCAAGCGTCCCATCGGACCCAGACCCTGGAGAAACCCCTTCGAGAGGATCACTCAGTGGAACTCCACCATCTCCACCATCTCCTCTGTCACCACCCTCGCCGATTGATGATCGACGCACGGACCCTACATACCGCCCGCAAATGCATCACCCACGTGAACTAGAACCTTCACATAAGAAACGAACCCGCTCAGAATCCGAGCTCAACGGTCGACCCCCATTGCCACCAAAACGAGGCCGACCCCTTCGCCCACCAACACAAGTATCCACACAAGTATCCACACAACTACCCCCAGCTCCGTATAACTTAAGGCGTAGAAATGAATAAAATTGTCCCCCTTATAATTTTCCAAATTATTTACTCTTGTAGACCTAGCATTAAAATTTCTACCGGAGTTGTTATAGAAAAACTTGCAGAAGGTAAATTTTTGAAAGGGCATGCAGACCTTTATATAAATTTGCAACCCCCTGCTAGAATTAAAATCAATCTCCTTCAGATACAAACCCAATTAAAACGTTTGAAAGTAAAGTCCAATTCTTTCCAAGGAAAAGATCAGATTAGTCGCGTTCTGTTAGAAAATACCCTCGAAAATATTCAAACTACAGCACGCGCCCTATCAGAAATATTAGCCTTACCATGGATACAAACTGAAACAAAAATTCGAAAACTTTAACCAAAGAAGTAAAAGGGGACTGATAGATATAGGAGGGAAACTGTTCAAAGGTTTATTCGGATTAGCAACCGAAGAAGATATTAAAAGATTGAACTTAAATTGAATCTCTTCGCGCGAATCGACAATATAATGGACACATGTTAGAACAAACTATTAGGTCATTACACGAAAACAATCGCTTCCTCACTCCCTTTCGGACAGATTCACATACCTTGAATCCATGTTAGCTCAATACAAAGAACACAAAGATATCTAGAATTAATAGAATAATGAACTACAAGTAACCCTAATCGATAAATACTTACAACGAATAACTACGATTCATTCCAAGGTTTTGCGTGCAACCCAGCTAGCCCATGGAAAAATCACTCTTTCCACCCTAATACCATGGGAAATACTCCAGTCCTTGATTCACACCGCCCAGTCACAATTAAAATTATCACCCATATTCCCACTCAACCACACTAATTACCCTCAATTTCTAGAATACACCTGGACTGTACATGGACCACGCCCCTACACATACCTCATAATTATACCATTTTTCGATTTCCTCACTTATGACGTATATAATTTCACCCTTTCCCAACACCCTACCAAAATAACTCTAATGTCTATCGATTGTATTTACCCACCGTACCACCTTACCTTTTCCTCACCAAAGATCTATCAGCTTATTCTATGATGTCAGATAGCGACGTCCGGCATTGCCGATTCCCGCAACCAAATAAACAACTCATCTGCCCTCCACTCAAACCAGTTATTCTTCCCACTACTCGAGTGTCCATCGAATTATTCCCTCATTACAATCCCTATGGTTATTCGGCTACCAATTGGTTGCTCCTTGCGTTCAAAAGCCCTCCAAATATACAACCCGTATAAGGTTACCCTTAATAACTCATACCCATTTCCGTCGCAAATTAAATTTAAACCCGTCATAGAGATCCTAAATCTCTCCATAAAACCTGTAACCATCCTACCCGAACTACATGCCCCTGAATGGAATGATCAATTGAGCCGGTTTAAAATTTCTGATGATAACCAAAATAATCTCTTACAAATACTACAACCGGTAACCATTTTCTCAACATCTGCCGTTAGTATCATTATTGTATGTGCTATTATCCTCGGTATATTTGTGGTGAAAAGATCATTCTGGGAACAAAGAAAACCAAGTGACACGGAACATGAAACTATTTATGCACGACCAAGAGTGCGTACCCAGACCACGTGAACTAGACTTAACCACCCGACTTATGTTGTATATATAAATCTGTATTATAAAACCAATAGTTATCATCTAGTTAGCATTAGTTAGGCTGTTACGTTATTATATTAATATCATTCTAGAGGGAAGAGCCCTGTAAAAATGAACCATAAATAATTCCCATATTCCTATATTATCTTATCCTTCATGTAATTCTTGTATTCATTTATATAGTCTCTGTATCCATTGTAAGAAAAAGTATCCATTTTAAAAAATTCATGTGTTATATGGTTCATGTATTTATATAATTCTGTATATTCTTATATATTTAACTTTATATAATGCCTATACTCATATGTATGTACGTGTGTGTATTCATTTTTACATAAGGACCAAAATCGCCCAACGCGAGTTTGGATAAAATTTTTGATGTGCTTTCTACTTTGCTAAATAATTGGTGACCTGTTGTTTTTTAAAATCTCGTAATCATTTTTTTAGATTTCGCTTAATAAGGAATCCTGTTTAAGCTTTGCAATGTTCGCATTTTGTATACACTCTCTTTCGTTATAAACAATGAGATCATGTCTTGCCTAAGCATTAAAAATTGTACATCTTAAACCTTAAAATTTCACTCATATGCATATTTTAGTGTAAAGATGCATAGTCCGAATTCCACTTTTAGTTAACTTGGCAGATCATGATAACATCAGATCTGAAAAGTCGCGGTTTAAGATAAAAATATGGTTTCGTCTTCAAATATTTTGTTTACTCGTTCAAGCCTTACCACAGCTAAAAAATTTACTTATTTTTAAATATTGTGCAAAAATAATACAGCCTTCTTAGCATTTAATAATAATAATGTTAGCAGTTTTTGGGTATATAAGCCCATTAAAATTATTCCATTGGAATTCAGAAGCTAATTCAGAAGCTAATTCAGAGGCTGAGCACTACCTGTATCTTTTAGCAGTAAAGTTACAGTTGGATAAACTTTTTATTGTCCCCTTCGAGCCTTGCTCTCTTCAGAAAAACTTAGAAAACTTTCCGGATACGCTATAAGAAGAATCCGGAACCTTCAGCATTTAGATTGCAAATCTACCAGAGTCCTCCGAGCCACTATAGAAGAACTCGGAGAGTAACATAGAAGAAAACCACTTCAAGTCACACATCCGTTGCTTGCCTCCTAACTAGAACCCCTGTCGATCCGAACCACCCCAGGGCCATAGACGGAGGGGTTAACATATATATATATATATATATATATATATTTATATATATATATATATATATATATATTATATATATATATATATACATATATACACAGGGTGTCTCATGAGTCTGGAACCATAGGGTAAAATAAGTGATTCATGTTTTTCCGTTTATGCAAGTGCCCATGATGTCTTTGAGTAAGGAAGAACGCATCCAGGTAATTTTGCTCGAAGGAAATCGGAGTCAGAGGGAGGTCGGTGAGGAATTTAACAGATTGCATCCGGGCCGCGCCCCGATAACACAACTGTTTCAGCAAACGTGTAGCAAAGCTCAGGAAACGGGATCCATAGGAGATAAACCACGCGTGGACCTCCGAGGACATCCACCGACGATGACACAGTCACTACCATCCTCGCTCATTTCACAAACAGTCCCCAAAAGTCTCTCCGGCGTTTTTATTGCCGTTTTTATCATTTTTCCCTATGGTTCCAGACTTACGGGACACCCTATATATATATATATATATATATATATATATATATATATATATATATATATATATATATATATATATATATAATCATGCGGGTTGCTTCTACAGAGCTTCAATTTAATATTTAGGAGAAATCCAATGACAAGGAGAAATGTAAATGCCATGAAAAGTCTTCTTTAATGCGCAACGTTTCGAGCAAATACGCTCATCTTCAGGCTGTATGATAACAATGTGAAATTAAAATCAATAATTGAATGAAAAACCAGACAAAGAAAATTTCTATAACCTATTCATAAAGGCAAACTTTAAAAGACTGAAAAAAGAGGGTTAAATTCTAAGTTATACAGATTTACATTTAAAATTAAGAAGCTATTTTTAAATACATATAGTAAATGTGAAATTAATACACTGGAAAAATTAACAATAGTACACTGGAATAATGAAACTAACTACCTTTCACTGCAATTTCCGAGGCTAGACTGATTTAAGCACAAAACGAGAAAACATAAGATAAGATAAGATAAGATAAGATAAGATAAGATGGTGAGGGCGATTGGGGAAGGGGGGATTATAAGGAATTGGGGAAGGAGGAGGGATTATAAAAAGTTTAAAGGGACGGCTGATGAGTCAACATTTAACGTCGGGGTCAAAGTTTTAATATAAAGCGATTCCAGAATTCTAAGTGAGTTGGGACAAGTATTACAACCAAGAATTTTAAAATTTTCTAAAGTGACATCAGTTTTACATTTGATACTGTGTTCCCGAATGCTAGAAACTTCTTTAGTTTTTAAAATTTTACCTGTTCGGCCACTTATTCCCATATGCGAATAAAATCTAGCCCTGAGAGAGCGAACAGTGCTGCCAATGTAATTCCCAAGGAGACACCTAGGGCAGGTAAATAAATATACAACACCGCTACGCAACGAGTCAGGGGTTCGATCCTTCGCTGAGAAAAAGCTACCTAAAGACGTTTTATTAATAAATATGATGCGGAAATCAGTATGATAAAAAAATTTCCTTAACAACTTTGGAAATTTAAGCTTAAATTCCTTATTCAAAGGACCCATTTCAGGTACCAAGAAATATTTTATATCCTTCGGCACTGTAATACAAGGAAGTTGAGGGCTATAAACATTATTTAAGAAGGATCTAATTAGTTTATCTACATATTGAACAGGAAAACTATTATTGGTAAAGTATGATCTTAGATTATTAAATTCATCATTAAGTAAGGTAAAACTAGAGGTCAAATTATATCCTCTGAACAGGAGAGTTTTAATACAAGACATCTTATAGTTGAAATCAGTAAAACTAAAAAAATTCATGCCCAAACCAGTGAAAGTGGGTTTCCTGTAAACTGATGTAGTAATAGAATCACCGTTTTTCGAAATTAAAAGATCTAAAAAGGGAAGGGAGCCATTTTTCTCAGTTTCCATTGTATACGTTATATTGGGGTGCAAAGAATTTAGGAAGTTAAAGAATTGTTGCGCTTGTACCGCATTATCAAAGACAGCTATCGAATCATCAACGAAGCGTCGATAGAAAATTGGCTTGAGATGAGTTGGAGATTGACTAAAAATTACACTTTCTAAATGAGTCATAAAAAAATCAGCTGCTAACGGTCCGACAGGTGATCCCATCCCTACACCATCAATTTGTTGGTAAACCTTATTGTTGAAAGTAAAATAGCATTGTTTGAAGACCAATTCTAAAAGTTCCTTAAAATGAGACAATGAAAAACCATGAAAAATATCAACCGAGCTAAAAACCCTATCTAAAATAATGGCAATAGTTTCAGATACAGGTACATTTGTGAAAAGCGACTTTACATCAAAACTGACAAAAAACTTTTTTGAATCGAAGTTCTCACCAAGAAGGTCTTTTTGGAATTCAAACGAGTTATTTATAGTGTAAGCATTTTTCGCAAAGGGTGACAGGAGACTAACAACAAATTTTGCCAATTGAAAGGTGGGTAAGTTATACGAAGCTAAATAGGACGGAGAGGTGTTCCAACTTTATGGATTTTAGGCAAACAGTATAATTGAGCCAGATTAGCACCAGATGCGAACAACTGAGAGTAAGTATCGTTTTTTATTATCTTTAAGGACTTTAGTCGTGACAGAAATCTATTAACCTGGTCTTCTAACCTTACAATGACTTTATTGACAGGTTCAAGAATTTGTTTGAATTTAGTAAGATCACTTAGGATTTCATTAGTTTTGTTTATGTAGTCCGATTTATTCAAAATAACCACTCCGTTACCTTTGTCCGGTCTAGTCACGACAATCTCCTGGTTCTTTGCCAAATTCTTAATACACTGCAAATCACTCTTCCTAAATATGAAAGATTGAAATTTAAGATTTCTAAGTTTATGAAAAAATTCTTGAGTTAGATTTGAGAACTGACATTTGAAATTATTGAATTCACCCACATGGGGAACATTTTTCAAGCCATTAAAAAATTTTTCAAAGTAAAGAAAAAACGAAGGCTTATATATTTGGAACAACGGAAGCTTAAATTGCAAACCAAGTGACAGTAAAAACTTTTCCCGAGGGGAGAGTGTGTAACTAGAAAGATTCGAAATGACCTTATCTGAATTGAAAAAATTTGGTGAATTCATTCCCAAAGCCTTTTTATTCTCATACCTTTAACTTACGTTCATGTGTTTCCAAGATGGTAGAGTGAAATTTTTCTAGTTCACGTTGTACAAGAGAAATTATTAATAAATAGTCCAACAACGAAAAGGTATTTTTAAGAGTAGTTATATAATGCCCAAGAGACTTATTATGCGAGTCCGAAATTTTGATTTTATAATTAATTTCATTATTTAATAAATATTCCAGGGACGATTGATAAAATTCAGAGTCATATAGATTGTCACGGTAGAGTTTGAAGTAAACAAATTTCGGGAAAACCCTGCAGGTCCGACACATTTCAAGAAAATAACAGTCCAGTTTTGACTTCAGAAACTTTCGTGAAGTCTTCCAAACATGGCGATAAGCCCTAAGGCCATCTTGTCCATACCTTGAGTATATATAATCATGCGGGTTGCTTCTACAGAGCTTCAATTTAATATTTAGGAGAAATCCAATGACAAGGAGAAATGTAAATGCCATGAAAAGTCTTCTTTAATGCGCAACGTTTCGAGCAAATACGCTCATCTTCAGGCTGTATGATAACAATGTGAAATTAAAATCAATAATTGAATGAAAAACCAGACAAAGAAAATTTCTATAACCTATTCATAAAGGCAAACTTTAAAAGACTGAAAAAAGAGGGTTAAATTCTAAGTTATACAGATTTACATTTAAAATTAAGAAGCTATTTTTAAATACATATAGTAAATGTGAAATTAATACACTGGAAAAATTAACAATAGTACACTGGAATAATGAAACTAACTACCTTTCACTGCAATTTCCGAGGCTAGACTGATTTAAGCACAAAACGAGAAAACATAAGATAAGATAAGATAAGATAAGATAAGATAAGATGGTGAGGGCGATTGGGGAAGGGGGGATTATAAGGAATTGGGGAAGGAGGAGGGATTATAAAAAGTTTAAAGGGACGGCTGATGAGTCAACATTTAACGTCGGGGTCAAAGTTTTAATATAAAGCGATTCCAGAATTCTAAGTGAGTTGGGACAAGTATTACAACCAAGAATTTTAAAATTTTCTAAAGTGACATCAGTTTTACATTTGATACTGTGTTCCCGAATGCTAGAAACTTCTTTAGTTTTTAAAATTTTACCTGTTCGGCCACTTATTCCCATATGCGAAAAATCTAGCCCTGAGAGAGCGAACAGTGCTGCCAATGTAATTCCCAAGGAGACACCTAGGGCAGGTAAATAAATATACAACACCGCTACGCAACGAGTCAGGGGTTCGATCCTTCGCTGAGAAAAAGCTACCTAAAGACGTTTTATTAATAAATATGATGCGGAAATCAGTATGATAAAAAAATTTCCTTAACAACTTTGGAAATTTAAGCTTAAATTCCTTATTCAAAGGACCCATTTCAGGTACCAAGAAATATTTTATATCCTTCGGCACTGTAATAATAAAAAACGATACTTACTCTCAGTTGTTCGCATCTGGTGCTAATCTGGCTCAATTATACTGTTTGCCTAAAATCCATAAAGTTGGAACACCTCTCCGTCCTATTTTAGCTTCGTATAACTTACCCACCTTTCAATTGGCAAAATTTGTTGTTAGTCTCCTGTCACCCTTTGCGAAAAATGCTTACACTATAAATAACTCGTTTGAATTCCAAAAAGACCTTCTTGGTGAGAACTTCGATTCAAAAAAGTTTTTTGTCAGTTTTGATGTAAAGTCGCTTTTCACAAATGTACCTGTATCTGAAACTATTGCCATTATTTTAGATAGGGTTTTTAGCTCGGTTGATATTTTTCATGGTTTTTCATTGTCTCATTTTAAGGAACTTTTAGAATTGGTCTTCAAACAATGCTATTTTACTTTCAACAATAAGGTTTACCAACAAATTGATGGTGTAGGGATGGGATCACCTGTCGGACCGTTAGCAGCTGATTTTTTTATGACTCATTTAGAAAGTGTAATTTTTAGTCAATCTCCAACTCATCTCAAGCCAATTTTCTATCGACGCTTCGTTGATGATTCGATAGCTGTCTTTGATAATGCGGTACAAGCGCAACAATTCTTTAACTTCCTAAATTCTTTGCACCCCAATAACGTATACAATGGAAACTGAGAAAAATGGCTCCCTTCCCTTTTTAGATCTTTTAATTTCGAAAAACGGTGATTCTATTACTACATCAGTTTACAGGAAACCCACTTTCACTGGTTTGGGCATGAATTTTTTAGTTTTACTGATTTCAACTATAAGATGTCTTGTATTAAAACTCTCCTGTTCAGAGGATATAATTTGACCTCTAGTTTTACCTTACTTAATGATGAATTTAATAATCTAAGATCATACTTTACCAATAATAGTTTTCCTGTTCAATATGTAGATAAACTAATTAGATCCTTCTTAAATAATGTTTATAGCCCTCAACTTCCTTGTATTACAGTGCCGAAGGATATAAAATATTTCTTGGTACCTGAAATGGGTCCTTTGAATAAGGAATTTAAGATTAAATTTCCAAAGTTGTTAAGGAAATTTTTTTATCATACTGATTTCCGCATCATATTTATTAATAAAACGTCTTTAGGTAGCTTTTTCTCAGCGAAGGATCGAACCCCTGACTCGTTGCGTAGCGGTGTTGTATATTTATTTACCTGCCCTAGGTGTCTCCTTGGGAATTACATTGGCAGCACTGTTCGCTCTCTCAGGGCTAGATTTTATTCGCATATGGGAATAAGTGGCCGAACAGGTAAAATTTTAAAAACTAAAGAAGTTTCTAGCATTCGGGAACACAGTATCAAATGTAAAACTGATGTCACTTTAGAAAATTTTAAAATTCTTGGTTGTAATACTTGTCCCAACTCACTTAGAATTCTGGAATCGCTTTATATTAAAACTTTGACCCCGACGTTAAATGTTGACTCATCAGCCGTCCCTTTAAACTTTTTATAATCCCTCCTCCTTCCCCAATTCCTTATAATCCCCCCTTCCCCAATCGCCCTCACCATCTTATCTTATCTTATCTTATCTTATCTTATCTTATGTTTTCTCGTTTTGTGCTTAAATCAGTCTAGCCTCGGAAATTGCAGTGAAAGGTAGTTAGTTTCATTATTCCAGTGTACTATTGTTAATTTTTCCAGTGTATTAATTTCACATTTACTATATGTATTTAAAAATAGCTTCTTAATTTTAAATGTAAATCTGTATAACTTAGAATTTAACCCTCTTTTTTCAGTCTTTTAAAGTTTGCCTTTATGAATAGGTTATAGAAATTTTCTTTGTCTGGTTTTTCATTCAATTATTGATTTTAATTTCACATTGTTATCATACAGCCTGAAGATGAGCGTATTTGCTCGAAACGTTGCGCATTAAAGAAGACTTTTCATGGCATTTACATTTCTCCTTGTCATTGGATTTCTCCTAAATATTAAATTGAAGCTCTGTAGAAGCAACCCGCATGATTATATATACTCAAGGTATGGACAAGATGGCCTTAGGGCTTATCGCCATGTTTGGAAGACTTCACGAAAGTTTCTGAAGTCAAAACTGGACTGTTATTTTCTTGAAATGTGTCGGACCTGCAGGGTTTTCCCGAAATTTGTTTACTTCAAACTCTACCGTGACAATCTATATGACTCTGAATTTTATCAATCGTCCCTGGAATATTTATTAAATAATGAAATTAATTATAAAATCAAAATTTCGGACTCGCATAATAAGTCTCTTGGGCATTATATAACTACTCTTAAAAATACCTTTTCGTTGTTGGACTATTTATTAATAATTTCTCTTGTACAACGTGAACTAGAAAAATTTCACTCTACCATCTTGGAAACACATGAACGTAAGTTAAAGGCTTTGGGAATGAATTCACCAAATTTTTTCAATTCAGATAAGGTCATTTCGAATCTTTCTAGTTACACACTCTCCCTCGGGAAAAGTTTTTACTGTCACTTGGTTTGCAATTTAAGCTTCCGTTGTTCCAAATATATAAGCCTTCGTTTTTTCTTTACTTTGAAAAATTTTTTAATGGCTTGAAAAATGTTCCCCATGTGGGTGAATTCAATAATTTCAAATGTCAGTTCTCAAATCTAACTCAAGAATTTTTTCATAAACTTAGAAATCTTAAATTTCAATCTTTCATATTTAGGAAGAGTGATTTGCAGTGTATTAAGAATTTGGCAAAGAACCAGGAGATTGTCGTGACTAGACCGGACAAGGGTAACGGAGTGGTTATTTTGAATAAATCGGACTACATAAACAAAACTAATGAAATCCTAAGTGATCTTACTAAATTCAAACAAATTCTTGAACCTGTCAATAAAGTCATTGTAAGGTTAGAAGACCAGGTTAATAGATTTCTGTCACGACTAAAGTCCTTAAAGATAATAAAAAACGATACTTACTTTCAGTTGTTCGCATCTGGTGCTAATCTGGCTCAATTATACTGTTTGCCTAAAATCCATAAAGTTGGAACACCTCTCCGTCCTATTTTAGCTTCGTATAACTTACCCACCTTTCAATTGGCAAAATTTGTTGTTAGTCTCCTGTCACCCTTTGCGAAAAATGCTTACACTATAAATAACTCGTTTGAATTCCAAAAAGACCTTCTTGGTGAGAACTTCGATTCAAAAAAGTTTTTTGTCAGTTTTGATGTAAAGTCGCTTTTCACAAATGTACCTGTATCTGAAACTATTGCCATTATTTTAGATAGGGTTTTTAGCTCGGTTGATATTTTCATGGTTTTTCATTGTCTCATTTTAAGGAACTTTTAGAATTGGTCTTCAAACAATGCTATTTTACTTTCAACAATAAGGTTTACCAACAAATTGATGGTGTAGGGATGGGATCACCTGTCGGACCGTTAGCAGCTGATTTTTTTATGACTCATTTAGAAAGTGTAATTTTTAGTCAATCTCCAACTCATCTCAAGCCAATTTTCTATCGACGCTTCGTTGATGATTCGATAGCTGTCTTTGATAATGCGGTACAAGCGCAACAATTCTTTAACTTCCTAAATTCTTTGCACCCCAATATAACGTATACAATGGAAACTGAGAAAAATGGCTCCCTTCCCTTTTTAGATCTTTTAATTTCGAAAAACGGTGATTCTATTACTACATCAGTTTACAGGAAACCCACTTTCACTGGTTTGGGCATGAATTTTTTTAATTTTACTGATTTCAACTATAAGATGTCTTGTATTAAAACTCTCCTGTTCAGAGGATATAATTTGACCTCTAGTTTTACCTTACTTAATGATGAATTTAATAATCTAAGATCATACTTTACCAATAATAGTTTTCCTGTTCAATATGTAGATAAACTAATTAGATCCTTCTTAAATAATGTTTATAGCCCTCAACTTCCTTGTATTACAGTGCCGAAGGATATAAAATATTTCTTGGTACCTGAAATGGGTCCTTTGAATAAGGAATTTAAGCTTAAATTTCCAAAGTTGTTAAGGAAATTTTTTTATCATACTGATTTCCGCATCATATTTATTAATAAAACGTCTTTAGGTAGCTTTTTCTCAGCGAAGGATCGAACCCCTGACTCGTTGCGTAGCGGTGTTGTATATTTATTTACCTGCCCTAGGTGTCTCCTTGGGAATTACATTGGCAGCACTGTTCGCTCTCTCAGGGCTAGATTTTATTCGCATATGGGAATAAGTGGCCGAACATGTAAAATTTTAAAAACTAAAGAAGTTTCTAGCATTCGGGAACACAGTATCAAATGTAAAACTGATGTCACTTTAGAAAATTTTAAAATTCTTGGTTGTAATACTTGTCCCAACTCACTTAGAATTCTGGAATCGCTTTATATTAAAACTTTGACCCCGACGTTAAATGTTGACTCATCAGCCGTCCCTTTAAACTTTTTATAATCCCTCCTCCTTCCCCAATTCCTTATAATCCCCCTTCCCCAATCGCCCTCACCATCTTATCTTATCTTATCTTATCTTATCTTATCTTATGTTTTCTCGTTTTGTGCTTAAATCAGTCTAGCCTCGGAAATTGCAGTGAAAGGTAGTTAGTTTCATTATTCCAGTGTACTATTGTTAATTTTTCCAGTGTATTAATTTCACATTTACTATATGTATTTAAAAATAGCTTCTTAATTTTAAATGTAAATCTGTATAACTTAGAATTTAACCCTCTTTTTTCAGTCTTTTAAAGTTTGCCTTTATGAATAGGTTATAGAAATTTTCTTTGTCTGGTTTTTCATTCAATTATTGATTTTAATTTCACATTGTTATCATACAGCCTGAAGATGAGCGTATTTGCTCGAAACGTTGCGCATTAAAGAAGACTTTTCATGGCATTTACATTTCTCCTTGTCATTGGATTTCTCCTAAATATATATATATATATATATATGGTGGAGCTTTAATAATACTTTTCTCGATAATTTAAAGACAGCACCGCAGTAGGATTTTAAAATTACTAAAACTTTTAAGAATTATCAGCTCTTGATTATAATTTTTAAAATTCGTGGCATTTTCTCTTACTGTAGCTCTTTAATTAAACTAATTTAATTTTACTTAACTTTATAGGACCGATGCGGAACTTGATCGTGTTATAGCTACTTTTCGTTTTGATGAAAGGAGAATAAATGCTATGGAAGCTTTACCCCAAAGCCAAACCAGCGATCTGAACAAGAGGTCGTGGTATTGGCTCACATCTGGTCCAACGAGTGCCAGGTCATCGGGGAACTAATGTAAGTATTTGGGGGGGGGGGGTTAAGAACAAAACACATTGTATTTTCATTTAATTTATTAAATGGTAGAAAACATGTACAAAGCGGAACCCGTGTCCATTAAATAAGTCTTAACAAATACAAATAGGCATTTACACAATATAGATATACACCTTCACCCAATACAGCGGGTGCCAACATATAGAAACCTTTTTTTTATCTGTCTGCATATCATTTTATCGTTCATTTCAGTGTCGCACAAATCGAATAATTTAAAAAAATTTATAAACCCCTTCCCACGTGACATGTGCATGAGAAATGAGAGGTCGTACATCCCTCACGTGTTATTATAATATCCTTGAAGGCGATACGGGTTCCATATAATCTCAGGTACATGTATCTGTTCGATAAACTGCACAATCTCAGAATCATTCCAGGGCTGAGCGCCGAGTGAGTCAAAATAGTACATTCTTTCCTTATTTTAAAAATAGATTGCAAGCCAATGAATCCCCTCACCCCACACAATGTCGGTGTTAACGATAATCCCATACCACTTTCTCGTAGTTGGCAACTTCAATATTTCATTCTTCGCAAACACACCGATAAATTTGGAGAGTGTGAATCAGTCACTTTTCATTACTCTCTGGAGTGTATTCGCGTCCATTTTAAAAGTATGTCACCACGTTCCTGAAACGGTCAACTTCTACTAGTGCCTGTGATTCGAGGTAAACTAGCACACTTATAGGCGCATCTATAGGCTTGGCAAATTCCAAACTGACTGAGATGTTTCCACTCTGTTGTGGACTTAAGTGCGTATTTACACTAGCAGACAAGTCAGGCGTAATATCAAATGAATAAATGTTAAATTCTTCGACAAATTCTTTCTGCGTTACACCGAACCCAAGCTCGTCACATGCACCTGTATTATGAGCCAGACTACCATAAGCTTTCACTCAGAGCGGGAACACAGCGTCTGATGAGTAATCAAAAGTCATAGGCCCTCCCAAAGCGATGCCATTTACGTATAGAGTAATATTTTTAAGGCTGAAATTCTCGAATTTAAAGACACTCTTTTTATATTTTCCATTCGTCGAGGCGTGCTCCTGCATTCCAATTAATATCCTTTTAGGTAGGACTCCAAGGGCCATGTTTTCTAGTTGCTTCGATGCGAACACGGCGGGCACCATGTATAGTTTGATCTGTACCCTGTTAAGTGGGTATTTTACTGTGGCGTGTATTAAGTCTTTCTCAATTTCTATTTGTTTTGGCGAACTTAATTTCACTCTGCGTATACGCAAATACGCTTCTATTATGTGAATCACAACGGGTTTCGTGCCCTCTTCTTGATCAGACCCCAGATTTATGCCGATCTCAGGAATCGTGCGGGTAAGCTTCAACTTCATATCCACCCCGTTCATAAGCAGTTTCTCCTGGAATGTGAAATCTGTATGAAGACGTCCAAAACATTCGTATATCTTTTTTTTTAAATTTTTAAATTTATCCTTTACACCATTTTCATCTTTAGTATGGTAATATCCCTCGGCAGTTAAAAAGGTGTCCTTCGCTTCTTTTGAAAAGTTGAGGACATTTTCCAGATAGGCTCGTAGGTGATAATACCCCGTTCCTGCCGAGATGTTAACCTGATTTAAATACACCTCACACTGGCTGAATATGGAGTGTAAAAAGTTGGTTTCAGGGTACGCAGAGTAACTATCATCGCAGTCCGTTCCATCAGAATGGGCTATACGCAGTTTAGCGTACATGTGCATACAGCTCGGGTAAAAAAAGTAAGGGCCTGAGCTGGGTATCACGAATTCTATAGGGGCACTCTGCGAACTAATTGTGTTTAATGGGTTAATTGTAATAAAGTCGCTATGCTCAATAGAGACCTGAGTGGGGGCATATCAAAGAGGGACAGTTCCGATTTACAGCATTGTGAACTACACGGATGAATGAAACGCGCCATGACGAGTCGGAAATAGTGCCACCTCTCTCGACAACTAGTAATCAGCCTATGATTCGTGAGAGTAGTGTCCTCAGCTTATATCAGTTAAAAAAATGATCAGCCATAGGTTTCATGCGCTGAGAGCACTTCTTATTTTATTTCCTTTTACGTTTAGCGCCACGTGATGGTAACCCCTTCTTCCTGGCAGATCTCTTTTTTCCGCCACCACGCATTTTTCTCTTTGCTTCTTTGATGATCTCGTCCCGTGTACGTTTTAAATGTTTTTTTAGAGCTTCTTCAGGTTTAGTTCCACCCATTATGTCTTCTGCCGCGTTAAGACCTGTTTGTAACGCCTTCCTCCCTAGGTATCTAGCACCCCTCTTCAACAGTGGGACAGCACTGCGTAGTATGGATGAAAAAATGGATCCAAGCCCACTCCCACGTTGGTATCTCACTCCTCGATAGACTGAATGGTGTGAAGGGTGTCCCCAACAAATTGGTGCTCTACGATATTGCTGTAAATATAGCACATGTCTGGAAGTGGAGAGCTTTCACCCAATTTCTCCATCTTCAATTGATACATTAAGCTGGACATGTCATGCTGTGCCTCGTGAAAGGTATCTCTTTGGAGAGCTGCGCTATATCGGCCCTCGGCCACAATAGTGAACAGCTCTTTATCTTTAATATTTCTACTAAGCGTTGATTTTAACTTCAATGTGCATGCAGGCTTGTCTATGTTTACGACTTCAAAAAATAAATCGTTTGTCAGGTACGACTTTTCAAGACTCTTGTTTAACCCCGTCACAATGTCCATGGCTATATCATAATGCCCGATTCCTAGCGAAACATTTGTGCTATATTACTGTTCCTCACCGAACAGGACTGATCGCATAGTATTGTCTAGGGTTATGCCTAATTTTTCACACTCGTCGATTCTTCTAGGGATCAGAAATATGATTTGCTCATTTTCGAGTTAAAAATTTGGAGACTAACTGGAGTTCATATAAACCCACCTCAAACGAATCACGCTCCAATTCAATGGTTCCCTGGAGTTCTGTCACAAAGTTGGCGAGAGTGTTGTTAGGATGTAGAGACAGAGAAGAGGACGGGAGTGTGACATAGAAGTGGCTAGGCGCCATGTTGCATACTAATTAAGCTTCATTATTGCAGCAGCTTTTATATAGGTGTTGAAGCTTTTTAGGTAACCCAGCCATTTCACTAGGTACATTTTTCTCTTTCCTGAACCTTTGCTGCCTAAAATATTTTCAATTTTAAACACACTTTTTCCTAAATTAAATGTCACTTTCTGTAACTCCTCGCGGTAAAAGCCCCCAGCGATCTCTTCTCCATTGAAATCTTCACGTAATACATCATTATCTCACCTTTAGGTCTCATAGCACGAACTTTAAAAATCTCACGTGTCCATCGTTGCTCAAATCCCTTCGCGAATTTATTTCCCGAACGTGATAGCCTTACATAATCATTAATTTTGAAATGTGTAGAGTGTGGGGGCGGTGCTCCATCTCTTCTCACCTCTGGCAGCCTACCTCTTTCTAAAACCTCGTTAGGTGTTGTGCCAATCGTAGGGTGGTGTGAACGGTTGTATGATGATGCGAATGTCCCAAGAACGTTTATATATCTGTATGTGTTTTTATGTGTAAAATAGCGATGCATGCGTTCCTTTATGGTACGTGGAATTCTTTCAGCTAAAGAGGCCTTAGCAGTGGTGTAGTGCTGTGGGAACGCGTGGGAACGGCGTTCCCTTACTTTTTTTGGTAGACGGAACGGCGTTCCCTCACTATTTCAAATAAATCCGAACTTACAAATCTCTAACGTCATGAAATTTTAATTCCCACCCCTAGAAGAAATATGAGAAAGAATCATTAACTGTTTCATTTCTTTTAGCTTCGACTGAGGCAATGCTAGCCTATAAAGATCTGGTGAAACAGTCACCACGGCGTACCAGTTGTTAACTTTTTTTAGTTAATCATTCCAGTTGTTAGCTATTTTTATTGATCGTACTGGATGTCGTACATCTAATGACACTGGAAATACTGCATCTTCAACCTTGGAATATATCCTAATATCCAGTGCATATGACCTCAAAATATTCCTGAAATTGGTCAGATTTCAAAAGATTTCCCGGGAGCTTACAGTGCCCCGGACCCCCAGCTGTATGGGCTCGCCGCGCTCGCCATTGTCTCCCCCGCATCTGAGTAACACTTTCAAAATGCGTTCCCTCACTTCTTTATTTAGCACTACACCACTGGGCCTTAGATATAGAACTGCTAGTGTAGTAACTGATATTAAACTCTGTTAGCATGTTCTGAAAAGCGCGACCTATAAATTCTTTCCCCATATCCGTACAAAAATAACCAGGAACCCTTTCTTCTTTTAACATCAACGTTTTGGTCGCTTTAGCAACTGTTTCAGGCGATTTATTTTTCAGGGGAATTAGCCACAGATATTCAAAGAATACATCTATCATGAATAGGATGTAGCGGTATCCGTCATTTTACACTGAATATCTTTGCATTCTGTTAAATCCGCTTGCCAAATAGAGTCAATCGAATCCGCTGTTATCTTGGCCGTTTTAAACCTTTTTCTCACCGGTTTATGAAGTGTATAAGCATCCTGTTCCCGCAAAAACCGCTCAATATCTTTTTTCCCGACTCCTTAAACACCTCTGTACAGTCTGTTAACGCCATCATAGGAGGCGGGGTTAGAAATGTCATAATAGCGTTTACTTAATATGTTAGCCATTTTCATATTTTAGAGACACGTGGATAAGGTTGGCCGTTTGTTCTCTTCTTTCTCTTCTTCAAAAACGCTGCTGCTGGGGGCAATGGCGTGCTCAGTTGTGACACATGCGAGACTTGAGCCAGGTCTTTTAACCTATTCATATTTCCTATCAATGTTTTGGGGACATTTATTTGTTGTAGTCTTGCTTTAATATGCTTCCATCCTGTTGGTGAGGGTCTGTCCCACTTTCTCGCCAGATCATGAACAATATCAACGATATTGGATCCTTGTACCCTTGTTCCTTCAACAATGACCTCGCCTGTATCGGCCCACTGTATGATGGGGTCCTCACTCAATAGATTCCCCAATGTATGTGGGAGACTGGTTTTTAACACATGTTCGATGTGTTGTGTTCCGTTGTTCTTTGTTTGGTCATCTCTAACGTCGGGCCCAGGTCCTGTGTCGCCATGCTCAGCGCTATCCGCGCTGTTCCTACTAACCACGGGGTGCTCTGTAGGATCCTTATAATCTTCGTACTCATGAAGAAATTTCTGTAAAGCCTCTTGGTACAAGAGCCTTTTTCATCAGGTAACTTTTCACTGTTTAATAGGGCTAGCAACTTGCTTTCCATTCTTTTAAGCCTACTTTTACGGGGTTCTAGAGCCGTGTCTGGAATCTTTGAACTTTGCAATGAAGCATACACCTCGTGCGAAATTACAACCACCTTCTTCATTATATTAATCAGTCAGTAAAGGACCCAAAACTGAAAATAAGATGGGTAGGAATGATCCTCCTCTTTGTACAATAATTCGCTTTTTCTTATCCACAGTTTGACTTTTATGACGAGCGCTTGTATTATGTTCTTGCAACGACGTAAGCGAGCCTTCTGAGCGGATTTCATTGGCACATTACATTTTATAACATTAAGACAGATTTCACATATGCATTTTAAAAAGTCGGAGTCGATATTTTTAACAAATATTTGTTGCAGTGCCCGGGGAAATCGTTGATAGATTTTTATTAATTCACGATATTTCTTCAGCCTATTTGTCATTCTGGAATATACACCGTTTCAGGTTCGCTTGGGAATATATTCGTTCTTAGAAGCACCCTAAACGTGTTTCGCGGGTGAAGATCACAAAGCAAATATCCATAACGCTGGTTTGTGGCTTCTTTATAAACCTCCACAAACTCCTTACGTTGATTCGGGAACATTTGATTGGCTAATACCCCAATTTGTGACACATCTCTACGTTGTGCGAATAAGACTAGATATTGTGTATTTAGCGACATATCGCGCCTGTATCTATTTTGGAAAAATAGATTCTGGTTGATGAACAATACACTTATGTTAAAATGGTGGGAGAACACTGTAAATGTCTCGGCAAACGTTTTATCCATTTCCAACATGAGATCGTCAATTACAGTAACTGTATGCTCATTACCCTTTAACGAATTAACATCATATACACCCTTGTGGAACAGAATTTCATCTTGGTACTCGTTGAACACTGACTGATACGTCGAATAACACCATATTACTTTATGCACAAATTTTGAGAACATCTCCCACTTATCTTTAATGATTTTAAGCATAAATACAGTTTTTCCACATCCTGTATGGCCAGATATAATACATGTGGAGGGCTTGTGAACCTGAATTTTTCTACAGATTTCATCTCTAACGCGTCACACCGCTAAGTGGGTCATTTACAAAATATTACAAATTTTGAGTGCTGCTCCTTATATATTGTTTTCTTCTTCCACAGAACCGTCAATGACGACGATGTACAGCACCCAATCATCGACGTCGCAGACGAACCCGATGACCGTGCAGCTACAGAACCCTTCCCCGCTGACGAACCCTCACCAGCGACACCTGTAGTATGCGACAGTTCAAAGCGGAAGCATGATGAAGAGCCCCCGACGTCAGGTATAAAGCGTGCCAGGATTTCTCCGGTTGTTAGACTTCCAGTAATAGAGCCCAACCCTCTACGTCTTACGACACAACCCCCATAATAATACCTTCCTCAAATATGCCCCATTGTTCAGTTCCGGGTACTTCCTCCACAGCAGCTTCTCATACTGTGGAGGATGGTATACCATTCGAGTTGGTGCGCACCGCTAACCCCACCCCTGCCCTGACTAGAAATCGGTACGTGGTCAGGGTTGACCCTGGATCCCTGTATACCAACGGACTGCAGCGCGTAGTTGAACGTATTATGGAGTTTGCCCTTCAGAACCGTGACGAACGTGAAGTCCGGACGAGGTTATCCTTCAGGTTCGGTTCAGATGAGGGGACGATATTTGGGTGGTAATACCGTTCAGACGTTTGGCGGATGTAGACCTAGAATATATCTTGGGCCGTATAATGCAAACCTCTCAAAGTGGTACATCCTTCAATATGGACAACTTCATGGTAGATATTGACAGAGCATTCCGGGTTGCGGGTCATAGTGCCACACCTTATACTCTTAATTTCAATTCTCCAGTTATTTACAGAAAGCATTTAAACGTCGATCGTGGTTGTGGTTTTATAGCAATAATCTTAGCTCATATGTTCACTGTGCTAAATACTTGGACGCAAAAAATTTGGCTGCCCACGGTTGTACAGCGTGCCCGTAAACTGGCTTCAGATTGTAAGCTTGAGTTTGAGTGTAATATGGGTCCTGAAGAACTGAGAAGGGCCGAGCAGGAAATGAATGCACATATAGTCGTATTTGGAATGGATGATCGTCGTAGGACTGTGTATATTTTTAAAAGCAGCGTGAGAGATCGTACAAGAGTTCTACTTATTTTAGGATTGTCAGGAACATCGTATCTCCCCATTCGTAACATAAGGGCTCTCTACGCCAGTTATGATAAAAGTCGAAAATATGGAAGGCATCATGATTTGTGTAAGGGTTGTCTCGAGTTTGTTGATGATATGGTGAAACATTGTAAGGATTGCTACATGGTATGTGAGCAGTGTAAAAGCCCCAAATGTGAAAGTCGTGTAGTTGAAACTGAGAAGAAGGAATGTAATGTGTGTAGACGTACATTTTTCAATAATAATTGCTTTGAACTCCATAAATCAACGAATCAGGCGAGTTTGTCTAAAACAATTCGTCTAAAATACAATTTGTCTAAATCAATTTGTCTAAAACAATTTGTCTAAAATAGTTTGTCTAAAATCAATTTGTCTAATAACAATTTGTCTAAAATACAATTTGTCTAAAAATAATTTGTCTAAAATACAATTTGTCTAAACAAACAATTTAATATAATATGGCATACAAATTGTTGCCTGATGTACAATGCTATTTATTACTTGCCACGCCCCATCTTAAAAGGTTACCTCTTGTGCGGAATAGTACATCGAAATCAGTTATCCCGGAACCCATAACCCGGTTAGGTTAGGTTAGGTTAGGTTAGGTTAGGTTAGGTATATTATGAAATAAATCAACCCATTTTCAATCTTTTCATCCTCACTCCAAATTTATCAAGCAGACAAATGCATTTCTAGTTATCTTCAGTTATTAGTCAAATTGTATTTTAGACAAATTATTTTTAGACAAACTATTTTAGACAAACTATTTCGATGTACTATTCAGCACAAGAGGTAACCTTTTAAGATGGGGCGTGGCAAGTAATAAATAGCATTGTACATCAGGCAACAATTTGTATGCCATATTATATTAAATTGTTTGTTTAGACAAATTGTATTTTAGACAAATTATTTTTAGACAAATTGTATTTTAGACAAATTGTTATTAGACAAATTGATTTTAGACAAACTATTTTAGACAAATTGTTTTAGACAAATTGATTTAGACAAATTGTATTTTAGACGAATTGTTTTAGACAAATTCTCCTAGACGCATAAATCAAATGGCACTTGCAGGAAAATGAGGATTTGTAAGTGCGGCATGTTTCACATGATGGATAATTGGGGGAATTTCAAACATAAATGCGATGAAATTGACTGTTCTACATGTCATGAAAAATATAAGGCAGATGGAGTGAAGCATGTACGTTATATGAAAGATGCTAAGCCTAAAAATAGCCCTTGTATAACCGTGTACTACGATATAGAAACTTACACGAACACTGAAACCAAAGAGGTCATTCCACATTTACTCTTAAGTCAGACTATCTGTGATGAGTGCATGGAGCTCGAGTGTAATGAGTGCCACAAATGTGGAAAACGGACAAACGTTTTTAAAACGAATGCACACGGCAGCCCTGTGAAACTCTTTGTATCCTGTACCATATGTCCCTCAAAAAGTACACCCAACTTTAGATTGTACTAACTCCTCCAAAAATTGAGATATTTTGGATCTGTTTGTTTGATTTAATATAGCAAATTATTCTTTGTTATCTTTCAAATTTATTCATGTTTAAACGATTTAGTGTTTAAGCATCTGCTTTTAACTGAAGGGTACAGCAAAATGGGTTGCGCGGAATGATCATTTCTCCCAGCCAGATAGCTCCTCTTGCTTTAACCAATGTGCTACTTTTTACGTCAAAGGATATTGCAAATATTTTTTTTAAATAATTCGAACTTTTGTATCTAAGATACGAGTCATACATATAAATGAAGAATCTGAATTACTAAATTTATAAATAACTTTGAAACCCTTATCATGCAGTTTACACGAAGGCAGCGCGTTCTCATGGTCACAACTTATCTGCAAACTAAAAGCTTAAAACAAGTTCAGAATACCTCCAACCACTAATTGTTCCGTGAATCTTTCTGGTTTTTCAAGAAACCACTGGGCAAATCTTAGGCGGCGAGGTAGATCTCCTTCAATGAGTTGATGTCGAATTTCCATTCTGTATGGGTACAAATTCAAATCCTCACGAACTATTCGATGAAATGACATGCGTGAGAGTTCTGTACCATTTCGTCTGGTGGACACTTTTGGATGTCTCTAATAAATGCCGAACATGCTGAATGTTCTCGTCTGTTCTTGCCGTCTTCGGATGGTCTGAACGTCCTTTGTTCAAATTGAGGACCGTTCCTTCTTCTTTGTATTTCCGAACATTCTTCAAAATTGTATGTTTAGTTGGAGAAGCTCTATCGGGAAATTGCAGTTTGAATGCACCAAAAAATCATCTACCTGACAATCATATCTACGAAAAGAATAACTCTAGACAAAAACTGTCTCTCTGGGTAGGACTGTGCGGTAATGGAGCGGTAATTGGCCCGGTCTTTTACGATGGTAATCTAAATGGTGAAGCTTACCTAGAAATGATGGACCGAGAAATCCTTCCACAAATACGTATTACTTATGGAAACCGATTTAATCGTATTTGGTGGGTGCAAGACGGAGCTCCTGCTCACAGGAGAGTTATTGTGAAGGAACGCTTGCAGGAAGTCTTCCACCAAAGAGTAATTGCTACAGGCCATGACATTGAATGGCTTCCCAGAAGCCCTGACTTGACCCCGTGTGATTACTTTTTATGGGGTCATTTGAAAAATACGGTAGAGTATTTGCATCACAACCTATCAATTTAGATGATTTGAGGACTCGCATCACAGCTGAAATCAACTTGTTAAAAGACAATCCAGATCTTATCAAAAGAGTGATGGGGAAGATGAGAGCTCGACTCCAGATTTGTATCGATAGGAATAGCGGTCATGTTGAAAGAAAACGAAACTAAGCATAACTTTTGCAATAAGGAATAAAGAAAAATCTGCTTTGTATCTTATTAAAATTATGTTAAAGTATCTATTATTATGTATTTGTCTTTTCATTACATCGATAACACACACATTATTTTTTCATTGACCAATTTTGTGCAGTCCATTTTGTTGTACCCTTCAGTTAAAAGCAGATGCTTAAACACTAAATCGTTTAAACATGAATAAATTTGAACGTTAACAAAGAATAATTTGCTATATTAAATCAAACAAACAGATCCAAAATATCTCAATTTTTGGAGGAGTTAGTACAATCTAAAGTTGGGTGTACTTTTTTGTGGGACATATGGTATTGTCAAATTAGTGGACAAGTTAAAAAAAAATGTCTGTATATTCTTACCCATAACGGGGCGAAATTTGACACACAATTCCTTTATAAGGAGCTGCTTGAACACGAGTCGTCTACGATATTTACAGGTGATCCCTTGAAAAGAGGCAACAAACTAATACAGATGCAGATAAGAGGTAATGTGCAGTTTAAAGACACCCTGCTGTTCACAGCTTGTAAATTAGCAAAGCTGCCCAAGGTCATGGGCGTAGCCGCTGAATTTTCAAAAGGGTATTTCCCTTACACATTCCTCACTAACGAAACTTTGAATTACGTAGGACTACCTCCACCCAAACATTACTTTAACTACACCAACATGAGTGATAGTGAGCGTGAAGATTTTGACCGCTACTACAACAGTTTTAATGAAGCTAGTCCATACAATATAGCCGATGAATGTGAACGTTATTGCGTGAATGACGTACGTGTACTTAGAGTATGCTTTCAAGCCTTTCGAAGGATGTCCATAACCCGTTTCAAATGCGATCCGTTGCAAGTCGCGACCACGATCGCCTCATTATGTTTTACAGTGTTCAAGAATAACTTCATTCCTAAAGACACCTTAGCAATCATTCACAGAAACAACCCCCGCAGTTATGGGCACAAAGCTATTTACTGGCTCATACACCTACAGCAACAGACCGGGGTATACATAAAACATGCCCGCAACACGGGTGAAGTACCCGTTAAGGTCAGTGGTCGTGTTTTTTGGGTTGACTGGCTAAGTGAGGATCCAGCCACTGGTGAGAAGACTGTGCCGTCACAGGGGACCTTTATGGAAGATCCCTCGCCGACAGCCTCGCATGGACCCGTAACCGTGATCAACTTATAGGCTCCCAGTTCACTCACAAATTCGTGTGGGAGCATGAATATGATGCACAGATGGAGACAGATGCCTAGTACCGTGAAGAAATAAGGGCCATCAAACGTTCAATGGTATTGGAACCCCTCAAATGCGGTGACAGCTTGTTTGGAGGGCGCACAAATCCATTCAAGTTATACTTTTCGCCTACGGAGGGCGTGAAACTCCACTACTACGACTTCTGCTCTTTATACCCCTACGTGATGAAGAACAATCCGTACCTGTAGGTGCGCCTGAAAAAATGGTGGGGCCCATCATACCAACCATCGAGGAGTTTTCAGCTAACTTGAATGAGCCCTACTTTGGACTCTCTGTCGTAGACGTGCTCCCCCCTCGCGATTTATAGATGCCGATCTTACCCGTCATTATAGATCACAAGCTCATGTTTCCCCTGTGCGTGAAGTGTGCAGAGGAGAACAACGGTGATTGTAACCATACAACCAACCAGCGTAAGATCAGAAGTGTATATACAAGCCCTGAGCTGGCCCTAGCCGTTCGCCATGGGTATAGAATATTGAAGATACATGAGGTGTGGAGGTGTCAGAAGCTACCCAACCTTTTCACACCATATATAAACGCCTTTTTGAAGGATAAGGTAGAAGCATCAGGATATCCTCGAAGGGTTGATACCGAAGATGAAAAAACGGCTTATATTCAGCGTTACCGTGCCCATGAAGGTATACAGCTTGACCGATCCCAAATTGTTAAGAATCCTGGCAAGCGCTTTAGTGAAAAGTTGTGCCTGAACAGTCTTTTGGGGAAATTTGCACAGAATACCGGCAAAGAAAACGTCCATTTGGCACAAAGTTAGAGTGAAGTCTGGGATTATGCCAACGCTCCCGATAAAGAGGTTATGGAGATCGTGAATGTAGATAATACTTACATAGTAAAGTACAACATCACCGAACTGGCCACAGATACCTCACGTGTCACAAACATACTTGTAGCCAGCTTCACAACGGCCTACACCCGCATCAAACTTTGGGGTCTACTGCACTCTCTTGGACGGAGGGTGTTGTACGCTGACACAGATAGCGTGATATTCACAGCGAGGGAGGGTGAATACATGCCTGCTATTGGGGAATTCCTCGGAGAGCTAACTGATGAGATCAAGGACGAGTATGGTGATGATGCATACACAGACTCGTTTGTATCAACAGGGCCAAAAACCTATGGGGTACGGGTGAGGGTGGGGGATGATATGAAGTATATCGTGAAGGCTAAGGTTATCACGCTTAACCATGCGAACCATCGAGTCGTTAACTTTGACTCGTTGAAGGATCTAGTGTGCTTGGAAGATGAGGGTGACCAGCCACCCCCAACTGACTGTGGGGACGCACAATTTTCGGGCGCAGAAACTGGGGTGTTTGAAGGAATGTAGGGGCACGAAGGTATGCCGTAACACCTATAGGAAGCATTGCCAGGTACCTGGTACCTATGATACCGTGCCCTTTGGTTACCTTAATCCTTGATTGTATTTATATATATGTGTATTGTTAACGATATGTTTATTTATCACGTATATTTGCTTCAATTAAGGTTTCATTTTCTCCTTTGAGTGCGTGCGTGTGGGTGTACACAGTAAAAAACTAAGCTCTGCCCACTGTAAGATCGGTCACGTGAATCCTGCCACTACCTGAGCATATCTCTATCCCTGCGTGCTCAGTTGACCTCTGCATACCCTTGAGTCAACGTTTATGAAGTGGTATTCGGCAAAGTGCCAAGCTGTGGTGGATACTGAAAAACTCCCTATTACCCCCTCCTTTAATATTTTTAAGGTTACATTGAGCCGTGCGAAGGACCAAAATGTTCAAATACTCTCCGGGTGTTCTGGCGAGGGCATTGTAGGATTTCGTAGTACAAACGATGTATTGAAGTATGTTGTAGACCTGACCTTTATAAAAGCTTATATATACCGCGAAGTAGAAGAAGCAACACGTTCAGAAGATAAGCAACGGTTATGGATAGTGAATCTTGTTGATGAGTGGTGTGACAAGCGATATTGTCATGTTACATCATACCGACTACTTGTACCCTACGGTTGAGAATGTAAATCTTGTCATCATGGAGAATCTTAAGTATTTTTACTACTATATTAATATATATCATGACGAAGTTTGTAGTGAAGTTGCGGCTAATGGGCTGGTTTTTAACAGACGTTAGAGACAAGTATCGCTTGTTAAATAAAAAGGATAAATATGGGCATATGTTTCTCTCAAATAGTGCACCGGATTGTGAAGATGTTTAGTTTGTGGAAATGAACGTCTGGTGAGAGATAAAACATTAAAGCCGGTATTGCTTCATGTAGCGGAAAATTCTATTTGTCCAGGGGCACAAGTGTTCGAACAAGCCTGTACACGCTTCAGCAGTTTATGGTGTAACTCGCTCCCCCCCAGCGAGCAGCCCACCCGTGTACCTCACCCCTCCGAAACACACGAGTTCGAACAAACCTGCACACGTTTCATCGGCGTGACTCACTCCGCCCGTCGAGCCGATCCGTCCACCTGTGGCTCATAGTCATCTCAGAGCTTGAACCGAGTAGACATGCGAATACGATGGAACTTCCTTTGATAAGCATTCTCAATGCCTCGTACGATGTCTCCGTGACGAAGTCATTGCGCGTGTTCAGGCGTGAAACCGGCACCATTAACTATGTCCTTGAAACGATTTGCAGGCAAGCAAACTCTGGTAAACGTAATGTTATTTATTTAAGTGTTAAGGAAATAAACAGAGTCTTCCTGATAGTTGAGAAGTGGGAAGAGGATAGTTATAAAATACCTGCATGTGTAGGTATAAGAAGAGAACAGAGTAGTGACGCCCCCATATGCCGTTGTTTGCACGTTGTGTATAAATAACGATCAGCCATGCATTGATATACGACTGATGTGGAAGAATGCATCTGATAATAACGTTCTTGTCCCTACGCGAAACCGTTTCATCCTCGACAGGATGTTTGAAATCGTCGGATTCCGCAAGCTGAAGCCTATATTAGACGCTCGTGTTACGGATATGATTTATTTTGACACGGTTCTTAAATACGCATACACCGCTCTGCTCGACGGATTTATCGAATGTAGGAATGAACAAGGCGAGAATGGCCTAGAGCTGGATGCATATTTAAAAGGTTTAGATTCTTCGAAATATCCTGAACTTTGGTACAAAGCACTTGAGCGGTACAGGGCAGAGCTTGTCTACACTGTTCACCCTGAAGAACTGTATCTCTATATAATGAATAACTGTCGTTACGACTTGAAAGATTATTTCAATTGCCGCTATGAAGAGCGAAGAAGAGTTCACGACTGAAAAGCTTGGGACGTTAAGAAAAAACCCTCGATTGAAAAGGAGTGTTTATAAACTTGTACTTAATAATGATGTTGTGGTTAACGATGACCTCTTTGTGCGTGCTTTTGATTGTATTCAAGCCGTGTTTAAAGATGACTCGCCAACCGAATGTAAAGTGGGCACAAAAATAGTATTGAACGATATGAAAGCCATTTATGTCGAATATAGGCATCCGTATAACTTGAGTGGTGAAGTATTGCTTGGACGGTTTTACCATGTAGTGCAAAGTAATAACGATGTGAATGTAGACTCGATTACGTGTGAGTTTAGCGTTTTGCGCCGTAGAACATAAAGTATTTTCATGTATATTTATTTATTTAATTGTGTATATATATATATACAGTGTATATATATATATATATATATATATATATAATATATATATATTTCCTGTACTAATATGCAATTGATTATACGTTTCGTATATTATTATTTTCAATATATTTAATTATTTAATATAACTTTATATATATATATATATATATATATATATATATATATATATTTTCCTGTACTAATATGCAATTGATTATACGTTTCGTATATTATTATTTTCAATATATTTAATTATTTAATATAACTTTATATATATATATATATATATTTTTCCTGTACTAATATATTGATGGTTATATTACAGGGGTGGCGAAGTTTCTTGGACCCAAGAGCCACATACGACGTTTTTCAGATGTACGTGAGCCGCAAAATATTTTAAAAAGAATTTGATTATTAAAAACATATACATATACATATAGTTATACTCACATTATTAAATTGTTTAATTACTGCTTGTAGAAGGCTTAGTTTGGGTCTTCATTTTGGCTGTTAATGCTTTAAAGTCTGGCTGATGTGATGTTAAGGCGGTATGAAGAAGCTCAGTCAGGTGTTCGTTAGTGAGGGCAGCACGATGTTTTGACTTTACAAACTTCATTACCGAGAAGAGTGCTTCACAGCGATAAGTTGTCCCAAAAACTGAGATAAGTCGGGAACTGGTTTTCCTGAGGTGAGGATACTTTGTCTCTGGTACTTGCTTCCAAAACTCAACTGCAGATAAGCTTTTATTATCAACTTCAAACCCACGTTCTCCTGTAGCTCCAAAAGTTCTGTTTGTATTGAAGCAGCTTCCGTAACAAAAGGTGTGGTAACAGGACAGCCATCGTTGACGACATTAATCAGGAAAGGATTTACAAGAAATTCGAAGCATGGTTTTAGCTTTTTTAGTTCATCAAACCTGAACTGAAAATCATCAATTAGTCTTTCTAATTTACCTTTGTATTCCTCCAATTTACTATCTTTTATTTCAATATCAGGAAAAGTGTTTGCTCAGTTTTTCAGGTGAGAAAAGTGGTCAAATTTTTTTGTTACCAGATCTTTTTGGAAGAGCCTTATTTTATTCTGGAAACTGAAAACTGTCTGTGTAAGGTCAGAAATGACCTTATCCTTTCCCTGAAGTGCCAAATTTAGATTTTGAAGGTGTTGTATTACATCAGTAAAAAACATCAGATCCTGCACCCATTCGTGATCTTCTAGTTATGGGTATGACTTTCCCTTTTCTTTCAAGAAATCAATGCTAGGCTCCAACAGTGCAACAAACCTATTCAGGAGATTACTAGTTGTAATCAATGCTAGGCTCCAACAGTGCAACAAACCTATTCAGGAGATTACTAGTTGTGATCTGGCTTATCTTGAAGATCCAGCTCCTCGATAAAATTTCTAAACGCTTGGTGCATTTTTGCATTTGAACAAATGAAATTCACAATTTCTAGAACACATTTCATAACACTGTCATACCTAAAGTACTTGCTTACTAAATGACCACGGTGAATGATACAGTGAATAAAGAGACACACAGGATACGATACTTGGGATCGCGTGTCAAGAGCCCAACTAGGCCTACATTTTGTCCTACCATAGCTGGTGCTCCATCTGTTGCAACACTGACAAGTTTATTCAATGGCACTTGAGCATTTGATAATGCCTCGTCAAGTGCATTCTTTATGTCAACCCCTCTGGTGGTTTCTCTTAGGGTCATTAAGTCCAAGAGTTCTTCTTTCACATTTCCATCGCCAGTAACATAACGAACAAATATCGCCAGTTGAGGGTTATCTTTAATATCTGTGGATTCATCGAGGGCCAAACTGAATGCAACAGAATTCTTCAAATCACTCTGCAACGAGCATGTAATTTCAGCACTGATCTGGGAAATACGTCTCTCTGTAGTGTGGCGGGAAATAGAAATACTTGCTATTTGTTCTCGAAGCTTTGTGTTATCTGGAGCGAGAATTGCTGTAACATCGGCAATATTCTTCTTCACAAATTCTCCACTACTGTAGGGAAGTTGAGCACGAGCAATATTCCATGTCATAACAAAACTAGCTTCAGTAGTTAAGTCAGCTGTCTTACACAATGATGAAAGTACAGTTTGTTGGGCAACTAGGCTAGATTTCAACGTTGTTAACTTAGTCTTCCACAATTCTGATTTGGGAGGAAATTCCGTAATAAAATTTTTATGGTTAGTTTGATGATGACCCTTTAAGTTACTGGCTTTAAAGTGATTGAGTGTCACGTGGCAGATAAGACACATAGGTTTCCCACCCTTAACAGTAAAGGCAAAGCTCTCCTCCCACTCCTGTTCAAAAACTCTATTTTCTTCTTCATATTTCCGTTTCTTACCCTTTGTCTGCTCAGTCATTTTAATCAACTAAGGGGTTGTATAACTTTCACTTGTATAGCTGAGAAAAATAGCCACTATTTGATCTAAGAAGCCAATTTTCAAACACACTCACTCGTTACTACACGCGGCCCGCAGGGTAGCTCGAGGGGTACTGGACACTGGTAAGTGGCGATTGGTGTTAATTACGTAATTATCCCGCTTAGTGCCTGTCACGCAAAATAAATTGTCATACGCATGACGCATTTTATTGTCAATTCAATTTTTCCTAGTTTTTTTTCATATTTTTTTAATGTGAAAAAAAATTATATTTGTATTATGAATTTTGCCTTTTATGATAAATACAATAAAAACCAAAATTGTCTCGCGAGCCGCAGTTAACAACCTCGAGAGCCGCATGCGGCTCGCGAGCCGGGGTTTGGCTACCGTTGTTATATTACAACGTTTTGTATATTATTGATTATATATTTCTCGTTCGTATTTCTTAGGCTTTTATTATTTTTTGATCATATATATTCCATTGTATATTTATTTTGATTATATATTCATCGTTCGTATTTCTTATGCTATTATTATTTTTGATCATATAAATTCCATTGTATATTTATTTTCTATATATTTCGTGAAATTGAATCCATTAATTCGTCTAAATAAACAGAATGATGTAATGGTGTTTTATTTAATTCTTTTGGTTGTACACGGCATTTAAGTATATCAATTGGCTGGCTTCTAAAACGGATTTCTAAACTAACTGCCAATATATCTGGATAGCACAATCTGGCAACCCTAATAATGTACACTTGACAAGCCAATTACGCCTTCTAAGTCAACTGGCTGTTTAAGTCAGAATATGTGCTTTAATTAAATAAATAAACGCAATCTGGTAACTCAATAATGTACACCTGAACAAGCCATTTACGCCTTCTAAGTCAACTGGCTGGTTAAGCCAGAATATATGCTTTAATTAAATAAGTAGCGCAATCGGAAGCTCAGCCAGATAAGCCAACTGGATGGTTAAGCCAGAATATATGCTTTAATTAAATAAATAAACGCAATCTGGCAACTCAGCCAGATAAGCCAACTGGCTGGTTAAGTCAGAATATATGCTTTAATTAAATAAATAGCGCAATCTGGCAGCTCAGCCAGATAAGCCAACTGGCTGATTAGGAACATATTAAGATAACGGCCGCTCGGCTGAAGTCTTAATATGCGCTTGGCTCCTGCCAAGTGAACACCTCTCCTCTCACTTTCTCTTGGTGGATAACTCCGCTTCCAAGTTGCATAACCCCTCCCCTTTGTTGCATAACATATTGCAACAACCCCCCCCTTTGTTGCATAACATATTGCAGCATACCCCCTTTGTTGCATAACATATGCAACATTGATCAGCACTTGCAATTGCATTGCACTCTCCTTTTGCTTGCGCCCATACTACTGACATTTTACCAAGGGTTCGGCTAAGCACGGAATTTACAAGTAGAATTTTAGCCTTAAATGATAAAATAAAGATACTGTGTAGCGAAGGAGTTTAATTTATAAATTTATAGGGTAATTTTAATAAAAAGAGGGATATTTATAGTAAGGATTAATTAAATCTTGGTAGAAAGGGAACTGCTTTATATGGGAGACTTTTAAAGAACAATGCGAGTTCTTTGGGGTTTTGAAAGATAACTTTAGATTAACAGAAGGCAAAAAGCATCAGGGTATATCTCGTACTCATATAGGCCTTATGATTGCCTTCCTTTACAGATTTCCTGTGAATACCATAATGTAAGGCTTGGCTACTTCTCGTCAGTGAAATTTATTTTGCAATTCAACATTTTAAGCAAAAACGATGCGAAACTTTTTATTCGCTTTCATTTATAAACTGTTGCATATAAAATGAATTAACGTTAAATGTTTCTTTATATTCTGTTGTGATCTTTAAATGTAAATTAACAATTAAAATTTGTTTCAATTTAATTTTGGATATCATCTTTGAAATACGAAGTGATGATGATGATCAAATGGATTGGGCCTTGGCTTGAATAAGTTGGAATTAACTATTTACTGTTATTATACTGTGTACTCATTGTTTTTAAATTCAGGATTACAGTAATATTAGTGTAACGTGATATTTGTTTTTATAAATGTGAAAGTTAAAAATTTTAATTACTAATAAAAGTTGCTCTGGCGTTGGCTGGGACTAACATGGAAAACTCACACACAGCTGCTTCATAGTCACCACAGCAATGGTGGCGGAACGTCAGCGCGCAAGGGGGAGCCAAGTAGGATTGAGTAGCATACTACTAGACCAGCGTTCCTCAACCTTTTTTGTACTGCGGACCCCTTATCAAAATGTTGATATTTTTTTGGACCCCCCCCCCCCCCCCCAATGATCTTTTGCATTATGATTAAGTAGCATATAGACAAATTGAGGTATCCAGATTAGTATAGTTTTTTAGTCTTATTTATACTTCAGAGTCGGAGTAAAAATTTAATAAAAATGCGTAAAACTTACCGCTGTTCTGTTTACAATAAAAACAAAAACAAAAACAGGGAAGGGTTTATTTGTTCATGAATTGGAAACATAAGATGGTCGTAAAAAAACAACATTTATAGAAACTTTAAAGTTTCAAGTAACCGAAAATGTTATCGGTTAGAGGTCAAAATTAGCCACCACAAAAAAAGGGGAAAAAAATTGTTTTATTGAATATAATCTAGTCAACTCACGGACCCCTTAAACACAACTCACGGACCCCCTGTTCAGAATCGCTGTACTAGACTATATACACTAGATTGCGTGAACATGCTAAAGTGCCACAGCTAGGAACTTACAATTACGAAATATGTTACATGCAGTGTTGGGAGTAACGGCGTTACTTATTTTGTAACGGTAACGCCGTCATTTTATTTATATTGTAACGAAATTGGTAACGCCGTTACTTTTCATTCCATTTTCAGTCATTATTCGTACTCGTTACTTTCTTATATGCTCAACTTGAAAACGTATATGAATGAAAGTGGCTTCACACTAAACGTGTGCAAACGTGTTTGAACACAACACTTGTGACTAGGCCATGATTAGTTAATCATTTTTAGGAAAAAGTGATGAATGATGAAATTTTCTAATTAATCAATGATTAACTGATTAAAAATTATTACAAATTAAATATTTCTGAAAAGAGTAAGAAAGAGCTTTACTGTTTCTGTTGCGTGAGATAAGACCGAAGAAAACATTTTGCTCAAACATTTAGTTTGCTTTAGTTCAAGAAATCAGGCATGGGCGGATTAGATAGTTTATACATGCAAAAAGGTGCCAAATTCAAATGATACATTACAAAATTTAAAGTAAACTGATGGTGAAATTATGAGGAAAATTAATCATTTCCCATCATTTTCTAAAAATATTTTTTTATTAATTGATGGTTAAATTCGAAACAATGATTAACTGATTAACTGATTAATCAGAACCATGCCCTATTTGTGACACTGAGTGATTCAACATGTGGACACTGTCCTTAAAAAGGACATTTTGAAAAATTAGTTTTTCTGAAGTGTAATAATGTCTTCCTGAAAGACATTCAGCAATAGTTTTAAGATTTCTATTTTTTCTTATATGAATAATTCATTAATCCTTTAGGCATTTTTGTATTCATGATTTATTTTAGTGTATTCTGGTCAATAATTTTCGTTTTTGTAATACTAAGTGTAAAGAGCAATTTTATTTTACATTTTTAGTTTTTTACTTAAGATCTGTTGATCGCTATTAATATATTTCAACTGATAAAATTGTTAAATTGTATTGCTTATTATTTAAGTATAAGTCTAAAATCAGGTGTTATTTCATTGTATTATATCCGGGTGTCTCAAAATAGATGGAACCCATTGACATGATAATAATTTATTACTCAGAAAATAAACTCCAAAAAAGATTACATTTCCTGGAAGCTGATATGATAATTAAAAACTGAAGATTTGAGGTCTCTAGATCAAAGGATACATTTATTAGAGCACATGTTCCAAATGACCGCCGTTGCGCTGCAGACACACTTGAAGCCGACGAGCGAAGTTGTCAATCACCCTGACACCCTGCACAGAGTGCAAGGGCCTCTGAAGCACCTCGTCTGGGGCTTGTGTGCCCCAGAACACATTGTTCTTGCTATTGACATACCCACTGAGCAAGAAGTGTGCTTCGTCGCTGAACCAAACATCATCAAGAAAGTCAGGATCCTCTTCGATCTTGTTCTCGAACCACCGGCACATCACAACACGTTTTGCCATGTCAGCTGGTGTGAGTTTATGCTTGATCTGGATCCTGTATGGGTACAGCTGAAGATCCTTGATCAAGATTCTTTGCACTGACGCACGTGAAAGACCCAGATCTTGGCAACGTCTTCGGATTGACTTTTTCGGACTCCTTCCGACAGAATCTCTCACCGCATTCACATTGTCAGGAGATCTTGCAGTCACCTTCCTGCCAGATCTGGGTGTTTCTGCTTTCTTGTTGAGATTGTTTACTGATCCTGTGGCTTGAAATTGTGTGCCCAACGATAAATTTGGCTTTTCTGGGGATAATTGTTGAAGTTGAACTTCCTGCGAAATTTCGCTTGCACAGTTTTGAATGATTTCGTCTCCAAATAAGTAGTGACGCAAAAATTTTTTTCCTCCTTTGTCCAAGGCATTTTGATTGATAATTATTAGTTGTTATCGTCTCCTCTCTTCAAATCTGAGAAAATAGAACGAGAACATTAATATTGGCAGAATTATTAGCAGTGACATGGGTTGCATGTATATTGAGACACCCTATATCTGACCTTAATTAAATATTTGCTCGATATTCAGAAATTTTTTCATAATTGCGATGTAAATATATCATATTCTTGTATTGAGAAATACTACATTTTCTAGTTTATTATAAAAGTAACGGTAACAGTAACTGTAACGCATTACTTTTCCATAGAAGTAACTGTAGCGGTAATGACGTTACTTTCTATTGCAAGTAAGGGTAACGGTAACGCCGTTACTTTAAGAAAGTAATCCGCCTAACACTGGTTACATAGTCCAAACACAAAGTAAACGACCCCCTCCCGTCCCGCCTTGATAGGATAGGTCCACTTTTGTAACCATAGTTATAACTTATGATGTGATATTAAAATATATAACATCATTTAGTAAATAAACACTCGCATTATTTTGCATTTTCTTTTGAAACTTCACAAACTTCTCTAAACTACTCCAAACCCCGTCCGCAGTGACTACTTTTTAGTACTGTGCCCTTTTTATTTTAGGGGGTGCCCTTTTTTCTTTGGACCCCGCCTTACTGAAATGCCTAGATCCGCCCTTGCTATGGGGTCATGAATTTAAATTAATCACTGACCATAAGCCTCCTTTAGGTTTATTTTTACCTACTAAAAATATTCCGGTTATGGCCTCAGGTGGGATTCAACGATGGGCTCTGATTCTACAAGCCTATAAATTTGACTTAGTACATCGGTCAAGCAAACTTCTAGGTACGGCTGATGTTCTAAGCACATTGCCATTAGAAAATCCAAATGAATGCGTACCTATACCTACAGAATGGGTTCACTTGGTGGAGTTTTTGGACTCCACTCCAGTAACTGCAGTTACAAATAGAGCAGTGGACCAAATCAGACCCTATTCTGTTTAGGGTCATCCATTACTGCTCAATTGGTTGGCATACTGTTGAGGTTGAGAGTGAATTACAACCTTTCCATCAACGTCAGTCTGGACTCTCGATTCAAAATGGCTGTCTCTTATGGGGTCACAGAGTAATAATTCCGAATGAAGACAGGTCGAATTTCGTGAAGGAATTTCATTCTGAATACATGGGCGCAACTAAAATGAAAGAGCTGGCTAGAGCTTATTTCTAGTGCCCCGGTTTAAATGGAGAGCTTGAATCGTTGGTTTGTTTCTGTCAAAACTGTCTAGCTCTAGAGAACAGAGATCTTCCAAAGAAAAGTCCACTTCATCCTTGGGAATGATCTACTATACCTTGGAATAGGATCCATATCGACTATACAGGTCCTATAAATAACATCTATTCCTTAGTCATTGTGGATGCCTACCCTAAGTCGGTGAAAATTTTTCCAACCACTTCCACGACTTTGGGTGTTACGATTCACCTATTCCGTTCGTGTTTCGCTCGATGGGGTTTATTCATAGTTCTGGTTTCCGACAATGGTACTGTACTTGTTTTACCAGTGAAGAACTTCGTTATAGTGTTTCTCACCCGTCGACTAATGGTCTCGTGGAAAACATGGTCCGTATTTTCAAGTCGGCCTTGCATCATTCTCATGGCGAGGAAATGCAAGTGGTGTTGGATAAATTTTGGTTTAAATATGGCCTAACACCTCACACGATGACAGGAGTCAGTAGCACTTACAGGATTTTCTGACAGAGGGGGGGAGCACTTCCACCACGTGATCTGTATATATACAGGGTGTCCCATAAGTCCGGCATCATAGGAGAAATTCATATTTTTCTATTTCTACAAACCATAATTCATATGCTCGGGATGCCAATTTCCCGTCCACTATTCTGTTCAGTGACGAGGCTGTTTTTTTATGGAAATGGTGAGGTAAATCGACAGAACACCCGCTACTGGTCTCAAAACAACCCTCACTGGTATACCTCTTCAAAGGAACAAGGTGCATCTCGGGTGATGGTATGGTGTGGCATTTCGAAGGATCGCATCATAGGCCCCCTCTTTTTCGATGAACATTGTCTTGAACGAAGAAGGAAATTTCCCAACATGGTTCCAGCAAGACGGCGCTCCTGCACATTACAGCACCCAAGTAAGGGTCATTGAATAGGACGTCGAGGGCTTGTGGAATGGCCAGCTAGAAGCCCGGATCTCACGCCACTAGATTTTTATCTCTGGGGCCACTTGAAAGCGCTGGTATACGCAGAGAAAATTAGGAGTGTTGAACATTTGCTTGCTGACTGGGTATCACGTCTGAATTTGTGTATTGAAAACAATGGTTGACATATTGAGCACGTTCTGTAAATAAAAGCTTTCGTTTTGCCTTTTTTTATTATTTTTCTATGATGCCGGACTTATGGGACACGCTGTGTATATATATATATATATATATATATATATATATATATCGGTAATTTGTAGAGGATATTTAAGATAACACCTTACTGTATAAGTAATCTTAAGTATTTATACTGTTATAAGTTAAACAAAAGCAGTGAAAGCACATTAACATATAGATAACAATTTGTTTAAAAAAAAAAATTTCGGCTGTTGCATGTAAATATAAAGTTGTTTCACCAGTGTACAAATTTTCGAGAAAATGTTTTTTTTGTGGGTAAATAATTTGATGTCGCTTACTTTATTTGCACCTATAATTGCAAAAATGCATAAATTTTAGATTCAAACAAGGCTGTATACACATTCAACGGTGTAAATATCATTAGATGGTATCATTAACGTATATTTTCTGTAGATTTCCCCTATTGTTTTATAATTTTGATTAATTATATTTTAGCGGAGAATTTCTGATATTTCGTATCAATTCGTAATTTCGGTAAAAATCCGAAAATTTTGTCGAAAACGCATTTCATGTATTACACTAGGCAACAAATTTCAACTTTTTTTTTGTTACAGACACGTGAACTACTGATTCCTACTAAAGCGCTGATGCTGATTTCAGATCTGATATCAAAATTTCTCTATCACGTCCAGATTTTGTGTAACCGAAACCCCCTATTTTTCTTTTTTTTTTCTCACCCGCTTCTATTACGAAAGCCGTCTAAGCTACTTTTCCGTGCCACGTTTTATGTTAAACATACTTAAATAATTAGTGAACAGGGATGTCTTTCCTCCTTTATTCTGGCTTAAGACAGACAGCGGAATTCCGCTGGCGGAGTTACCACCCCTGCGCCCAACCATCCACCCAAAGCGCGTTAGTATTTTGTTGTTACTACTGAAAGGCAAATTCCTGTTCTTAAGTGAAACTTTGGTGTGTCCTCTTCCTTTGTCGCTTGTAGGATGACGAGCTCTCCTTCTGCAGGAACCAACAATAATCTCCCATCATATTTGGGTTGAAATTACCTTGGTATCTGTTTTCCATAACTGAGATCTGTTGGTGGAAGCGCTCACCATGCTCGTCACTTACAGCCCCAAGGTTGGCCGGGAAGAAGTCAAGATGAGAATGTAAAAAATGAATTTTCAAAGACATTCTGCATCCCATTATTTCATAAGATTTAAGCATGTTTTCTACGAGTTTACGGTGGTTTTCAGCTTTGTGGTTTCCAAGAAAATTTTTGACAACTTCAACGAAAGATGTCCATGCTCCTAGTTCATTCTCATTTAGGTTAGATGGAAACGATGAGTCGTGGATGACACTGCGGATCTGTGGTCCAGTGAAAACTCCAGCTTCTAGCTTAGCATCTGTCAATATTCCTTTGAATTTATCCTTTAAATATTGGAAACCACTACCTTGATGATCCATACCCTTCACGAAATTTTTCATAAGGCCAAGTTTAATGTGAAGTGGTGGAAGATGTACTTTCTGAGGGTCAATAAGTGCTGGGTGTTTCACATTGTATTTACCAACAACATGTTCAGTTCTAGATGGCCAATCATGTTTTTTGTAGTGGTTCTTGTCATCTCTGCTGTTCCATAGACACAAAAAGCACATATGCTTTGTGTAGCCCAACTGTAACCCAAGAAGTAATGATACAACTTTAAGGTCGCCACAAATATTCCATGTGTGGTCCTTATATTTGATGAGTCTTAGCAGCAGTTTCATCGATTCATAAGTCTCATTAAGGCCAGTGGCATGTGCTACAGGTATTGAATGTTTTTCATTGCCGTTGTGCAGTAATACAGCTTTAAGGCTAGCTTTACTAGAGTCAATGAACAGTCTCTATTCTTTTGGATCATAGCGACAGCCAATCCCTTGCATCAGACCACTGATATCGTGGCAGAAACAAACGTTTTCTTCCTGTAAGTAAAATGATGAAAACTGCAAATGGCGATGGCGGAAATGGGAAACTTTGGTGTTTGGTTGGAGAAGATTAAATTCTTGAAGTCTTGAACTAAGCAACTCTGCCTTTTCTTTTGGTAATTCCAAATCGCGCACTAAGTCATTTAACTCCGCTTGACTTAACAAATGTGGGGAAATATTTGCATCTGGAACATATATGCCATCTTTCCCTGTTTCTATATCACTAGCAGAATCTTCAGATGAACTGCTGTCTGTTATCGTTGCTGGTGGAACTGGTGGTGGATTTGTTTCATCATGTGGTACTGGTTTCATTGCTGATTCGCAGTTTGGGTACGTGATCTTTGATTTGTTTTTCTTTGTGAAACCAGCAATCTTTGTCAAACAAAAATAACAATCATTGAAGTGATTTTTCGGCTCACGCCAAACCATGGGGACTGAGAACGGCATAGCTTTTCTTTTACCATTCATCCAAGCTATTAACATTGCAGTGCACTGTGCACAGCAAATATGTGGTGCCCAGTCCCTCTGTTGGTCTCCTAACTTACAGTCAAAATAACACTTGTAGGCAAGTTTAATCTTTGTTGTTATGTTTCTACGTTGTGGCTTAGGTGTATATTGTCCACAGACAAAGCAGAAGTTGTCTGGGTGATTTACACAAGCACGTTTATTTGATGCCATTTTGAATTACCATACAATATCTGAAAAAACGTAGAAAGTAATTATTACGATGTGCAAAATAAAAAGAAATACATCGTAGTACAAAACAAATGCTATAAAAACACACAAGTCACCACAACCTGTCACTTGCTCATCAGCAGAGAGCTTCAACAACCGTTCTGCTTGACTGTCACGTAGCGACTGACCGTTGGGCCGTTGCCCGTTACTATGCTCTTGACTCAGTGTTGCCAACTCGGGATAAATTTTATTTATCAAAATTGTTCGAATTTGTATATAGTTGGCAAAAAAAATTGCTTTAACCTTGAAAAGCAAGTTTCATATTACTGGCATTAAGCCGATTAAAACCAAAATCTGGACGTGGTAGAAAATTTTACTAAAGGTGATTTGCATTTTACACAAAATCTAGACGTGATAGAAAAAATCTAATTATAGATTTGAAATCAGCATACCGAAATTAGCTAGGAGCACCTATTTGGTCTTCTGTAACAAAATCTTTGTTGCTTAGTGTTATCAGTGGTGGGCACGCGCAACGATTTTTGTAGCGCCGCAACCGCAACCGCAACTCTGCTGAAATAGTTGCGCCGCACGCGCAAGCGCAACCCTTTTCAAAAAGTTGCGCCGCAAGCGCAAGCGCAACCAAAAATGTTGCGCCGCAAGTTGCGCCGCAACTGCCCACCTTTGCATTTAACGTATATCTGCAGTGGTGGGCACGCGCAACGATTTTTGTAGCGCCGCAGCCGCAACCGCAACTCTGCTGAAATAGTTGCGCCGCACGCGCAAGCGCAACCCTTTTAAAAAGTTGCGCCGCAAGCGCAAGCGCAACCAAAAATGTTGCGCCGCAAGTTGCGCCGCAACTTTTTGCGGCGCAACTGCCCACCTTTGTGTATATATATACTATATATGGCTTTTTTCACTTCTGTATTTAACTCATTTACTTTGTAAAATCTGCCTATTACTTGTTTTTCCCTGAAGATGTGAATATATCACGAAAACGC
>JAJOZX010000911.1:210000-377500 GCA_023014485.1 Bathynomus jamesi
TCGATAATTTTATTGCTACGGACAAATGAATGCAAATAAGAAATAACCGTTTACATATGTAAGTCTTCCTGCCCTCTAGCGTCTGCAGTCTGAAGCAAAATCTGCTACCATGAGTCAGTAGTTGGTTGGAACGCTTTAAAGGAGGGTGTGATTTGCAGTACGTATAAATCTCTGAAATGGAACAACGCGCGTTCGGAGACGAACGAAATGATTAAAACAGCTTTTGGAAGTGATGCTCTCAGTGTAGCTAACGTTTACAAATGGCACAAAAAGTTTAAAAATGGAGAAACATTTGCTCGTACCAGAAATCGAATCTGTTGGACATTTTCAACCGTACGAGAGGTGGAAGGGCGGCCACTGCGTTCCTTGTCTTCAAGCGATGTTTCTCCATTTTTAAACTTTTTGTGCCATTTGTAAACGTTAGCTACACTGAGAGCATCATTTCCAAAAGCTGTTTTAATCATTTCGTTCGTCTCCGAACGTGCGTTGTTCCATTTCAGAGATTGGGAGATTGGGGGTTGGGACTCTATTACTGGGGGTCTAGCAACTGGTGCACTCCTGGCACGTTTTATACCTGAAGTGGAAGGTTCTTCATCATCATGCCTCCGCTTTGAACTGCCACGTGGTGAAGTTACAGGTGTCGCTGGTGAGGGTTCGTCAGCGGGGGTGGAGTCTGTAACCACAACTACACTGTCATCGGGGTCGTCTGTAATATCGATGATGGGGACATGATGCTGTACCTCGTCGTCATTCACGGTTCTGTGGAAGAAGAAAAAAAACAAGATTGTAGAATATAAGGAACATCACTTAAAGTTTTATTATATTTTGTAAATGTTCCACTTAGGGGTGTGACGTGTTAGAGATGGAATTTGTAGAAAAATTCAGGTTCACGAGCCCGTCTACGTGTATTATATCTGGCCCTACACGATGTAGTAAAACTGTGTTTATGCTTAAAATCATTAAAGATAAGGGGGAGATGTTCTCAAAATTTGTGCATAAAGTAATATGGTGCTATTCTAGCTTGTGATTTTAGGGAGAGAATGTGTGCCGGGGTTTCTTTGTTTACGATCTCGTATACTAAATCAGTCGTAAGATATGAGCTTTTTAGACTAACGTTTAAGTCTCACAACATCCTCAGCCACATCATAACGGCCCGAACCTAGTGTTACTACTATAGTGTAATACCGTGCATCCCCACACCGGGCGGTACGCATGGTTTCATCCCGAGTTACCCCGGCTTTTTCACACTCATCAAGGTCTCTAAGAACCGTAAAAACGGTTTCTTTATAATCAATACTTAAAAAGCTGAATTTCGCATATCCCCACCTCATACGAATCGCGACCCAATTCAACGGGCCCATGGGGTTCTGTTACAAAGTTGGTCAGGGTGTTGTCAAGATGTACAGACAGAGAAGAAGAGGACTGTAGTGTGACGTAGAAATGGTTAGGCGCCATGTTGCACACTATTTAAGCTTCATTATTGCATCAGCTTTTATATAGGTGTTGAAGCTTTGTGGGTAACCCAGTCATTTCACTAGGTACATTTTTCTCTTTCCTGAACCTTTGCTGCCTAAAATATTTTCAATTTTAAACACGTTTTTTCCTAAATTAAATGTCACTTTCTGCAACTCCTCGCGGTAAAAGCCTCCTGCGATTTTTTCCCCATTCAAATCTTCAACGTAATACAGCATTATCTCGCCTTTAGGTCTCATAGCCCTAACTTTGAAAATCTCACGTGTCCAACCTTGCTCAAATCCCTTCGCGAATTTATTTCCCGAACGCGACAGCCTTACATAATCATTGCTTTTGAAACGTGTAGAGTGTGGCATGGTTCTACGAGTATCTCTTCTCACTTCACGCTCTGTGTGCGTACCTCTTTCTAAAACCTCGTTAGGTGTTGTCCCAATCGTGCGATGGTGTGAACGGTTGTATGATGAGGCCAGTGACTCCAGAATGCCTATATATCTGTATGTGTTTTTATGCGTAAAATATTGATGCATGCGTTCCTTTATGGTACGTTGAACTCTTTCAGCTAAAGAGGCCTTATGTATAGAATTGCTAGTGTAGTAGCTAATATTAAACTCTGTCAACATGTTCTGAAAAGCTCAGCCTATAAATTCTTTTCGCATATCCATACAAAAATAGCCTGGAATCCTGTTTTTTTTCAAAATCAGCGTTTTGATAGCTTTCGCAACTGTTTCAGGCGATTTATTTTTCAGGGGAATTAACCACAGGTGTCTAGAGAACACATCTTTTATGGATAGGATGTAGCGGTAGCCATCGTTTACACTGAATACCTTTGCATGTCTGTTAAATCCGCCTGCCAAATAGAGTCAATCGAAGCCGCCTTTGTCTTGGCTGTTTTAAACCTTTTTCTCACCGGCTTATGAAGTGTATAAGCATCCTGCTTCCGCAAAAACCTTTCAACATCTTTTTTCACTACTCCATAATTGTAAACACCTCTGTACAGTCTATCAACACCGCCGTAGGAGGCTGGGATAGAAATGTCATAATAACGTTTTCTTAATATGTTAGCCATTTGCGTATTTTAGAGTCACGTAGAGAGGGTTGGCCGTTGTTGTTTGGTCTCTTCTTTCTCCTCTTCAGCTTGTTCTAAGTCTTTTAACCTATTCAGATTTCCTATCAATGTTTTGGGGACATTTATTTGTTGTAGTCTCGACTTAATATGCTTCCATCCTGATGGTGAGGGCCGATCCCACTTTCTCACCAAATCATGGACGATGTCAACGATATTCGAGCCCTGTACCTTTGTTCCTTCCATAATGATCTCGCCTGTATCAGACCACTGTATGATGGGGTCCTCACTCAATAGATTATAAAGACTTAAGCCTTTATTCCTCAATGTATGTGGGAGACTGCTTTTTAATACATGTTCGATATGTTGTGGGGGTGCACCGTTATTCTATGACTGGTCGGTTCTAACGTCGGCCCCAGGTCCTATGTCGCCATGCTCATCGTTGTCCGCACTGTGGCTAATAACCACGGAGATCTCTGTCGGATTCTTATAATTTTCGTACTCGTGAAGAAATTTCTGCAGAGCTTCTGGGTATAATATTTTTTTCTCATCAGGTGACTTTTCACTGTTTAATAGGGCTAACAATTCCCTTTCCATTCTTTTAAGGCTGTTTTTACGGGGTTCTAGAACCGTGTCTGGACTCTTTGAACTTTGCAGTGAAGCATACACCTCGTGTGGAATCACTACCACTTTCTTCATTATATTAATCTAATCAGTAAAGGCCCCAAAACTGAAAATACGATGGGGAAGAATGACCCCCCCCCCCCCACGTTGTACAATAATTCGTTTTTTTTCCCCACAGTTTGACTTTTACGAGCGCGTGTACGTATTATGTTCTTATAACGGCGTAGACGAGGCTTCTGAGGGGGTTTCATTGGTACATTACATTTTATAACGTTAAGACAGATTTCACAGATGCATTTTAAAAAGTCAGTCAATATTTTTAACAAACATCTGTTGCAATGCCCGGGGCAGTCGATAGATTTTTATTAATTCAGGGTATTTCTTTCGCCTCTGTCATTCTGGAATATACACCGTTTCAGGTTGGCTCGTGTGGTAATATATTCGTTCTTAGAAGCACCCTAAACGTGTTTCGCGGGTGAAGGTCACAAAGCAAATATCCGTAACGTTGACTTGTAGCTTCTTTACAACCTTCCAAAAACTCTTTACGCTGATTGAGGAACATTTGATTGGCTAATACCTCAATTTGTGACACATTTCTACGTTGCGCGAATAAGACTAGATATTGTGTATTTAACGACACATCGTGCATGTATCTATTTTTGAAAAATAGATTCTGATTGATGAAGAACACGCTTATGTTAAGATGGTGGGAGAACACTCTAAATGTCTCGGCAAACGTTTTATCCATTTCCAACATGAGATCGTCAATTACAATGATGTATGCTCATTTCCCTTTAACGAATTAACGTCATTGTGGAACAGAATATCATCTTGGTACTCGTTGAATACTGATTGGTACGTCGAATAGCACCATATAACTTTATGTACAAATTTTGAGAACATCTCCCCTTATCTTTAATGATTTTAAGCATAAACACAACTTTACTACATCCTATAGGGCCAGATATAATACATGTGGACGGGCTCGTGAACCTGAATTTTTCTACAGAATCCATCTCTATCACGTCACACTCCTAAGTGGATCATTTACAAAATATAATAAAAATTTAAGTGGTGTTCCTTATATTCTAGTCTTGTTTTTCCTTTTCTTCCACAGAACCGTGAATGACGACGAGGTACAGCATCATGTCCCCATCATCGATATTACAGACGACCCCGATGACAGTGTAGTTGTGGTTACAGAATCCATCCTCGCTGGCGAGCCAACATCATCGACACCTGTAGCGTCCCCACGCAACAATTCAAAACGAAGGCATGATGAAGAACCTTCCACGTCAGGTATAAAACGTGCCAGGAGTGCACCGGTTGTTAGACCACCAGTAATAGAGCCCCAACCTCTACGTCTTACGACACAACCTCCACACTAGCTCCTTCCTCAAATAAAGATGTACCCCACTTATTCCTGTTCAATTCCAGTCGCATCCTCTACAACAGCAGCTGCTTCTCGTGCTGTAGAGGATAGCATAACATTCGAGTTGGTGCGCACCGCTACCCCTACCCCGGCCCTGACTAGAAATCTGTACATAGTCAGGGTTGACCAGGTGCCCATGTATAGCAATGGTGTTGAACACGGACTACGGTGCGTAGTTGAACGTATTGTGGAGTTTGCCCTTCAGAACCGCGACGAACGTGAAATCAGGACGAGGCAGTCCTTCGGGTTCGGGTCAGATAACGGGGATGAAGATGATTTTCGGATAGTAATATCATTCAGACGCTTGGCAGTTGTAGATATAGAATATATATTATGTCGTATAATGCAAGCATCTCAAAGTGGTACAGCCTTCAATATGGACAACTTCACGGTAGATATTGACCATGTATTCCATGTTGCGGGTCATAGAACCACACTTTATACTCTTAACTTCAATTCTCAGGCTAATTACAGACGGCATATAGACACCGATCGTGGTTGCGGCTTTATAGCATTTGTCTTGGCCTGTATGTTTACTGTGCTAAATGCACGGACCCAAAAAATTTGGTTGCCTACGGTTGTGCAGCGTGCTCGTAAACTGGCTTCAGATTGCAAGCTTGAGTTTGAGTGCAATATGGGTCCTGAAGAGTTGAGAAGGGTGGAGCAGAAAATGAATGTTCGTATAGTTGTATTTGAAATAGATGATCATCGTAGGACTGTGTATGTTTTTAAAAGCAGCGTGAGAAACCGTACAAGAACCCTACTTATTTTAAGGTTGTCAGGAACAACGCATCTCCTCATCCGTAATATAAGGACTCTCTACGCGAGTTATGATAAAAGTCGAAAATATGGAAGGCATCATGATTTGTGTAAGGGTGTTTCGAGTTTGCGGATGATATAGTAAAACATTGTAAGGAATGCCACATGGTATGTGAGCAGTGTAAAAGCTCCAAATGTGAAAGCCGTGTCGTTGGAACTGAGAAGATGGACTGTAATGTGTGTAGACGCACATTTTTCAATAATAACTGTTTTGAGCTCCATAAGACAATTGACACTTGCAGGAAAATGAGAATCTGTGAATGTGGTATGTTTCATATGATGGATAATTGGGGGAAATTCAAGGATAAATGTGATAAAATTCACTGTTCTACACGCCACGAGAAATATGTTAAATGAAAGATGCTAAGCCTAAAAATAGGCCTTGTATAACTGTGTACTACGATATAGAAACATATACGGTTGCTGAAACCAAAGAAGTTATCCCACATCTACTTGTAAGCCAGACTATCTGCGATGAGTACATGGATGTCGAGTGTGATGAGTGTCGCAAATGTGGTAAACGAACAAACGTTTTTAAAACGAACGCACACGACAACCCGTGAAACTCTTTGTGTCCTATATTGTCAAGTTAGAGGACAATTTAAAAAAAATGACTGTGTATATCCTTGCCCATAACGGGGCAAAATTTGACACACATTTCCTTTGTAAGGAACTGCTTGAACACGAGTCATCGGAGATATTTAGGCAATCCCTTGAAAAGAGGAAACAAACATATACAGATGCAAATAAGAGGTAATGTTTTGTTTAAAGACAATTTATTATTCTTACCTTGTAAATTAGCGAAGCTTCCCAAGGTGATGGGCGTAGCCGCCGAAGTTTTAAAATGGTATTTCCCTTACACTTTCCTCACTAGCGACACTTTAAATTACGTAGGACTGCCACCCCCTAAACATTACTTTAACTATGCCAACATGAGTGATAGTGAGCGTGAAGATTTTGCCCGCTACTACAACAGTTTTAATGGAGATACTCCTTACAATATAGCTGATGAATGCGAGCGTTATTGCGTGAATGATGTGCGCGTGCTTAGCGTATGTTTCCAGGCCTTTAGAAGGAGGTACATAGACCGGTTGAAATGCGATCCGTTGCAAGTTGCAACCACGATCGCCTCATTGTGCTTTACGGTGTTCAAGAACAATTTCATGCCTAAAGATACATTAGCCGTCATTCACAGAAACAACCCTTGCAGTTATGAACATAAGGCTATTTACTGGCTCATACACCTACTGCAGCAGACCGACCGGTGTATAGATAAAACAGGCCCGCAACACGGGGGAAGTACCCATTAAGGTCAATAGTCGTTTTTTGGGTTGATGGTCTAAGCGAAGACCGTGTCACTGGTGAGAAGACTGCGTACTCCTTTAACGGTTGATGGTAGCATGGATACCCACTTCCTGAGTGGGGAATTGTAGGAGATATCCACGGTAGATCTCCTGCCGACAGTCTTGCATGGATCCGCACCCGCGATCAGTTTATAGGCTCCCAGTTCACTCACAAGGTCTTGTAGGAGCATGAATATGATGCACGGATGGAGACACATGGACAGTACCGTGAAGAAATAAACACCATCAAGCGCTTAATGGTGTTGGATCCTTTCAGATGCGGTGATAGCTTGTTCGGATGGCATACAAATCTCTTCAAGCTATACTTTCTGCCTACGGAGGGCGTGAAACTCCATTATTACGACTTCTGTCCTTTACACACCTACGTGATGAAGAACAACCCGTACCCCGTAGAAGCACCTGAAAAGTTGGTGGGACCGGTCTTCCCACTATCGATGAGTTCTCAACAAATTTGAATAAGAACTATTTCGGTCTTTTTTTCGTAGACGTGCTCCCCCCTCGCGATTTATGGATGCCGATCTTACCCGTCGTTATAGACCACAAACTCATGTTTCCCCTGTGCGTGAAGTGCACAGAGGAGAACAAAAGGGGTTGTAATCACACAACCCACCAGCGGAAGATCAGAGGCGTATATACAAGCCCTGAGCTGTCCCTAGCCGTTCGCCATGGTTACAGAATATTGAAGATATATGAGGTGTGGAGGTTACAGAAGCTGCCTAACCTTTTCACGCCATATATAAACACTTTTTTGAAGGATAAGGTATAGAAGCATCAGGGTATCCGCGAGGAGTTAAGACCGAAGATGAAAAATCGGCGTATATTCAGCGTTACTGCGACCGTAAAGGGATACAGCTTAACCGGGCTCAAACTGCTAAGAACCCGGGCAAGCGCTTTAGTCCAAAGTTGTGTCTAAATAATCTTTGGGGAAAATTTGCACAGAATACAGGCAAGGGGAACGTTCATCTAGCCCAAAGTTATAACGAGGTGTGGGATTATGCCAACACTCCCGATAAAGAGGTCATGAAGATCGTGAATGTAGGTAATACGTACATAATAAAGTACAACATTACCGAATTGACCACATATACCTCACGTGTTACAAACATACCTGTAGTCAGCTTCACAACCGCATACGCTCGCAGCAAACTTTGGGGTCTATTGCATTCTCTTGGGCGGAGGGTTTTGTACGCCGACACAGATGGTGTGATATTCACAGCGAGGGAGGGTGAATACATGGCGCCTATTGGGGAATTCCTCGGAGTTGACTGATGAGATCAAGGATGAGTATGGCGACATCGCATACGCCGACTCTTTTGTCTCAACAGGTCCAAAACTTATGGGGTACGGGTGAGAGTGAGGGAGGAGATGAAATATATCGTGAAGGCTAAGGGTATCACGCTTAACCAGGCGAACCGACGGATCGTTAACTTTGATTCCTTGAAGGAGCTAGTGTGCTTGGAAGATGAGGGCGACCAACTGCCCCAACTGATTGTAGGGACCCACAATTTTCTGGCCCAGAAGCTAGGGTGTGTGAAGGAACTTAGGGATACGAAAGTGTGTCGTAACAACCAGGGGCGCATTTACAGTGTGCGGGGCCTTGGGCAAACTATTTCTCGGGATGTATTATTTTAGTGTTAATGAATAATATTTTGTAATGCACATAACAGATATATTTTTTTAACACACACCAAACACATGCGGAAGCCATTCGGCTTATTAATGTGATATTAAAGACTATAACTTAACTATGTACACATACAGTGTATACAGCTACACTAGTAGGCTACACTTATTGTAATGCATTTAATAAACATCTACACAGTTATTGTAATGCACTTAATAAACAGCTACACAGTTGTAATGCACTTAATAAACAGCTAAACTGTACAGCCAGAGCTGGGCAGTATTTAAATACATTTGTATTTAAATACGTATTTAAATACATTTGTGTATTTAGAACTGTATTTATAAATACATTGTTTTTCATGTATTTAAATATAGTATTTAAATACTTTAATGAGTATTTAAATACAATGTATTTAAATACTCAAAATATAAAAATGTAAATACTTTTACTGGTTTAATACACGTTCTGTACTAGCACAGTACGACGCGTCGACAGTGTAGTACAGCATGGTTCATGTTTCAACGGTTTGGGAAAACATCCTCTCATAAAAAGACTGTTCTTCCGCTATAACACGACATTACCATCTTCGGCACCGGTAGAGCGAATATTCTCATTCGCGGGAATCACTTTGACTCCCAAAAGAAACTCTCTTTCAGACAAAGCTTTTGAAAGATTGGTTTTGATCCGCTGCAACCGTGAAATAAAAGAGAATTCGTAAGGTGCCTTATGTTTATGTTTACGTCTTATGTTTACGTTTATGTCTCATCTACTCATTAATTGTTACTCATTTTGCAATGATATAATGAGTATAATATGTCACTGGTTGAACATCGTAAGTTCTAAGTTCTTTTGTTTTTGTTTTGTTCTAAGAAGGGAAATATATACTCGGAAATTAGATTGTACTATTTCTTTATCCTTTATCAGGCATTTTATATTGTTGTTACTCATGAATTAGTGAATGCATATGTTAAAATTTGTATGTATTTAAAATGTATTTACAAATGTATTTAAATACAATTGATGTATTTTGTATTTAGTATCTAAATACATTCGTAAAATGTATTTAGTATTTAGTATTTAAATACATTTCTCCCATGTATTTAGTATTTAGTATTTAAATACATTCAATGTATTTATTGCCCAGCTCTGTGTACAGCTTACTGTACTGTAGATAGAGTGTAGATTTGTAATGAATATTACATAGGACGCTTCCTGGCTTTTTGTTTGAAAAACTGCGTGATTGTGTCCTCGAAACTCACCGACTGCAACACCTCATCCTCTGTACTCAACAGCGCCAGAGACGAAAGGCGCTCCTGGCCCATTGTGGAGCGAAGGTAATTTTTGATCAGTTTGAGTTTCGAGAATGAACGTTCACCAGAACAGTTCGTGACAAACATACACAGGTATATTCTCATTGCTATTTCTATGTTTGGGGAAGTTCCTTTCAGTTCGTTTGTGTTTATATGCCGATAAAATCTGTTGCACATGTCTTCACGTTCCGTTTGGGATTCTGTTTCACTTTCGGTGAGTTTCATTAAGGCAGCGAACTGCACAACTTCTGTTACCAACTCTTTCTCCAGATCAGCCGGATAGCATTCTACTAGATGTTCAGCTGACCGTCGAAGACTGTCGATGTCCAGGACTAGAAGGAAATACAAAAATCCAAATCTTTTCTGCAGGACAACGTACGCTTCTAGACGAATGTTCAGAGTGGTACACAGTTTATCAATTATCGGTAGAAATGCAGTGGTCCGAACTGAATCTCTTGGTGTCAGGTTCGTATCTTCGGCAGTTCCGATTTCGTCATGATGGCGCTTTCTCCTCTTTGTGCGTTGAGTCGATTCCTTGTATACTCGATGACCACACTTTCCGATGCCCTGGTCCTCGAATTCGTCAAATCTTGATCTGAGATCTTCAACAAATTGCAGTAGTGATTTCAGCAAGAGGGTGGCTGAGTCTAACGACATTCCTTGTTTTTGCAGAGATGCATTCGTTTTTTGAAATCGTTCGAGTATAGTGTTCCATAAAACCAATAAAATGGCTGTTTCGAGTTGTTGAAGCTGTTTAGACAATCCCCTGACTTCGATCCTGGCTTCCGCAGTTTGGCTGGTATCTGCTGCTAGCTCATCCAGTACCACGATATTCTCGGCGTAGCCTTCGGTTAAAGATTGGACGGCATCTGATCTGGCTGACCAGCAGGTATCGGAGAGACCTTTGTCGACCTTTAGTTTCTCACTACGGGAACTACTATCGAGAACCTCTACGTCGACGCCATCGGTATGTCGAGTAGACGAGAAACGTGTAGACATTCTGAATGAGCATAAACAATTCAACGGCTGCTGTGCAACTGTCCACTGCTGATTTACCCACAAGATTTAGTGAGTGGCACATGCATGGCACAAACTCAGCATACGGAGATTTTTACTTGATGTGGCTCTTTACGCCGTTGTATTTCCCTGCCATATTGCTTGCGTTATCATAAGACTGTCCTCTGCAGTTTCCAATTCGAATGCCATGCGTCTCCAGAAAGTTGAGGACCACATCGGCGATTCCTTTCCCTGTATGTGTGTTCATAGGTATGAAGTGTAGAAATCGCTCGACGGACCCAGACTCAACCACATATCGAACGGTGAAGCACAGTTGATCGGTGTGGGAAACATCAGGCGTAGAGTCGACGGATAGAGAGTAGTATTTTGACTACTGGATTTCTTGGATAATCGTCTGAAGTACTTTATCGGCCATCAACAGTATGAGTTCCTCGCAAATGAAATGAGAGAGATACGAGGTGTGTCCGCTACCTTTGTTGGCATGCTCGCTTATATGCGCAGCTAGAAAACTGTCATACTTACTTAAAAGTTCCAAAATTCCGTAATAGTTGCCGTTGTTTGGTGAACCGAAACGGGAGTCGCGTCCACGAATTGCTAGTCCTCGTGACGTGATATACTTGATAACGTCGACACAGCGCCGCAAAACTTCCTGCCAGTTGTTGCACTCCTTTTCAAACTGGTTCACCAGTTTCGAATCAACATGGCCGGAGACAGACTTTCTAACCAACAAATATCTCATCGACTCCATATGTTGCTCACATTTTCCGTGTGCTTCGACCGATTGTCTACATGTTTCCAGTCGTTGAACCCGATTGTGAACTTGCTGTCCGCCCTCGACATTAATTTACAGACAAAACAGTAAACACAGCCTGTGGACTCAGAATAGCACAGCCATGACACCTCAACCAACCCTCTCATTCGTCAGGCTGTTTCTTAACAAATAATGTCTTCGTACATCGGCGTGTTGTACCATTTTCAGTAGTTGAAGAGTTACTGAAGTCGCTGTCATAATTTCGGCAATCTGATGTTCCCCGCTCTATCCAGAACTCTCTAAAGTCATCGGTCAGCATTTTTGGCCACAAACCAATGTCATTAATTGCATGTCCTGATGCTGGTGGGCCTGCTGAACGCACTGACGTAGACGGGTCTTCTGAAGACGCAGCTGCTGATGTAGCGGAGGCAACTGGTGGGCCTGCTGAAGGGGTTGACGTAGACGAGTCTCCTAAAAATGCAGCTGCTGGGCTTGCTGAACGCACTGACGTAGACGCGTCTTCTGAAAACGCAGCTGCTGAAGTAGTGGAGGCAGCTGGTGGGCCTGCTGAAGGGGCTGACTTAGTTGCTGATGATTTAATCCAATTAGTCAGTTTCGGCACCGTCGCAAGAAACTCTTCTCTGCGCTTCTTATCCTTACGCTTTTCACTACCGGGTTTATATTTCCTCCTTCGATCCCGGTCACGGCTCGTTTCCATGTTGTACGTATTACAATGCCAACAATAAGAACATAAATCATGAATCTGCAACAGAAACAACAAGAAGTTAGTAACAACGTTAGAAATGAGTAACACTAACAAGAACAAATTAAACACCATCAAAGCGGATACAACTCAGTAAAACTCGTCGCAGATGGCAAATACGTGACGTTTAATTTTTTTCAATTGAAATTTGCGGTGCCCATCGGGGCGGAGCCTTGGACATTTGCCCGGTGCGCCATCCCCTAAATGCGGCCCTGGTAACACCTATAGGAAACGTTACCAGGTGCCTGGTACCTATGATACCGTACCCTTTGGCTACCATAACCCTTGTTATATATATATATATATATATATATATATATATATATATATATATATATATATATATACACACCTTGAATAATTCGATGATATGTTTATTAAATAAATCGTGTTTCAATTAGCGTTTCATTTTCTTCTTTGTGTGTGCGTGTGCGTATGTACAGGAAAAGTCCTAAGCTCCGCCCCCTGTATGATAGATCAAAGGTCACGTGATTCCTGCTACTACCTGGGCAATCTCTACCCTGCGTACTCAGTTGTATTTGAAGAAATCTCCCGTAGACGAAAAATATTGATGGCTACCTTTGATATTGCGTGCTCGACGTTTATGAAGTGGTCTTCGCTAAAGTCTGAAGATGAGGTGGATACTGAAAAACTCCCTTGTCCTCCCTCCTTTGAGACTTTTAAGGCTTACATTGAACCGTACGAAGCTTGAGGAACAAGAGGTTCAAATACTCTACGGCTATTCTGGCGAGAGCAATGCAGGATTTCGTGGCATAAACGATGTAATGGACTATGTTGTAGGATTAAACTGCGTAAAAGGTTACATATACCGTGAAGTGAAAGAAACAACACGTGCAGAAGAGAAGCAACGGGTATGGTCAGTGAGTCTTGTTGATGAGTGGTGCGACAAGCGGTATTATGTCATGCTGCATCATACCGAGTACTCGTACCCTGCAGCTAAGAATGTAAATCTCGTTATAATGGACATCTGAAATATTTTTACCACTACATTAATATATATCATAACGAGGTTTGCAGTGAGGTTATGGCTAAAGGCCTGTGTGAGTTTTTAATAGAATTTAGAGACGAGCTACGCTTGCTAAGCAAAAAGGATAAACATGAACACATGTTTCTCTCAAATAGTGCGCCGGAGTGTTAATAAAATGTGTTTAGTTCGTGAAAATCCCCCTGAACGAAAATGTCTGGGGCGCATTCTGGAAAGTGGGAGTGATAAAACATTAAAGCCTATATTACTTCGTGTCGCAGATGGAAAAGTTCTCTAAACGATTGCCCAGTATAATAGGGCACAAGTATTCACATGACTCTTTCATGTTGGAACAAATTTGTACAGGAAACAACGCTTGGTATGACTCACTCGTGTGACTCGTTTCCCACACCTGTCTCCGGGCCAAACCGTGCACCGGCTGCTCATAGTCATCTCAGAGCTTCAACCGACCGGACGTGCACTCCTAACAATAGAATTCGATGGAGCTTCCGTTGAGCAGCATTCTCAATGACGTATACGATGTGTCCGTAACGAAGTTATTGCGTGTGTTCAGGCGTAAAACCGGTGCCGTTAACTATGTATCAGGTTGTAACAAATTTTACTCGATTAGAAAACGGATGATAGATAATGTGAAATAGTTTTAAAAATGTTGCAAAAAACACGCGGCGATAGGTTCGCAAATGTTTTATCACGATACAGAATAACTAAGGCTAGTGTAGGATTAGGCTAATGAATATTTTCTCTGGTGTTTTTCATATATTTACAACGCCACCCCTACGATATTACAGTAATTGAAAAAACATGGAGCCCACGGAAGAACATGTTTGACATGTGATGCTATATGAGTTCCATAAAGGATCTAATGCTAGTGAATCGCAAAAAACATTCAGAGTTTATGGAAATGACGTTGTGAGCGAATGGATGTGTAGGAAATGGTTTGAGAAGTTCAGAAATGGAGACTTCAGTTTAAAAGATTATCAACGAACAGGACGACCAAATGAGTTAGATGAAGAGTTGCTGAAAGCAACATTAGAGGAAAACCCAACGGTAACTGTAAGAGAACTTGGCCTGCAACTCGGCGTTAGCCATATGACCATTCATCGTCATTTGAAGCTGTTAGGAAAAGTAGTGACAGTTGGAAAATGGGTTCCGCATGATTTGTCACAAGTGAATCTTCAACATCGAATCGATATTTGCACATCACTGCATTCTCGGCAACTGCAGGAACCGTTTTTGAATCGGATCGTCACTGGGGATGAAAAATGGGTCCACTATAACAATATTAAGCGTCGACATCAGTAGCTTAGCCGTGAAACAAAGCCTGAACCTCAGCCAAGGACTGGACCCCATCCAAAGAAAATTTTGATATGTGTTTGGTGGGATATGCAAGGAATTATTCATTTCGAGCTTCTGCCAGATAACCAAACAATCACAGCTGAAGTCTACTGCCAACTCCAACGATTGAAGATGGCATTACAAGAAAAATGTCCTGCATTAATTAATCGCAGAGGTGTTCTATTCCACCAGGATAACGCGCGCCCTCACACTCCTCGAATCACCACTGCCCAATTGGAGACATTTGGTTAGTTAAAAAATGCCTCATCCACCTTATTCTCCAAACATCGCACCTTCAGACTACCATTTATTCAGAAGTCTGCAACACCACCTAGATAGACAAAAGTTGCAATCCAGGGAAGCTATCGAAAACGAAGTGATCGCTTTTTTTAACTCGAAACCAAGGGATTTCTTCGAACGTGGTATAAAAAACTTTTCTACAGGTGGGAGGAGGTTATAGAAAAAGAAGGGAATTATATTGATGATTAATTTGTCATTATAAGTCATTTAATTTTGTTCTGAATGAACTAAAAAATTGAGCAGAATATATGTTACAACCTTATACTTGAAACGACTTGTAGACAAACAAACTCTAGTAAACGGAATGTTATTTATTTAAGTGTTGAGGAGATGAATAGAATTTTCATGATAGTTGAGATGTAGAGTGAGGATCGTTATAAAATACCTGCAGGTGTAGGTACAAGAAGAGAACAGATTAGTGATACCCCCTCATATGCCATTATTTGTACGATGTGTATAAATGGCGACCAGCCATGCATTGATATACGACTGATGTGGAAGAATGTGTCTGATAATGACGTTCCGAACCACAAGAACATAAGAAATTTACGCAAAAACTGCCTGTACATTGGCAACGACCAATTTTTACAAAACTAAATAATTATCAATTTAAAACTAATTAATTATCGATTTAAAACTAAAGATAGAATCTCTGGATCCAGAGGATCAAGTCATAATAGACTACTATCCACAATTGTGTTACACTCTATATCTATTTATAACCGACATGCAAATATATCAGATCCAAAGAATCCAGTCAATTTCATTACGGTATCCGTCAATACTAGTACCTTGCCAACGAAAAATAAGTCACGGTCCATATCGATTGCGGACCAAGTCAAAATTTACAGCCATATACATTACAATATATATACTTAGGAGGAAAAGTGTAAGTGTGGCTGTAAAGACTGTACAGTAATGTAGGAATGTGTGTGTGTGCACCCATTTTGGGTCTCCCATTTCAAGGTGTTTGTGGGGCAAATGAAGATCATGAGTTTTTCAATACCTCACAGTACTATGGGGGGCACCGCTCGGCAGAGGAATCTCTTTAAATGGGGTGTGTAAGGACAGAGAGTATCCCCTAACCCAAGATGCTGCCTCCCTATATCCCACAACACTTGTGTTGAGCTGTGGGATCTATCACCACAAAGCCTTAATTTTACTACCTTAAACTATACCGAGTCTATCAACATATGCGTCTAATCGATTTTTAAACATGTTTATAGACGTGCTACTAATTACTTCTACCGGCAAACTATTCCAGCTATCTCTATCTACGTTATCGAACCCATTCATAATTTTGAAAACCTGGATTAGATCACCCCTTAGCCTCCTAGTCTCGAGTGTAGTCAATTTTAACTCCTTAAGCCTATCTTCGTACGACTTTGACCTAAGCGACGGAATCATCTTAGTTGCTCGTCTTTGAACTCTTTCGATTTTGTCTATATCTTTGCGCATATGCGGATTCCAAAATTGGACCGCGTACTCCAAATGGGGTCTAACTAATGACTTATAAAGAGGAACTATAATATCGCGCGATTTGTACTAAAAATTTTGAGCTATAAAACCTAACACTTTGTTCGCCTTATTAACCGCTGCTGTACTTTGTTTCGCTACTTTTAAATCACCATTGACTATAACTCCTAAATCTTTTTCCTGCTCTATGCTTGTTAACACTTTCCCTGACATACTATACGAAAAATTACCGTTACGCGAACCTATATGCAAAATTTTGCACTTATCAACGTTAAATCTCATTTGCCATGTGACTGACCAATCAACGATTTTATTCAGATCTTCCTGGATTTTACCTCTATCTTCGTCATTAATCGCCCTACCACCCAGCTTCGTGTCATCCGCAAACTTTGAAACTGTACTGACTAGGCCGATATCTAAATCGTTAATATATATAAGAAAAAGCAAGGGGCCCAATACAGAACCCTGAGGAACACCACTCGCTACATTAGCCCAACACGACTCCGCTCCATCAACGACCACCCTCTGTTTCCTACCTCGCAACCACTCTTCTAGCCAATTTATTACTACACCACTGATTCCATGAGCCTTAGTTTTTTCAATGAGTCTTTTGTGCGGCACGGTGTCAAACGCTTTTTGAAAATCTAAATACACTACATCAACCGCCCGATGTCTATCGTAAATGTCACCCACGCTTTGGAAAAATTCTAAAAGATTAGTTAAGCAAGATTTGTTTCGCCTAAAACCGTGCCGCGTATTTCTAACTAGTTTATGCAATTCTAAGTGTTCGACTATACGATCCCTAATTATTGATTCCAGTAGCTTACCTACAACAGACGTTAAACTGATTGGCCTATAATTTCCCGCCGCACCTTTATCGCCTTTCTTAAAGATAGGTATTACGTTTGCTAACTTGAAATTATCTGGTACGCACCCATCAGAAATAGACGCATTAAAAATCTTTGTTAGCGGCACAACAATGCTATCTTTTAATTCTTTTAGTTGTATGGGATATATGGAATCCGGCCCCGGTGATTTACGCGTTTTCATTTTACCAATATAGCGCATTACCTCCCCTTCACTAACCACGATATTATCCAAAATATTACCATTATCAAAAGGTATTATGTCTATGACCGTAGGGATATCGTTACATCTTCTATAGTAAAAACTGACGTAAAAAATTCGTTTAGCAAGGTAGCCATTTCCTTGTTTTCAGAAACTAGATCTCCGTTTACATTTTTCAAAGGCCCCAAGACACGTTTTACTGGATTTCTATTATTGACGTATTGAAAGAATCGCTTGGGGTTATCTTTACCGTCACGAGCTATGGAGATTTCAAATTCGCGCTTGGACTTTTTTATTACACTTTTCGCTTCACGCCTTAGAGATATGTAGTTGTTTCGTAACCACAAATTGTCTTTATCGCACTTATGTAGCCTATAAGCCCTATCTCTACTCTTTATAATGTCTCCTACTCTAGAAGTAAACCACAAGGGTTTGTTGTTTACTTTCGCACGCTTAATTTTGTACGGTACACATTCCTCATTTATAGTCCTAAATACTGTTTCGAACGAATCCCACATTAGTTTTGCGTTTGAGTTCCCCATCACGTTTTCCCAATTGACATGTGACAATTTATTTCGAAATTTACTAAAGTCTGCGTGCTGGAAGTTAGGAATTTTAGTCGAGTTAGCTGGTTTCGAGTGACTTACTGAGAGGACAAACTCTACCATATTGTGATCGCTATTGCTTAACGGTTCTATTACATGAAGATCAGTAATTAGCCTATCATCCGTAGTTATTACCAAATCTAAAATACTGTCCAACCTCGTAGGTTCCCCAACCTTTTGAATAAGAAAGCTATCCTCGAGAAAATTAACTAAACGATTACCCTCCGCGTCTCCCTGCATTGTATCGTAATTCACGTTGGCGCAATTAAAGTCACCCATAACTAAAGCCTGCTCACTACCGATTATTCTCTTTAGTTCACGATATAACGCTTCGTCCGTATCAGCTGTTTGATTAGGGGGCCTATATATAACCGCAACAAGAAGTTTGAAATCGTTCAATTTAAGTTCTGCTATAGTCGAATCTATCGGTTCTGGAATTGTGTGCTTTACTTCTATAACGTTCGCAATATTATATTTGATATACAACATAACACTTCCTCCTCGCCTACCTATTCTATTTTTAACAAAAAGTCTATAACCTCTAATTTGATACTCCCCTACAAAGTCCCGTGTTTCAGTGCTAAGCCACGATTCATTTATCGCAATTAAATCATAGTCTTTACAAGCAATTCAAGAAAAAAATTCGTTTCTTTTATTTCGTAGGCTACGAGCATTTAAGGATAGAACCTTCAAATTGTTTGTAATTGCGACACCTTCGCGAGCGCAGGGAAAATTTGTGGAATTTACGGTGGGACCGTTCGAGTTACGGCAGCCTGAAAAGAAGAGACAGTATTATGTAATAGTCTTCCTAAACGCGCAGCTCCAACGTCATTAAGATGAAGTCCATCTCCGAGGAACAAGTCCCTCCTGGCGTAGAAACTGTTCCGCTCCTTCCTGTTGGCAAAGAGATTTTAGGTTATTGTTAATATAGGTCGCCTTGCTGTAGAAATCATTACGTTGGATAATTCGAGGAAGTATACCTGTTAAGACAATCTTAGTTTTTTCCTTTAATCGCTCTAGTAAGTCCTTGTACCTAGCCAGCAGTTCTTCCGATCTAGAATTTAAAACGTTATTAGTACCGTCATGAATAACATACGTTGTGTCCTCGGAGGTACCGTCTGTAAATTGGTTAACACTATTAGTTATATCCAGTGATGGGCATCGATACATGAAAATCGCTAAAGCGATACCGATACATCGATACATGAAGAACGTCTTAGGCGATACCGATACGCCGATACTTTCTAGATGTCTTAAGCGATACCGATACCGATACATGCATCGCCGATACATGTATCGCCGGTACATTTTTATAATTATTCATTTAATATGTAGGTATTAGATATTATTGTTTATACTAGTAATTTGTACGCACTGTAAGTAAAATCAACGACATTTTAATGGGTTTTATAGATGTAAATAAAAACAATTGCTTTATTTAATGAAAGTATGTTTTAATTTTGTAGGATAGATGAATGACTGAAAATATTACACTAACAATTAAAAGTAATTACTATTACCCTTCAAAAATACCAGCTGGCTAAACATCTGGTCAGACAGTCTATTCCATTTTGGAGCGTGAATGTGACCAGCCAAACTAAACCCGTTCTACAGGAGCAGAGGATGGTAGTGGTGTGTTATACTTCAGGAAGACCCGTAGAATTCCTGGGTACTGCCTCAGAGATTGGAGAGAATGACTTCCGTCACCCAGATACTGTAAAACTTCCATCTCAGTGGAATCTTGGGTTGCAGAGACATTAGTGGAAGCAGACTCATAACAGAAGAAATCATCTGCACTTCCGTCAGATGCAGCATCACTTAGTTGTTGCTGGGGGGTCTGCTCGCTGAGGCTCTTAACAGCATTAACCAACATTTCTTGAACCCTCTTTTTGACAATGTTAGTATTAAATTTGCCTTTTATTGTCATCCACTTTAACTTGAACAGAGGATTTGAAGACGATGCCAGTATTGCTGCTTTACACTCATGCGACGCATCAAGGCACAGAAACTTTTCAAACCGCTTAGTGAACCCTACTGTGACTGCATTGAGAAGTGGCTGACAATGACGCAATGCCTCTGAATTCAAACGCTCTAGCTTCTTCTCTACAGCTAACAATGTTTTTATATTATGGTTAATTAATCTCAATAACACAAGTACAAACGTGTTTAAACGTTGCGCCGTACTGTGTGACGTGACCAGTAGAGTAGTACTGTCATTAAATAAATATTTAATAATATTATTATTTATGTATATTCATAAATATAACTCAGTAGTGTCATATTATAACATCCATTTAAATATTTAAAAATGCTTATTAATGTATCGCTGTATCGAAGTATCAATTTTTTTCGATACATTTAAGAAAATTGACCTTAGCGATACCGATAAATCGATACTTTTGTCAAGTAGCTAAAGCGATACCGATACCGATACAAAAGTATCGATCGATACGTATCGGCGATACATGTATCTAGACACTGCCTATCACTGGTTATATCCTCCACCCTTGCATTAAACGCACTTGATATGAATATGCTTTATTCTGATACGGTTCTTGAATACACGTACACCGCTCTGCTCGACGGGTTTACCGAGTGTAGGAATGAACATGGCGAGAATGGTCTAGAACTGGATGCTTATTTAACCCTAAAATGACGACGTTACATATTGGTAACCTTTCATATACACGCATTCATAACTTAACCCTACAAACAATTCCGGCTTTAAAGGGTTAAAAGGTTTAGACTCTTCGAAATATCATGAACTTTGGTACAAAGGACTTGAGCGGTACAGGGCTGAGCTCACCTACACCGTTCACCCTGAAGAACTATTTATTTATATAATGAGCAGTTGTCGCTACGACTTAGATTATTTCAACTGCCGATATCCACTATGAAGAATAGTTCACGGTTGAAAAGCGTTTATCGGTAAAATAAACCCTCGACTGGAAAGGAGTGTTTATAAACTTGACTTTAATAATGATGTGGCGAATGACGCACTCTTTGTGCATGCTTTTGATTGTATTCTGTCTGTGTTTAAAGAGAGTGATAACTTGCCAACCGAATGTAAAGTATTGAACGAATTGAAGGCCCTTTACATCGAACATAGGTATCCGCATGCCTTGAGCGGTGAAATAATGTTAAATCGTATTTATTGCATAGTACAAAACAACAATAATTAACTGTAGACTCGATCACGTATGAGTTTAGTATTCTAGTTAAGCGCAATAGAACATAAAGTGTATGTATTTTGATGAATACTATTGTGCAGTATATTTGTTTTCTATATATTTGTTAAAATTTTGTTATTATTATTATTATTTAATATAAATGTGTATATAGATTTCTCCTGTACTAATATTATTTAAGAATATATATATTAGTTTGTGTGCTCTACAGCTGAATTAAAATGTGACGGATACTAATTCTGTAACTAATTTAAGTTGGATGTAAAAAGTGTACTATTTCATAAAACATTCCTTATGACTCTATCATTTAATAAATTGATGAAAATACACTGCGTCTTCTTCTTAACCGAAACACAAGAAAAAGAAAAAACTCGCATCACTTCGTCGATGATACGACAATCGCTGGGCTGAGTGTACAATAAAACTTCTACCTCCGAATTCAGGTTACGGTCCACGACTATTTGCGTTTCTTCAAAGCTATCACGAAAGGAAGCTATAACACGAGTCAGTTCCTCATCGGACCCTTAAGGAGAAAGGATACGGTTGTAGACAGATATTTTTAAATTAATTTGATTAGTTCATACATTTTCCTGAATCTTTTTTAATAAAAATCCATTTGTTTTTCATAAAAAATACACAATATATATATATATATATATATATATATATATATATATATATATATATATATATCAACTTTAGTAATTGTAAAACAGATACTTTAATTTGCAGGGATCCGTCTGTCGACGCGACTATATCATTCGAGTTAGTTGAAATACTGTAAATTCGGAATATATACTATATACACGTAAAATAGAAATTTGAGTCCACTTTAAAAGAAAATGTAGAATAATAATAAGCAGTAAGTCTATTCATTCATATATACTCTGATATATTCTTTATTGCGAGGGAGGATGAATAGCTGGGCAAAGCCTGCCGACACTGAGGCCCGAGCCCCGAGCCCCTGGCAGATAGCTTTACACTTCAATATGTGATTATTATGGAGTTTATAAAAATATTTAACACTTGCAAAAGAATCTTGAATATTATAATATTATTCCCGCTCTTTTGTCTATAACATACACTTCCATATATATATATATATATATATATATATATATATATATAGGAAGAGAGAGTTACAAGGTGTTACAAGGTGAAGCCTCAAAAACCATCGAGTCACTCAGAGAAGTTCGTGGCACATTTAAGGGAAAATGACGAATAATTTCATATTTCAAAATTAACTTATGGATTTTTAAAATTAATTAAAACTTGCAAAGGAGTCTTGATTGTTATAAGGTAAAAAAGTGCAACGATTTTATATGAATAGAAATATCAAAACAGGACTTTACCATACTATTAATTATTAATTAGTTATTACTAATTGAAACTAATTTATAATTTAAAAATGAGGGCACCTGTTATTTTAATGAAACATTTTACAACAAAATGTAATGAGTTGAAAATACATTATTACAGTCCCTCCATATATATTTATATATAACTTTGATTGCATTTACGTAGCAATATAAGATCACCCAAACCCGCAACGAAAAAATTATAAAACAGTGTTTAAAAAGGCTAATTAATTTCGGCCGGTCACAACCAAGCCCTTTTCAAAGCCATAAACTAGTTAAAATGTCTAAAAAAAGTTATAAAACTTCCGTCCCGCGGAAGAGCTGAAGTTAAAATGACTGCGTTAAGGCATAATCACGGATAGAGAGGTGGTGGCTGTCGTACGTCTGGCAGTTGGCAAAGGCAAAATATTGCCCAGATTTCAAACATTCGAGATGGGAAATCTTTAAATAAAAATCAATCTTGTACATCTGGCAGCTGGTCACGACCCGAAATTACCCTAAAATACAGGGTGTACATAAAGTCAGGATCTATTTTTGTGAAGCACTTGGAAATTATATGGAATTCAATCATAAAATGATAAAGTGGTAACATTTATTAAATAATTAAGAGTAGGATTCGACGTGACGCCCATCAGTATCCCTGCACAGCTCAAATCGTTCCGCAGCATTTCTAAACACATTCTGGAGCATTTGCGGGGTTATGTTATCTGCAGCAGTTCGTATACGTGTACGTAAGTTTTCAAGACTCGTAATCTTCGTCTGATAGACGTGCGACTCGATAAAGCCCCATGCAAAGAAATCTAAAGGGGTTCAATCTGGTCATCTCGCTGGCCAAGGTCTGTTGCTTCCGCGTCCGATCCAGCGATTTGGAAAACGTCCATTTAGATAATCCTGAACAATTTTGGCATAGTGACAAGGAGCACCATCATGTTGATAGACGACGGGGATAGGATTGTTAGTACCTTCGTCTTTCAACATGATGGTGCTCCTTGTCACTATGCCAAAATTGTTCAGGATTATCTAAATGGACGTTTTCCAAATCGCTGGATCGGACGCGGAAGCAACAGACCTTGGCCAGCGAGATCACCAGATTTAACCCCTTTAGATTTCTTTGCATGGGGCTTTATCAAATCGCACGTCTATCAGACGAAGATTACGAGTCTTGAAAACTTACGTACACGTATACGAACTGCTGCAGATAACATAACCCCGCAAATGCTCCAGAATGTGTTTAGAAATGCTGCGGAACGATTTGAGCTGTGCAGGGATACTGATGGGCGTCACGTCGAATCCTACTCTTAATTATTTAATAAATGTTACCACTTTATCATTTTATGATTGAATTCCATATAATTTCCAAGTGCTTCACAAAAATAGATCCTGACTTTATATACACCCTGTATTTTAAAATTTTAAAAATAAAGCTATCCATACTGTAGGACAGCTTAATATTTGAAATGGTGTTTTCTCCTAAAATATAAAATGCCTCGTATATTTGTCTCTGTTCCTGGTCCCTGACCTTCATGATAGGTTTAGAATCCTGGAAGTTAAAAATATGATTATGATGTTCTCTATGCTGAACTACTATAAGTATTACTCGTTCTTAGGTCACGTTTGTGGGAATTAATCCTTCTCTGAAAATCAATTGTCTCTCCGATGTATTTTTTAGGGCAGCCTCCACAAGGGATTTCATAAACTACGCCAGAATTGTTGGAGGCTTTGTAATAGGATGACGGATGAACAAAGACAATTTATTTGGCACAGCGGAGACCAACATAATCTGCTGTGACAAGAGTGAGGAAAACCCTTTATTAACCTCGAAAGGCACTTTCAGGAATGAAACGTCTTTATCCTGGTTCCTACTTTTGGGAGAAAAGAAAGATCTCCTAGCGACGAAATAAGCTTTATCAAAGAACAATTTGGAATAACCCAAACCTATAAATATACTTTTAATATGTAAAACTTCATCTTCAAGATAAATGGGGTCACAAATCCTGAAAGCTCTCAAAAAGAGACTCGAAATAACGCCTTTTTTAGTACAGAGATAATGATTGGAAAAAGCATGACTGTAGCTGTCTGAATGCGTAGGCTTTCTAAATACTTTGAAAGAAGATCTTTGGTTGGGATCTCTTAAAATAAGACCATCATTCTCCACTCATTCTCTCTGTACTAAAAATGGCCTGAAAATGGACATGTTTTAATAAAATGAGTAGTGGTATGGGAAAATGCCCAGGAAACATACCTTTGAACAACTTTTTGAATAAATGCTATATATTTGGGGCACCCTACCTGAGTATCATGTAGCATCCAGCCTAACTTGCTTTCAATAGCTACAGGACCTTGAGATGTATGGACAATGTTACCAGTGATGAAGTCCCAATAATAGTCAGCTCCAACCAAAAGACCATGTAATTTCTTCAGTTCCTTCAAACTTATTATTGCCAGCCAGACTCTGTACTCATTCGTCAGCCAGACTCTGTACTGAACGGACGCATTTCCTGAGCTCTCTGATATTGCATCTACTTTTGCATATTGCTAAAAATTTTACTTTTGGAAAGTTTTGAATTTTATATACTTGCGTTTATATTCACATTGTTATAGTTAGGTAATTGAATATTAGTGGTTTTTAGTGATTTAGTTTTCACAGCGTGCCGGTTTAATTTAACTTAAACTTGTGACGGTTATAAACTAATTTTTAACTGCGCGATGCCGTCCAGAAAGCGTTGTGTGTTAGGTGTAGGGTAAACCGGTGGTATTCGAAATTTAAAGATTATAACGGCGGTCCTATGGCGATTACCGAGAGATCAGTTTGTTTCTTTTGCGAGTTAATGGAGGAAATAGTTGACATAAAACGCAGTGTACGTGAGGTAACGGAAAGACTTGCAACGCTTGATGAAGGCAGGGGTAGGGCTACGGTTGACGAAAGCCGAACCAATACTAACGTTGAAGACGTTAGTAATTTGAAGGGTGAGGTGCGTAACCTAGTTTCTAGTTTAGGTAGCTTGTCGGGAAGGTTGGATAGAGTTGAGGAAGGGGTTAAGGTTGGTCCGAGAGTAGTAGATGGGGAGGGATTTAGAGAAGTTAAGGGTGGAGCTAGGCCGCGTACGTTAGGTGATAGGAATCCCCCCCTATCGAGGTTTCGAACCCTTTCGCCCATTTGGAAAGGGACGTGAATGAGGGGGAAACTATTTTAATTGGGGACTCTTTAGTGCGCCACATGGACAAAGAGTTCGTTGAACGGCATCCAACCAAAGGAGGAGGGTCTGTCTCCCAGGGGCCAGGGTTGACAGAGTTAGAGACGAAGTGGATAGGATTGACGTTGCCTCCCGTCACTCGATGTTGGTGACGATGGTAGGAGGCAACGACTCGTATAGGCCCGATACGAGAGTGCCTGACCTTTTGGAGAGATATAGGGGGTTAATTAGGTCCCTGAAGGCGAGGTCAGATAGGTCTTTAGTTCTAGGTATTACCCCTAGGCACGGTTGGGTCTTAGGATTACGTCAAAAACAATATTTTTTAATAATAAATTAGAAGAGATTTGTGCTGAGGAAAATGTACCCTTCGTAAAGCTGTGGTCCGAATTCAGTGATCCTAGCCTTTTTATAAAAGATGGGGTGCATTTTAATGAAATAGGTAATGCTAGGCTAGGTAGGTTAATAGACGAAAACGTGCGAAAGCTGTATAGGTCGAAGCCTTCTTTAAACGTTGTGGGTCCGGGGAACGCGGGCCCGACGTGAAAAATAGTTTAAAACGCCGGCCCGTGGTAAAAATAACTTAAACGTCTTTTATTGTAACGCGCGTAGTATTAGAAATAAATTAAACGAATTTAAGGCGATAATTTATTCCGGCAACTACGATATAGTTGCTATCACTGAAACGTGGTTAAATACCGTGACTCGGGACTTGTTGGGGGAACTTGATATACCGGGTTTTAAACTCTTTACTAATGATAGGTTACATAGGTTTGGTGGCGGCGTTTTGCTGTACATTCGTAATTCCCTTAGGGCTATCGAGGTTAAGATAGATTTTGCAGCATATGCGTTGAAGTTAGGGCGCGTAGTATTAGTTTTAATTTTTTGTTGTTTATAGACCTCCCGTTCAACCCTCGATACCGATACTAGATTTTACTCACTTCTTGGTAACTTTATTGACAATCGGAATAGTATAATTGTCGGAGACTTTAACTGCCCTAATGTTAATTACGAGACTTTTACTGGTAATGAGGAGGGTTTGAGATTGAGTTCATGGAGATAATTTTTTACGACAGATGTTACCGAACCAACGCGCGGTGACAATATTTTAGATTTGGTGATGACGAACGGCGAAAATATAGTCGAAGTTTAGAAGTAGGCGAGAGTTTAGGATGTAGTGATCATCAAATTCTTAGGTTTAAGTTATTGATAGAAAACACTAAGGATAGTAACGTAATAGAAGTCCCTGATTTTCGTAGGGCTAATTTTGATAGTTTTGCGGATAGGATGAGAGTAGTGGACTGGGATAACTTATTTATGGGTAATGACACAAATTTGCATTGGAGGCGTTTAAAGAAAGTTTTATGAATATTGAAAGGGAGTTTATTCCTCGTAGGCCCAAGCGCGCTAGAAATCATGGTAGGCCCAAGTGGTGGACTAGGGAAATAGGCGAGTTCATAAACGAGCGTAACAGAGCGTATAGACTTAATAAGCGCAATGGCACGGCAGCTAACTTTAATAGATATATCGAGCTTAGACGTCAGGTTAAAAGATCAGTTAGGAATGCTAAGCGTAATTTAGAGATACTTATAGCTGCGGATAGTAAACATAATCCAAAAAGTTTTTTGAATACGTCAATAATCGTAAGCCGATAAAAGATAACATAGGCCCTCTAGTGGATGTTAACGGCGCTTTGGCTTCTGACGCTCAGGCGATGGCGGGTATTTTCAATAACTTTTTTGCGACAGTTTTTACCGTAGAAGACGTAAATAATGTCCCCGACGTGGACGATATCGTTCCATTTAGTAGCGAGACTATTTTGGATGAAATAACTGTTTACGAGGGTGAGATTGCGCATTATATCGATAGGCTAAAAGTTAGCAAGGCTCCAGGCCCTGACGCTTTTTATCCCAGACATTTGAAAGATTTGAAAGACGTTATCGTAGGCCCCTTAACGAAGATTTTTAATCAGTCACTCGAAACGGGGATTATTCCTGAAGACTTCAAATTAGCTAACGTCACGCCTATTTTTAAAAAAGGCGACCGCAGTAGCTAGCAATTATAGGCCCATTAGCTTAACGTCAATTGTCGGTAAACTTTTGGAATCCGTAGTTAGGGATCGTATCATCGATCACTTAGAAAGTAGAGATTTGATTAATAGTAGTCAGCATGGGTTTCGACGCCATAGATCTTGTTTAACTAATTTGTTAGAATTTTATAACGAAATAGTGCGCGAATACGATAGGCATAGAGCGGCTGACGTTATTTATTTAGATTTTAAAAAGGCGTTCGATACAGTTCCGCATAGAAGATTAATTGCGAAGGTTAAAGCGCACGGTATACGCGGTCAGGTAGCTAACTGGTTAGAGGAATGGCTTCGTGCTAGGAGACAGAGGGTCGTTGTTAATGGTAGTGAATCGGGGTGGTTGGATGTAGGTAGCGGTGTCCCACAGGGTTCAGTGTTAGGCCCATTGCTATTCGTAATTTACATTAACGACATAGATGTAGGATTGACTAGTAACGTGTCAAAATTCGCGGACGATACTAAAATAGGCGGTAAGGTTGTTAACGAGGACGATAGAAATAGGCTCCAAGACGATGTAAATAGGATTATGGAGTGGACGGATAAGTGGCAGATGCAATTTAACGTAGACAAATGTAAAGTTTTGCATATAGGTTCTCGTAACAATAATTACACGTACACGATGGATGATAGAGAGTTAGCGAGCGTTGACGAGGAAGTAGATTTAGGCGTACGCGTATCTAAGGATTTAAAGTTAGGAACCAGTGCCTGGAGTCTTGCGCAAAAGCTAATAGGATGTTAGGCTTCATAGCGCGTAATTTCGAATTTAAATCGAAGGATATTATATTGCCCCTTTACAAGTCCCTAGTCAGGCCTCATTTAGAATATGCCGTTCAGTTTTGGTGCCCGTATTTGCGTGAGGATATTGATAGGTTAGAAAGGGTTCAGCGTCGTGCCACGAAACTAATTCCGTCATTGCGCAACAAGCCTTATGAAGATAGGATTAAAGAGTTAGACTTGCATTCACTCGAAACTAGGAGATTAAGGGGGAGCTTATTGAAGTTTTCAAAATCGTTAATAACATCGATAACGTAAATTTTGACAAACTGTTCACTTTCGATAATAGCAATACTCGTAATAACGGATTTAAGTTGCGTGGCAGACGTTTCATTACTAATATCGCTAAAAACTTCTTTACGTTTAAAGTAATTGATAAATGGAATAATCTTCCCGCGTCAGTCGTTACTCTACCAGCGTTAATATGTTTAAGAACCGTTTAGATAGGCATTTTAAAAATATTAACGTTGTTTAAAATAAAAAAAAAATTAGCAACAGGAGCTCTGGGGTGGTTCGAGGATGAGTCTGTTGACGATAATGCCAGCTTGTGACATGCCAGCGTGTGATGCCAGCAAAAAAAAAAAAAATTAGACTAACACGAACGTAGATGTAGCTCGTAGCGTAAACTAACCCACTTTTTGTTTAACTTTACCTACTTTTTTTTTCTTATCCTCTCCTTACTTGCATGTCTGTAACTCTCTTTACTTGCATGTCTGTAGTTTGCATGGTATGACTGTGAGTTAAGACTGTGTTTGCATGGTTTGTAAGCGTTCTTATTTTACTTCTTTTCATCTTTCACCCCTTTCCTATTCTCTCCGACTATTTTTCTGACTTGTCGGCAGTGGCCGGCGGATGATGATGGTGAGTCTTTTTCTCTTTTTCTGAATGAATGTTAACCCATGAGTGATAGGTGTTGCTACTTACTTAACCCCTTATTTTCTTCTCTTCACCCTCTACTCTTCCTTTCTCTCGGGCTAACCTTAGCGTGGATCTTAGGGTCTTTGTTAGCCTTAGGTTCTGTAGATTTGTAGAACTTGTAATTCTTGGATGCATGCCATATCTAAACAAGTAGTGACTGGAGCACAAAGTTCCTTAATTTCCACAGCTTGGTCCTTGATAGTGGGATTTTGTTGTCCACGTTTTGGACCTTGATAGTGGGATTTTATTTTAACAATTCCTTAACCAGAACTTCTACCTTCTTACTTTGTTTTTGTTTTGAATTGAACCCCCAAACCCAGAAATTTTCAAATTTTCCCTCTTAAGTTCTTTTAACTTTAAATTTCTGGAAATAACGCTGCAGCCGTTTGCAATAACCCCCCTTTACTCTTACTTCCTTTAATACCAGTGGCAGGTACCTCTGATGTCTCTACTTCTGGGGTAGGCTTATTAGGAGTGTTTTCACACAATAGTGGTTGATACCGGCCATTCCATTTTTTACACAAAAATTTTAAACTTACAAAATCTTGCTCATGCTGGAGTTACTGGCAAACCCACAAGCTGTTCAGTGCCTCCACTGATTCTACTTTTAAATAAAATTATATTATAAATATCTGTGCCCTGAAGCCATTGCCCCACTATATTCTTACATAACATCCAAAACTTGCCCTACACACAGTAAAGATATCTTTGATTTACAACAGCACAAAAATTTATCTAATCTTAGTCTTAGATATATGTTTTCTTGTACCTCGTGAGGAATGGATTCTTTGTTTTTCTCCCTCTATTAAATCAAAAAAGAAGGGAATAACTTCTCGGCGGTTTATTCTATTTACACCCGAAAGTGTATAAAGTATCAGTGAATCCGTGCATATAAATTATAAAGTAAAATTCATTGAATGTAAGAAAGTGCATTATAGTTTATACAAATTATCACAAGTTTAAAATATGTACTTAATTGAAACACAGTAGGCATTTGAGAAAAGCTTGCAACAAGCTAGGAAAAAGGTCATAAAATCCAACCCTCGTAACCGACACCCAGAGAAAGAAAGGAAAAAAAATTTTGTGTTTTTTGAGCGGCGACGGTAATAATTAACGCGACCATAGGTTCAATTTCTCACCTAATTTGCAACTTGTGTAATTTAGAAACAACTGAAAATGTGGCAATCAGGTGTGATTTCAGTTAAAAACTGCACGACTTTATCTGTACGAATTGGGATGATAGAAAAATATCCCTTGTGTCGAACGCCAAACAAATCACAGGGATCAAATTTCTGTGATGCATGTACCGAGACCGTAAACTCATTTGCGGTACTTAAAGAAATGGAAAATACGAATACGAAAGCGATAGAAAAGGAGAGAATAATGGGGAGAAAAATAGGACCGAAATGTCCCAAAGCAAAACAGTGTGGATGAGAGAAAGACAAATGAAAATATAACACGGAAAGAAGACACTACTGAGAAAGAAAGAAAAGAAACAAGTAAAATTTGCAATATGATAAAACTGCCTGACGAGGATAATGAGAAAAAGATGGTAAAAACTAAAAACAGAAAATAAACGGCTGACAAGAGCGAGAAAGTAGACATTAATAATAATAAAAATAATGATAAAGATTATAATAAAAATAATGATAATGATGATAATAAAAATAATGATGATGATGATGATGATAAAAATAATGATAATAATAACGATAAAATGACGACCAAAACTAAAAACATAGAAAGTAAACAAACAAGAACTAGAAACGTAGAAAACATCGTATGTAAATATTATGCAAAAGGGCACTGCAAATACTGGGATGGGCAATGCATCTATGCACATCCCACATTATGTAATTTTCATTACACAAATGGATATTGCAAATTTGAAAAAGAATGCAAGTTCCACCATCTTATTATCTGCAAAACCTATGCAAGATATGGGAGGTGCAACTACGGGCAAAAATGCCGTTACCATCACCCTCAAAGGAGAGCGACAGTGCGCAGGCGAAACCAGCACCAAAGAGGACTACCAATTTTTTAGATGTAGCCAACACAATTTAGCTGTTAAATACCATTCAGCAAATACAAAATCAACTGACAAGTACAGGGATCGAAGTGCCGTACAGAAGGCATACAGAAGGATATTCCATGCGATATCGGTACAAGAGGTATTGAAAAAGATAAAGAGAAGGAAATTCTTAGAGGATCACAACGTAACGAAACATGCGCCACCATTGGAAAACGAATCGGAACTAAATAAATAGAAAAACGAAAGCGAAAAAATAAAAATAATCGTAACCAACATTTAGCGCCTTAAACCAAATCATTCTCTGGACAAAGTCACATACCCGAAAGGACTCATGCAAGAAACCAGAGCAGACTTTGCATGTCTCACGGAGACTCAGATTTTTGTGTTGACAAAAAGAAATACATATTCACAACTATAACATACTCCGACCCGACAGAACAGTAGGGCGTAAAGAAGGATTGCTACTTATACACGCGAGAAACATATGGCAGAAATGACAAAAGTACTTGAAATAACTACGTAGAATGTGTAGCAGCAAAAGCTGCAAAATTAAATATGGTACTAATTGTAATGTACAGACCCCCGAACACGCCAACTTCAAAATTCTCAGATTCCATTACAGAGGTCAGAAACTGGGTAAAGGATCTACACTCTCCAACCCCAAATATTTTTCTCTGTGGTAATTTTAATTTTCCATTTATGAAATATAAAAGGATGAGAAAAAATATATACAGGGCGTCCCAAAAAAATGTATACACACTTTAACAGCTGATAGCTCAATTGATGTTTCTTTCTTTCCAAGTTAAACCCATTAGAATTAATAATGGCAGTCAGACTAAGCTTTGAACAAAGGAAATTCATTCTAAAATGCTACTGGAAGTGTGAAAACGCAGTTGAAGTGCAAAGACAGTTTAGGAGGGAGTTTCAAACAGATCCACCAACGCGACTTACCATCACTCGAATTAGAGATAAGTTTGAAGCCGATGGAACTGTTCAGAATGTCCACAAGAAGCGTTCCGGAAGACCACGGACATCGACAAGCCCCACAAAGCAAGAAAGACTGGAAACGTATCACCAAAGTCCAAGAAAATCTGTGCGGCAAGCGAGTCGTGAGGTAGGAATTTCAGAATCGTCTGTCCAACACATTTTGAAGCGCTGTCAATGGAAAAGTTACATTCCAAGATTAGTCCATGCTATTAATGAAGATGATGATCCGGACCGAAGAGTGGAGTATTGCGAGTGGTACTTGGCACGATGTGGATGTGGATTGGACGAAGGGGTTTCGTAGAATACCCTCCGCGTTCACCAGACCTCACACCACTAGACTTTTTTTATGGGGATACTTAAAAGACAAAGTCTACGCTATAAAACCTGCAACAGTCGCTGAATTGAGAGCAGCCATTGAACGAGAATGCACACAAATACCAAACGAAATGTTTCGTGATGTTTGCGATTCCATTGCTTCGCGTTATCAGCAGTGCCTGGACCAGAACGGACGTCAGTTTGAAAACAGGCGTTGACAAAACAATTAAATAATGTCTGTAGATTCTATTACATTTTGAAAATGAAATGTATTTTAATAAACACTGCCTTTATAATTATTTAAAGTGTGTATACATTTTTTTGGGACGCCCTGTATATACACCAAGACAAAGGGGGTACACGGGAAGACCAGGAGCAGGCAAAAATGATCCTAGCTCTCGTCGATGAGTTATGTTAACACAAGAAATAACAGAAAATACAAGAAAAAACAACTGCCTAGATTTGGTATTCACAAACAACAGAAACCTAATTGATAACATAGAAATATCCCCAACTATAATATCTGATTACAATATTATTGAAATAACAACCAATATAAAAGCAACAAGAAAGGAAAGAACACACACTATAGAAAGAAGCAAATTCGAAAATTTAAATTTTCACTCCAAAAATATAAACTGGGAAGGTGTTGCAGCCAGCATGGAAGCACTAGACTGGAAAGACATGTCCCAAAAATGCAACAAAGAGAAAAGAGAAGCATGTTCGAGAGACAAAAGAGGTCAATATTCCGCAAGAGAAAAAGAGTGACTGTAAAATTAAGAAACTGCAAAGACAACAATATCAGAAAAATATTAAACGATAAACTGCAAGGTATCGATTGCGTCATACAGGAACTAATTGAGAAGCATACAGAAAAAGAAGAAGATGACGCTATAGAAGCGATAAAGGTTAACTCAAAGTACTTCTATTATTTTACAAAAAGGAATCGAAACATCACGCGACTCTCGGACCTTTGAAAAATTAAGACAGTGCTTTATCTGATGATCTAACAGAGATATCTGAAATATTAAGAGCTCAGTATGAATCATCTTTCATTATCCTAAAAACTGATAAACTGATATGCGATAGAAACGCGTTCTTTGAAAAAGAACTGCGAGGGGAAAGTATAACGGACTCCGACTTTACAACAGATGATATTACACAAGCTATAGCAAAACTAAAAGCACATTCTGCGGCAGGACCGGACAAATGGAATGCCCCCACTGATCAAAAACTGCAAGAATGCAATCGCTGAACCCCTATATTGAATATGGAGACGATCACTCGACACGAGAGAAATACCGAGCACCCTGAAGAGAGCAAACATAGTTCCAATATATAAAGGAAGAGATCGATCGGAACATTTGAAAGGTTGAAAGGTATATGTCTGTAGCATGTCAAAATAGGACCCCATAAACTCACTAAAATATTTGAAAGAATAGTTAGAGAAAAAATCTATGACTTTTTGGAAAATCAGAAAAAATTAAATGATAACCAACATGGATCCCGGTCAGGTAGATCATGCATATTACAACTAATGGAACACTATAACAACATTATTGCTGCATTTGAAAGTAATGAAACCTATGATGTAATATACACAGACTTTGCCATGGCGTTTGACAAATGTGACCATGGAATCATAGCACATAAACTGAAATATATGGGAATAACAGGAAAAGTAGGAAAATGGATATATAATTTCCTTAGGAAGCGGCAGCAAGTCGTTACAGTTCAAGGAATATCTTCATCAGAATCGAAAGTCCTTAGCTCAGTACCACAAGGAACAGTATTAGCTCCATTACTCTTCATAATCATGCTAACTGACATAGATGAGTACGTTACCAGTGACAGCACAGTAACATCGTTTGTTGATGACATAAAGCTTAGTAGAAAAGTAAGAAACCCAGAGGATACAGCCATATAGGATCCCTACAAACAGACATGAACAGAATCTACAATTGGTCGGAAGGCAACAGTATGAAATTTAACACTGAGAAATTTCAACTGTTAAAGTACGGAAGAAAGGAGGACCTAAAATCCATGGAATACTGTACCCTAAATGGACAGGAAATTCAAAGAAATTCTAAAGCAAAAGATTTAGGTGTTGTAATGACTGATGACGGGAAATTTGAAACACAAAATAAGATAGTACACAAAGCAAAACAATAACTGACACTGACAGATACTGAGAACCTTTTAAACGAAGGGATAATATATATGATTCCTCTATTCAAAACACTGATCATACCCAAGTTGGAATACTGCTCGGTCCTCCATGCCCCATAAAAAAAAGACATTAATCAGCAAGAAGTGATTCAAGAGAAGCTTCACAGCCAAGTTCAAAGGATGCAACGACTAATTAGTGGAAAGGTTACGTGAATTAACTTATATTCACTGGAAGAAGAAGGGAGAGATACACCATTATTTATACTTGGAAAATAATGGAGAAAATAGCCCCTAATCATACTCTGAACCCTATAATCCCCCAAACAACAGTGGAAAGTAGAAAAGGAAGACTGTGTCGTGTTCCCAAATTAAAGGCTAGACAGGGAACATTATCATCCTTGAAGGAAAATAGTTTTGTTGTGAGACGACCAAGACTGTTTAACTAGCTGCCCAAGGAACTAAGGAACACGAGTAGTGTTGCGGTGGATATCTTCGAAAGATTATACGCCTGGCTCAGAACAATCCCAGATGAGCCGGGCGTACCTAGCTATGTGAGGTGGAGAGCAAAAGAAACCAACTCTCTACTTCACCATGCCAACTCGAAAGGAGGGGCGACAAGCTTGACCTTCGTGAAGTGAGGAATCATCGCATGGAACATTTGAAAGGTTGAAAGGTAGCATGTCAAAATAGGACCCAAGTGAAACAGATTGCGAGTCGAGGTCCAAACTGAGAGATTTGGCAGAGATGACCCGATAGGTATTACTTTTCAAACCAAATTGCTAATCGCAAACTTGTTGAGTCCCCTTCTGGATAAATGGCATGACTATAAGGGTCATGGGCAATGTTCCCTCTAAGGTGTGCGCGTGTGCGCGCGCACACGCGTTGTAAAACCCGCGCACACAGCAAAATAAAATGCGCACAGGCTCAAGCGTATCATGAGTCACGACAGTAAATGAAGTAATTTAAAAAATATACCGTCACACATGGTCTGACCATTTGCATCAACATACTCTATAGTCGCTCTTTCAAGTATTAACCCCTTCCGCCCGACTTCGCCGACGTCCGCGCAATTACGCAATACAGATTTTTTTCACTCTATGTATTTGCATTTTTTTCTTTTATACATTAACGCATTGAATATAAACCTTCTCTTTCTTATTTTTGCATAAAAACGAATAGTAATTATCTCATAATTCATAAAAAATAAAATTATTTTTTATTTTATTCCTATTTTGTGAATGGATAAAATCATGTATTAATCTTGATATTTTATTTTAAATTGCTAAATGCTAAAAATTGTTTTGAGAAATGATAACTAAAATAGTCATTTTCAATTAATGTTATTTTTATTTTATTTCTTTATTTTGTTGAATTTTATTTTACTATTTTTTATTTTATTCATATTTTTAGAATGGATAAAATGTTTTCTTTTTAAGAATATTATATTGTAAACAGTTTTTAATATCCATTTAATAGTACCGTAATGATCAAGCTATCACCTTATGGAAATAATATTTATTAAGTATTTAATTTTTATATATATTTCATTTTGAAGATAATAGCGCTCAGAAAAGTTTGCACAATTTTTCACCATGAATCTAAATGTACGCACAACGAATATTTCTTGCGCACACGGACTAAAAAAATTAGAGGGAACATTGGTCATGGGTATCACTTCTCATATTTTACATGAGATTTGGACTCACTATAATCTATTCAAGTTGGTGTACTACTTCTGCCAAATTTCTCATATTGGCTAAGGCCAAGAGTAGAATGTAATTGAATATTCAGGATAAAATCAGATAAATTCTCATGCTGTTGTAAATCAAAGATATTTCTACTGTGTGCAGGGCAACATTTGGATGTTATGTAAGAATATGGTGGGGTAATGGTTTCAGGGCACAGATATTTATAATATGATTTTATTTAAAGGTAGAATCAGTGGAGGCACTCACAGTAGGGCGGAGTGAAACACAACTTTTTATTTAAAATTTATTTGCCTCACTTGTTTTTTGGTGTATTAGAACATAAAAATGATGTATTCAGTCATTTAATGTTTGTAACTCAAACCATCTCTCGCATTTTTACATAAAAGCAAAATGGCCATCAGCCGGTTGTCCATAAATAAAAATATGTTCATAACATAAAAACTAAGTGTTCTATAAAAAATATAATTTAAGAAAAACGCTTTACAATGCAAAACTATACTTAAAAAAACACCATTGTGCATACATTGTATTGAAATAAAATTGTATCTCGTCTCACATGGTTGGATGCCGCAAATCAATTACATTTGAATGCGATATAAAACCCGCTCATCTCAAATATTATTATTTTTTCAAGAGAGGCATCAGATCCTTTTTGGTTTCAACTGAGGGAAGCAGAGAGCGACTTTTTATTCTTAACCTAATAAATCCGTCTCTTGATTCCTGTGATATTACTGATGCTGATGCATCTGTAACCAACTTCACGGCTCTTTCGAAGTTCTGTGTATCAATGGGGGTATTGCTCAACTTTCAAACATTTTGTTTCGTACTCAAGCAATTCTTCATCACACAATTTAGAAGTGAGAGGTGGTTCACTGATATCAATCCTATCCCAGATGATGTCTGTCCAATGTGATGCTTTGAAGTTCAATTCTGGTACTCTAAATTCTCTGATTTTCATTGTATTGGCTTCCTTACACTTTCTTGTCTGTATTATTCGATCGATTGCAACTTTGCGCAGCGTTTGCTCACTATCTGACAGCATTGATAGAAGAATATTTTCTGAGTGAGCAAAATGAAATGAAATGAAAATGAAATGAAAATGAAAATGAAATGAAAATGAAAAGGTTTATTGGCAGACTATAGTCCATATGACAAATATTATTAATACAATGACAGTTCATATACTAAGGATAGAAATATATACAATTGATTAGAAATAATACTGCACTGTCGAAGTTAAGTGGAGCTACGGACAGACGTTTTCGTACCAAGAAGTCCATAGCTTAGAGGATAAATGGCAGGACTCATGGATAGCTTGGATGATCGGGTTGGTTGATTTTTTAATTCTTTGCATTATACTGTATTGAGCACGTCTTGTTACCTCCGGGAAGCTCGGGACATTGCGGGTAGCAAACATTTGCGAAGCTGAGCATCTCGGGGGTAATTTATATAAGAGTCTAAAAGACCTGTTGTACAGCAAATTTAGAGTTCTGCCAGAACCTTTTTTATAATTCACCCAGAGTTGCTGATCGTATATATTACTGCAGAAAGTACGAAAGAGTGTGTCTTTAGCTTCACTTGTACAGAAACGAAAGTTCCTGATGGTCACATTCGCTTTAGCACACAGGCTTCGAGATTGTTTTCTTATATCTGAGTCATCACTCAAGGAGCTGGTAATAGTTTGACCCAAATACTTAAACTCTTGTACTTCCTCAATTATTTCACCATTCATTTTAAACCTTATATCAGCTGGCTGATTACAGCTTTTAGGATGAAATTGCATAACCTTAGTTTTTGTAACATTAAAAAGCATATCATGTTTCTGCGAATACACTTCGCAGACATTCCGTAGCATTCCGTGATATATAAGGTTGGACAACCTTTTGTATATCTTGGGGTAACATGTTGAACCTTTTTATCGCATCAAAGATATGTTTGGGTCCATCAGGCTGTAATGAGTCTTTACTAATTATTGTTTTCTGTGTAACAAGTCTTTACTAATTATTGTTTTCTGTGTAACAAGTCTTTACTAATTATTGTTTTCTGTGTAACAAGTCTTTACTAATTATTGTTTTCTGTGTTTCAGATCTATGCTATGTTTATGTTGAATAAAGCCTCAAATTGGCCTTTACTTTATCTCTAGCCCGCTAACAAACGCGGTACCACAATTTATTCAACATTTCAATCAGCCATTCAGTCGGCCTTTCAGATACAGCAAGCAAATATTCATCCAGTAATCTTACTATATCATGGAGAAGGTGATTCGCCCGGATAAATTTATTACTTCTCCGAATTCTCCCCAAGCTGGGAAACTGGAAATTATGGTCGCGCGGATTCAAATATTTCTTGAGTACTATCGCCGAACACAACCCCAATAAATTGGAGGTTCTATTCATACATATCTGCCCCGATGTCGCTGATATCATTCAAGACTGCTCTACTTATGAGGATGCCATGGCAGCCTTAGAGGCCACCTACGTCAAGAAGCCAAACGAGGTATGCGCTCACCACCTGTTGTCCACCCGTCACCAAAAGCCCGAGGAAACCCTCGATGAGTACTTGCAAATTCTTCAACAACTAGCCAATGATTGCAACTTCAAATCGGTTTCCGCCGACGCAAACAGGAGTTCATCTGTGAGAGACGCTTTCATCCGAGGAATTAGAGATAGCGCCATCCGTACTCGCTTACTCGAAAATGACACACTCTCACTGGAAAAGGCTATCGTCCAGGCTCGAACATTAGATCAGGCCCAGAAAAACTCAGAATCGTACCTCACTCATTACGGTGCTGTTGCAGCCACTGGCTCTCGCCACGAACCGTCGCCGACTACTGACTCTGCCCGGCCTGCCTGCGTCCAAGAAGACGATCTCCCAAACTCTTCAGCCGCTACGAATTTCGACAACAAAGCCGCTCTGTGCTTCTTCTGTGGGTCTCGACGCCACCCACGAAGCAGGTGTCCAGCAAAGGATTCTATCTGTGCGAAATGTGAAAAGACCGGCCACTGGGCCAAAGTCTGCCGCTCAAGTACTTCCTCGGCACGTCAAAAACAGGATAAAACCACAGCGTCTCATTCAGCCGCAGCATTAGCGACCATTAGTACCACTCTATCGTGTAGCTCCTCCATGCCTACCAACTCAACAGTCGATATCCTCGTCAACGGCCGTTCGTGTCTCGCCTTGTTGGATACTGGCAGCTCGGACAACTTCATTCGTGAGGATCTAGCCAAACACTTAGAGCTGCCCATTCTTCCGCACTCGGGCGTCGTATCAATGGCTTCGCCTAATCTATCCGCAGCCATCTCAGGTCGATGTACAGTGAAGGTTACGATGGGAGACCGCGACTACGAAAAGCTCGAACTATCCGTCTTGTCGGATCTGTGCGCTGACATAATACTCGGTACCCCATTCTTAATCAGACACAAGGAATTGAACATCAATTTCGGAGGTCCGGAGCCAGCACTCCATATATGCGGCCTTACTCGATCAAGAATTTCAGCCCCACCACTATTCGGCAACTTAACTGCCGATTGTCGTCCCATCGCCACGAAGTCCAGACGATTTTGCTCTGAGGACAAAATTTTCATTGGGAAAGAAATCGAAAAGCTACTCAGGGATGAGATAATTGAACCCAGTAACTCACCCTGGCGTGCTCAAGTAGTCATCACATCTACCGAAACAAAAAAAAAACGCATGGTAATCGATTTCTCTCAAACCGTCAACCGATTTACCATGCTAGATGCATATCCTCTTCCGCGAATCGATGATATAGCCAACAAAGTCTCACAACACAAATACTACAGCGTAATTGATCTGTCAAGCGCATACTACCAGGTAGAAATCGATCCGTCTGAACGACCTTTCACAGCATTCGAGGCTGACGGAAATCTATACCAATTCAGAAGGATCCCTATGGGAGTAACTAACGGAGCCGCGGCCTTCCAGCGCGTCATGAACGAATTCATATCCTCGAACAACTTATCATCAACATACGCCTACCTCGACGATCTCACCATCTGCGGAACCACTTGGGAAGAGCACGATGAGAACCTTCGACATTTCTGGGAAGCCGCTAAACGAGTAAATCTGAGTCTAAACAAGGAAAAATGCAAGCTTTCGATGACATCAGTGCACCTGCTCGGATATTCTATCTCTCATGGCGTATTGCGGCCCGATCCCGAACGCCTCCGGCCACTACAAGAACTTCAAACTCCTCGCAACAAGTCGTCTCTACAACGCGTAATCGGACTATTCGCATACTATGCTAAATGGATTCAGAACTATTCCCTCAAGATCAAACCTCTGCTCAACGTTTCATCATTCCCATTAACTCGCGAGGAAGTATCAACGATCCAAACACTCAAAGATGATATCTCGAAAGCTGTCGTCGGTTCAATCGATGAAGAACTGCCGTTCACTGTGGAGACGGACGCTTCCTCTTCAGCAATCGGAGCCACCCTCACCCAGAACGGCCGCCCGGTGGCGTTCTTTTCTCGCGCTCTGAATAACACAGAACGTCGCCATCACATCGTTGAAAAGGAGGCATACGCTGTAATCGAATCCATTCGCAAGTGGAAGCACTTCTTAGCTTATCGACACTTTACTGTCGTCACCGACCAGCGGAGCGTATCTTTCATGTTCGATGGAAAAGCTACTGGTCGTATTAAGAACGATAAGATTCTCCGTTGGCGTGTAGAACTAGCCGGCTACTCATTCACAATAAAATACAGACCGGGCCCCGAGAACCGAGCCGCAGACGCATTGTCGCGATCCTTTTGCGCTGCTACTCCAAGAATATCCCTCGCCCAGCTGCATGTTAATCTGATACACCCAGGAGTCCGCCGAATGACTCATTTTGTGAGAGCTAGGAACCTACCATTCTCAGTGGATGACATCAAACGAGTTACGTCGGAATGCCAAACATGCGCTAAATGTAAGCCACAGTACTATAAACCAGAAGTTAGTCACTTAATACGGGCCATGTCCCCGTTTGACCGACTTAACATCGACTTTAAAGGCCCGCTTCCGAGCGCAACTTCGCGACCTTACATCCTAACAGTAATCGACGAGTATTCACGCTTTCCTTTTGCCTTCCCGTGCCGTGATACGAACACGTCAACCGTTATCGCCCGTCTCACCGAGTTATTTTCTACCTTCGGAACTCCCTCTTACATCCACACAGATCGAGGGACATCGTTTATGTCTTCGGAACTAAAACTGTTCCTAACTAAACATGGTATCGCGACTAGTCGCACAACGCCGTATCACCCCCAAGGAAACGGGCAATGCGAACGTTACAATGGAATCATCATGAACACCATCAAACTAGCCATAGAAGATCGCGGGTTGCCGATGTCGCAATGGGAGTCCGTCCTACCAGACGCGCTGCACTCGATTAGATCGCTGCTGTGTACGGCCACGAACGAAACTCCTCACGAGCGTCTATTCACGCACCCGCGGCGTACTTCTACCGGTTCTGCACTACCGACGTGGCTGTCTTCTCCGGGAACTGTACTCCTTCGCCAATTCATTCGCCGATCCAAGAACGACCCCCTCGTCGAGGAAGTTGAGTTAATTGAGGCAAACCCCAACTACGCGTTTATACGGCATCCGAATGGGAGAGAAGATACCGTATCCATCAGGGACCTGGCACCGGCGGGACGTAGCAATACGGATGACACGAATCACTATGAACCCCCCGTACCCAGTCCGCCAATCAATTCCACCCCGCTAACGGACGACTCAGAACCCGCTGAGATCCGCCGACACACGGTCCCAACAGCTCCCGTCGAAGCGACTCCAGTCGAAGTCGAGAGAGGCCCACCTGTGTCAGTAACCTCCGAGACGAGTCCCCCTCTGAGAAGAAGCACTCGAATCAGATACCCAGCTCAACGCCTAAACTTGTAGACTCTTCTTTCTTCCAAAATATCTTGAACTTGTCGTTTTGTTTCTTACCGTGCAATGTATCACGTATTATAAAAGAAGAGAGGAATGTAATGAGTCTTTACTAATTACACTGGCCAACAAAATGAAACTTTTTTTTCTCATCACAAACATGATCACACTTTTCTTAATGCACTTTTCGCGCTGATTCCGAATCTGGTTTTATTTTGTTTCTAGCACGTACAGCTATATAGATACACTGGTTTTGATATTTTTAAGTTTTTGATATTGCTATAAGAAAATTTATGGATGTATAGATCACACTTAGGAATGCTAAACAACAAATACATCATATACCTTATTCAATGTACTTATAAATAAAGAATATATACATTATTTTATTAAAAGCGCTGTGAGTGTGATTTCCTTTTGTAAATTTGGCCTGGATTGTCACGATACAGCATCCAACAATGGTCCGCCATCATGCTTTCATTCCAATATCCTTGGTAGCGCTTCTCCATCATCTGAATATCTTGATGGAAGCGCTCTCCTTGCTCGTCACTCACTGCACCAAGGAGGTTCTTGACTCCATCCTTATACGCAGGTGACTTGTTGCTTCCAAGAAAGTTTTCACATATCCATTTGAACGCCAGCCAAGCCTTCAATTCCAGCGGACTTAGGACTTTTTCAAATTCAGTGTCATTCAAAACCTCCCTTATTTGTGGCCCAACAAAAATTCCTTCCTTCAATTTTTCTGCAGTAACCTTCGGAAATTTCCTTGAAAGGTATTGGAACCCTTCAGAATTGACTTTACCCATTGCTTTAACAAAATTCTTCATTAAACCAAGTTTAATGTGAAGAGGTGGCAGATAGATCGTTTGGGGATCCACTAAAGGGACAGACTGGACATTGCTTATCCCTGGGACATATGTATACCTAAGTGGCTAGTCACTTTTGGTGTAATGTTCTACAGTGGCGCGACTGTCCCACAGGCAAAGGAAACAACAAAATTTTGTGAATCCTGACTGCATACCCATAAGCATTCCTATAACTTTTAGATCTCCACAAACATTCCATTGATGGCTGTCGTATTTGATTGCCTTAAGTAGTATATCCATATTGTCATATGTCTCTTTTAGATGGACGGGATGGGCAATGGGGATGGATGGCATTATATTACCATTATGCAAAAGAACTGCTTTCAGGCTTCTCTGCGACGAATCAATAAAGAGGCGCCACTCAGATGCCACATACGTCTGAGATATGGCTGTAAATAGTCCATTGATGTCATGGCAATAACAGAGAGGACCGTCTACTGAAAAGAATGCTGTTAATTCAAAATTCCGCTTTCGGTAGTAACTATTATGAACATTGTTCTCAAGTAAATTGTTCTCCTTTAGTCTTGAGGCGAGAAGCTCTGATTTCTCTTTAGACAGCGATAAGTCTCTAACAAGATCATTCAACTGTCCTTGGGTTAACTTTTTAGGCTCTAAATGTCTACCTTCAAAAGTGTACTCTGGTTCTGTAGATGGTCCGGAAATGCCAGTTGCACCTTCATCACTTTCCATGTCATCTATGATAGAATCTAGCCTATCACTTGGGGGAATTGGAATGGGCAATGTTTCATCATGTTTTACTGGTCTACGTGCTGAATCCAAGTTTGGATATACAATCTGGTGTTTGTTCTTGGCCGAAAACCCCATTAAGTTCACACTACAAAAATAACAGTCTTCATGATGATCTCTCGGCTCCCTCCATATCATGGGTATGGCAAATGGCATTGAAGCTTTCTTTTTGTTAAGCCAATCACGTAATCCATTTGAACAGCCAGAACAGATTTGATGTGGCGCCCATGGTTTATCTTGGTCACCTAGATGGCAACCAAAGTATAGCTTGTATATTTTCTTAATGTCGGTTGTAATACTTCGTCGCTGTGTTTTAGTTGTCAACTGGCCGCATACGAAACAGAACTTGTCGGGGTCATTCTTACATTGTCGAGGCATGTTGACTGACCTGAGCAAACTATAAATTCAAAAAAAATGTACACCAACTTGACACAAGAAGTTCTTGGACTGGACTGATCTTTTGACACACAAAGCACGGCGTTGTTGCCTGAATCACAATGCTGCTAGACGTAAAAGCTCACACCTGAAATACATAAGATGTATAATTAAGATAATTGAAATAAATAAGATGAATAAACTAAAAAAACACAATAAAATAAATACAATCAAATGTTGAAATATTAGTATTTCGCCTATTTAAAATGGTTAAATCTGTGTAGTTATATATATGCCTTCATCTTGAAAACTATACGTGCTAGAAAAACTCTGAATGCAGTTTTGGAATCAGCATGAAAAATGCTATCCAGCCACCACAAATTGTACTCTGATGAAAAATCTTTGTTGACCAGTGTTATTGTTTTCTGTGTAACAAGTCTTTACTAATTATTGTTTTCTGTTTCAGATCTATGCTATGTTTATGTTGAATAAAGCCTCAAATTGGCCTTTACTTTATCTCTAGCCCGCTAACAAACGCGGCACCACACAGGCAGATACGGTTTAAATTTTATATTGAACCAGTTAAGACCATAGTTTGTTACTATGAACAGAACAAGGCTACGTAACTCTCTGGAGGGATTCTTTTGGGAGACATAATAACGACATAGTCTGTTAGCTAGAGTTAACCATCTAGAGTTGTTAAGGGGACCAGGCTTGAGTTTCTCTAGGCTTCCGTCAACATATCCTTCTCTTATGGCCCCAATTATTCTGAACATGTATTGTTGATCATTACTTAAATCTTCTATGAGCTCATCTGTGAGAACTGGGATGCTATCGGCCCCATCCGTAATTGGGGAGAACTTTACCACAGGCATCTCATGACAAGTCCTAAGAGCATTACCAATAGATCCACTGAGTGATCTTGGCCCAGTTGTTTTCCCCTCATATCGCTCAAACAGATGCCTTAAGGGAAGTTCATTTGTATGTAACATGCAAATACTCCATTGCAATGGTCGGTTCAGCTTCTGCTCGATGAAATGGATTATGCCACCTTTAGACCCAGTGTTGACATTCGTACTGTCGCACCCTAACACCTGGAGATTCTGGTCTAGTGTCATTTCATTCAAGTAAGCGAACAACGATTCAGATACATCACTTGCTTTTCCAGATTTAGGGCTCAAATGGTTAAGGTATTCTCCACCAGGCTCACTCAATAATAATACATAATGTTCTTCAACAATTATATCCTGGTACCATTTACCATCTTTATTTGTCTTTACCAACATCTTGTCTTTTCTTCCATCGAAATATAAAGCTTTAACATCACCATAACTTTGTGCAGCTTCAACTTGTAATGTATTTCTCAATTTCTGTCTCTCTTCTCACCTTACTTCGATCAATAAAAAAGTCAATCTTTTTCGGTAATGATACCCAAATCCACCAAAGTAGCTGAAGCAATGGTCGATGCAGCCCTATCTGAAACACCAAATCTGTCGGCTTCCATGGCGAGATTGAATAAAGGGGCTCTCATTTGAATGTTGGAGCATTCATATTCAGACTCAGTTGTTGAACTTTCTTCGGTACTAGAGAGATCAGTATTAGTATCAGGTGAAAGCACATCATCAATGATTACCTTTTCGAATTCTTCATGCATGATTATTTTTCTTTGCTTACTTCCTTGTTGCTCCTTCAACTTTCTTGCATTTCTTTTTGCTATAGATCTTGAAAGGGTAACATCCACACCTCCAATCACCATATTTCGCATAGTCCTCTGATCCTCAAGGAATTCCAGTTCTTCTTTGGGTAGTCTTGATTCTTTTGGACAAACACAAATAATATGTTTTTCTTTACATCCGCTTTTTCGGCAGCCAAAATCTTGGTGCGAAACGAAGTTGTATTTACAGGCACAAATGTCAAAGAGTTCTACCAATGATTTTTTGAACAATTCAATAAGCTTAGCACTGCTTTTGGATCGATTGAGTTGCGTAACCTTGTCGGTAAAGCGTTTCAGCTTGGTAATTATGGATTTTTTACTCATTGAGGGTATTGATGAACGTTTCCACACTTCGACCAATGCTTCTGCTATCATTTCGAGAATATCATTATTTGTCAATTTTGCAGATGAGCCTTCCTTCAGTAGAAGAAAATATCTCCCAACCTGCATATTGGAGTGTAAGACATGATTTGGCAATTCACTTGGAATTCTGAACAGAAAATGTTGCTTCACCAACTGTCTAGTTAGTAGGGATTTGGCCATATTTAGATCTGAAGTTAAATTTCTACAGAAATATCACATTATGAAAATCTGAAAAAATACAAAACACGGAATTAGTTAAAACAAATTATATATAAGCTCTAAAACTCAAATGTAAACATATTTTACTCAATAGTCTTTGTAGCCACCCATGCTACAATATGCAGCATGCGGCTCCTACCCCCGTCCCTTATCAGCCATATGCAAGCTGTCATTGACCTCGAGTGAGACTGATGTTTAGATAAGCGTCTGTGTGTACTTAAGTAGTAGTAAGTATCGCTTGTGTTGTGTGAATATATTTACTCGTTATCATAGTTATAACCAGATAACGCACAATATAACGCGATATCTTCTCTCAAAAAACCGATATATATTATGATAGGGGTCTTTCAAAATATGACTTTCCGCCATTTTGTTTTCGGAAAAAATGTGGCGGGTGGAGGGTCCTAAAAAGAAAATATTATCTTTTTAGAACCTCAAAAGGGTCAATACACCAAATCATGAGTGAGGCAAGACGGTTTAATATTTTCACTCCACCCTACTGAACAGCTTGTCGGGTTGCTAGTAACTTCAGCTTGAATGGATGTAGAGGACAGAAGGGCCCACTCATGGACAAGTGAGAAATAGCCAGACAAGAAGAATTCCCAGTGGGTACTGAGAAAGATTGCAAACTGGCACATGTACAAAGTTCCAGAGTCAAGAACATTGGCGATTTATCTGGAGTATCCCCAGGTAGAACAATCTGTTTCAATTGTTGGTCGCCCAATGAAAGAAAACTAATTTATCTGGAGACTAAGCACAAACTTGAAGTGCAGAAATAAGGTTTATTTGTTTAGTGTGGCATTCTAAAAGAGTTTCTGGTGCATAGTGTTAAGCATAAATGAAAATACTTATAACTGGAGTTAACACTGGTATGGCCCTGCATGATGAGGAGGGTCCAATAGTGTATTTTTAGATCCTGTTAATGGGCACATGTTATATGGTGTATTGCAGTTTAAGGTGTAATGTTAATCAATTATAGTCCTCAAATCTATTTCATTGGCCTGTGTCAATTTATTTTAAGAAATTGTGACACATTTAATACGGATATAATCGCAGAAATAATATTGCTAAGTAAGTTAGGTATTGAGTTCTAATTGCTAAATTGTGGGTGCTAATCATTATTAAGATTTTGCACTGTGACAAATTGAGTAATTTTATGCCAACTAATTGAGTTAAATTTGAATGTGGGAGTGAAATTGAGTTAGGTATTAAAAAATCAGCCCCAAAGTAAAATTAAAGGATTGGTAAGCTCGTGTAATATTGTCTTGTTAATTTTAAATTGTTTTGTTGTCGAAATTTATTTTTCTACTTGGATATAATTAGCCTGGGGTAGCATTGAGAGGTCACATCAGTAGTATAGTAGAAAAATGCTTGAGTGCAAGTTGCAATTGCAATATTACGTAATGAGTGCCAACCCCCAACCCCCCTTTGTTACAAAAAAAGAAAAACAAAAGAAAAAATTCCCCAACCACCTTTGTCGCAAGGTACCCCCTTTGTTGCCAACCCCAAAATGGTGTTGCAAGGGGTATGCAACCTGGAGTTATCCCCCAAGCTGATCCCCCCAAAGGGTAGTGCCAACCTTTGTTGCCAACCCCAAAATGGGTTGCAAGGGGTATGCAACTTGAAGGCGGAGTTCTCCCCCAAGCTGAACCCCCCAAAGGGGCATACCTAACCTAAGGGAGCCTCTTTGGGGGAGAAGGGGACGCCTCACCCCCAAAAGGAGCAGAAAGAGATAGAAGTAGAGGAAGAGACCCAGAGGTGGGAACCCAGAGTTGGGTGTTCACTCGGCTGGAAGCCGAGCTCATATGGGGATCTTCAGCCGTCCGCCGCCTCTTATAGGGTGCTAATCAGCCAGTTGGCTGAGTTGCCAGATAACGCCATGTGCTTAATTATTCCTTCAGCCAGTTGCCAGATTCGTTATTTATTAATTTAATTCATATATTAATCAGACAGCAGCCATTTGGTTGCTAAATACCACCATATATTTTAATTTATATTAGGGAGAGTTGCTAAATACCACCATTTATTTATATGAGGATAGTTGTTAGGTACCGCTATTTATTTTAATTCGTTACCAAAGCAGACGAATTTTCTCCTTAAAGAGAACTAACTATTTTAAAAGAAATTCTGTTTATTAAATATATAATTAGAATTTAAACACACTCTCTTTACACAACTAAAATAAATCATTTTATTACTTAATTCCTATTTTTATTATTATTATTAATATCACAATTCTCGTTAAATCACGAATAACAGTGGGAAAGGAGAAGAAACCTAACGAAGAAAGGTGGAACGAACGATAATTTCAGATTCAAAACACACGGTCATCTCCCCCCTCCCTCATTCCATCCACAAACTTCTCACCCCATCTGCACTTGTATATATATTAATTATTTTGAAAATATACAAAACGTATAACCATATTTGTAGAAAAAAAAATGCATAATAAATAAATGATTAATTTGTACACCGACACACACACACACACAAAATGAAAATATACAAAACGTATAACCATATTTGTAGAAAAAAAAAAATTAAATGAATGAGCAATTCGTGCACACACACACACATACACACACACACACACACAAAAGCATAACCAACAATCGTCATACTAACACACAAAAACAATTGTATTTGACCTACTATCTCCTTACCTTATATATTCGGAAAGAAGCAAAATCGAAATTTTCTGATTTCCAATTAGTAACTTTTTAAACTTTTTACAAGCCCGATTTCTATTGCACAAGCAAAACTTTTAGAACATTCTTCATTACACACCTTTCATATATACAGAGTGAGTCAAAAGTAGCGCCCGATTTCTGTTTTTTCGGCTGTCAGATTCTTTCTGGGAAGTCATGTTGTTAATAATTGTCTTGCAGATTATTAATTTTCTTAGTTTATTTAGTTTTGTTTTTGTTTTGCAGGTTATTGCTGAGAGTTTGGAAAGTTACTGAATTTGCACCAAATTGAACCATGAATTACCTTTCAATGAATCAACGCATTGCGGCCGTGAAACATTACTACAAATGTAATGAACAACCAACGATGGCGGCACGCCGTTTGGCACAGGAATTCGATATTAACCCACCCCAGGGAAGAAACATACGATTGATTGTCGAGAAATTTGAAGCAACAGGGTCGGTAGCCACTGCAAAGAAGTCCGGTCGTCCGAAAACGGCAACGAATGTAGCTAAGGCTGAAGAAGCCATCAGGAGACTGGAACAAAGTCCGCAAAAGTCAACTCGCCGTTTATCTGCAGAGTTGGAAGTGAGCCAATCAAGTGTTATCCGTATCCTTCACCAGAAAAAATGGAAACCTTACATTCCACGCTTACTGCATGCCCTTCATGATGGAGATGACGACCGCCGTCTTCAATTTTGCGAAGAGTTCTTAGCTAAACTTGACGAAGAGGACACAATGCTAGACAACATCTGGTGGTCAGATGAGGCATGTTTTAAGCTTAACGGCACAATTAACAGACACAATTGTGTCTACTGGGCTGCGGAGAACCCAAGAGTGACAGTTGAGAAGGAGGTAAATTTACCTGGCGTGACAGTTTGGGCAGCCATATCTCCATTAGGGATAATTGGACCCTTTTTCTTTGAGGGATCTGTCACTGCAGAAATTTACCTGGATATGCTGGAAACCTTCTTTTGGCCCAGGGTACAAGATCAGGACTGTTATTTCCAGCAAGATGGAGCTCCACCTCATTATGGACGTCATGTTCGTCAGTGGCTTGATGAAAACTTTCCCGGAAAGTGGATCGGCCGCCGCGGTCCGATCGAGTGGCCGGCACGCTCCCCAGACCTTACACCTCCAGATTTCTTTCTTTGGGGGCTCATGAAAGACCTTGTTTATCGTGAAAAGCCTCGTACCATTCAGGAATTGAAGGCTCAAATCACTGCAAAGTTTGAGGAAATTGATATCAAACTCTGCAGGCGTGTGTGCCACTCTGTGCCTGCTCGGCTGCAATTGTGCATCGATCACGAGGGAGGGCACTTTGAAAATTGCAAGTAAAACAGCTTGGTACAGTTCCGTAATAATTTCCCCCCGAATAAATGGTTAGATAAACATGTCATTCATTTATTTCTACCTTCTTGTACACTGTAATACAAATGGCAAACAAACAATCAACTGACAGAAATCGGGCGCTACTTTTGACTCACCCTGTACAGTATATATATATATATATATATATATATATAACGTTCAATTTGCCTTCTTCCTTACAAAGCGTCTCTGGAAGGAAAATTCTGAGCAGGTGTCCCTGACGCTAGCTGTAAAAATGACCACGAAAGGACCTTTTGGCTTAAATCCATTCCATCGCTCGTGAAAAACCTCTCCTGACAACAAACGTTAATCAACACACACACACACACACACACACACACACACACACACACACACAAGCATAACATGTAATACTTAACTCTCGTTTTAACTGTTCACACACACACACATACACACACACACACACATATATATACATACACAGTAGAATCCGTTTATTGTAATCACCGATATTGTTATCATCGCCTAATGCTATCAGAATTAACAGTCCCAAAGCATCGAGGTTAAATTACATTATAAAACCTCCGCTTATAGTAATCAGAGTTTCGGTTATAGTTATCAGAATCTTAAAATTCTTTGCTGCACTAATATGAACGGTGAGAAACAAAAACTGTTAGTGATTGGAAAAAGTAAAAATCCTCGGTGTTTTAAGGGTGTGAAAAGTTTACCAGTGGATTATTGCTCAAGTTCAAATGCGTGGATGACAAGTGTCATTTTTAACAACTGGTTAGTTAAATGGGATACAAACCTGAAACGAAAAATTGTTTTGTTGGTAGACAACTGCACAGCACATACATGTAAAGTGTCATTAAAAAACATTAAAATAATCTTCTTGCCTGCAAACACGACATCACTGATTCAACAATGTGACCAATGAATCATACGGACTCTAAAGGCTTACTACAGAAGAGAAATGCGTAGCAGAATTTTAGGAGAATTAGATGAGACTCAAGAAAAAACTGATGCAAATGATATTGCTAAAAGAATTTCCCTCCTTGATGCCCTACATCTTATAACAATGTCATGGAAACAAGTGACTGAGAGAACCATTGAAAACTGTTTCACAAAGGGTGGCTTCTTTAAGAAGGGCACGGAAACATCTCCAAATGAAGAACCCGATGCTATTGAAGAGGAAATCATGGAGAAACCCCCAGATGGTATGTCAGAAGAAGATTTTAAAAGCTGGTTGGCCATTGATGAGGAAATTCAAGTGGCAGCAACCATGACATCATCAGAAATATGCCAAGCTGTTACTGAAGCAGGCTCTGAATTGGCTGAAGAAAGGGAAGAGAATGAAGACACTAAACAAGAAGATAGTCCAGAAGACCCTCCAACAAACGCTCAGATGCGAGAAGCTCTGCAAATACTTCGTCGCGGCGTGCAACACCGATCTGCTGAATTTCAAAAGCATTATGATTATGAGCACTTTATTAATGACTTACTGCAAACAAACCGCAGGCAAACAACACTAGATGAATTTCGACAGTAAATATTAAAGTATGAATTTTTTAAATTGTTTTATTACTACCTTTTAACTATTTTAACTTTTCTGTTTTAACAAACACCGCTTTATGTTATCAGTCGGTTATTATTATCAATATAGCTGCGTCCCAAAGTGATTATAATAAGCTGATTCTACTGTATATAAAATTTTATTTTCACAGTTAACTAGAAATATTCTGTGAAATTTCAAGTTCATTTCATTATATACAATGTTTGATGCAGTTAAAATTGTTCGAACAGTTTCAATGCGTGTACAAATTTTTTATTTTTATTCTTAAATTAAACAGGTTTGAATCGAAGTTAATAGTAAAGGTGTCGGATTTTTTTTTAAGGCGCTGCATTTAATTGGGTAATAACTATAATTAAAACCTCAATGCTGAGTTTACTGTCGCTATAAAAATGTATTCGAATTAACTGACGCACCTTAGTCCTTAGTATAATAAAATTATATAATGCTATAATGTTTCAGACCAACAAAGACCCTAGGATCCACTCATGGCTGGTCTACCTAACTGTGTTCGTAATTGTGTATTGTGCATGTCCTCCGTGGTGGTGGAGGGGACCTACAATTTTACGTGGTTTCCGAACCACAAGAACATAAGAAATTTTTATAGTGGGCACACTAGGGGCCACTTCGGCCCATCGAGGCGGCTCTACTATGTAAAAACTGCCTGTACATTGGCAACGACTAATTTTTACAAAACTAAATAATTATCAACTTAAAACTAATTAATTATCAATTTAAAACTAAAGATAGAATCTCTGGATCCAGAGGATCAAGTCATAATAGACTACTATCCACAAATATGTTACACTCTATATCTATTTATAACCGACATGCAAATATATCAGATCCAAAGAATCCAGTCAATTTCACTACGGTATCCATCAATACCAGTACCTTGCCAACCAAAAATATGTCACGGTCCATATCACTTGCGGACCAAGTCACAATTTACAACCATATACATTACAATATAGTATATACTTAGGAGGAAAAGTGTAAGTGTGGCTGTAAAGACTGTACAGTAATGTAGAAATGTGTGTGCACCCATTTTGGGTCTCCCATTTAAAGGTGTTTGTGAGGCAAGTGAAGATCATAAGTTTTTCAATACCTCACAGTACTATGGGGGGCACCGCTCGGCAGAGGAATCTCTTTAAATGGGGTGTGTAAGGACAGAGAGCATCCCCTAACCCAAGATGCTGCCTCCCTATATCCCACAACACTTGTGATGAGCCGTGGGATCTATCACCACAAAGCCTTAATTTTACTACCTTAAACTATACCCAATCTATCAACATATGCGTCTAATCGATTTTGAAACATGTTTATAGACGTGCTACTAATTACTTCTACCGGCAAACTATTCCAGTTATTTACTATTCTATGCGTAAAAAAGTTTTTGGCAACTGTTGTCTCGAACCTTCTACTTGTCAACTTACACGCGTTATTTCTAGTCCTATTATATTGAGATATTTCGGAAAAGCTATCTCTATCTACGTTATCGAACCCATTCATAATTTTGAAAACCTGGATTAGATCACCCCTTAGCCTCCGAGTCTCGAGTGTAGTCAATTTTAACTCCTAAAGCCTATCTTCGTACGACTTTGACCTAAGCGACGGAATCATCTTAGTTGCTCGTCTTTGAACTCTTTCGATTTTGTCTATATCTTTGCGCAATTGCGGATTCCAAAATTGGACCGCGTCCTCCAAATGAGGTCTAACTAATGATTTATAAAGAGGAACTATAATATCGCGCGATTTGTACTCAAAATTTCGAGCTATAAAACCTAACACTTTGTTCGCCTTATTGACCGCTGCTGTACTTTGTTTCGCTACTTTTAAATCACCAGTGACTATAAATCCTAAATCTTTTTCCTGCTCTACGCTTGTTAATTTTTTCCCTGATATACTATACGCAAAATTACCGTTACGCGAACCTATATGCAAAATTTTACACTTATCGACGTTAAATCTCATTTGCCATGTGACTGACCAATCAACGATCTTATTCAGATCTTCCTGGATTTTACCTCTATCTTCGTCATTAATCGCCCTACCACCCAGTTTCGTGTCATCCGCAAACTTTGAAACTGTACTGACTAGGCTGACATCTAAATCGTTAATATATATAAGAAAAAGCAAGGGGCCCAATACAGAACCCTGAGGAACGCCACTCGCTACATTAGCCCAACACGATTACGCTCCATCAACGACCACCCTCTGTTTCCTACCTCGCAACCACTCTTCTATCCAATTTATTACTACACCCCTGATTCCATGAGCCTCAGTTTTTTCAATGAGTCTTTTTTGTTGTACGGTGTCAAACGCTTTTTGAAAATCTAAATACACTAGATCAACCGCCCGATGACAATCGTAAACGTCAACTACGCTTTGAAAAAATTCTAAAAGATTAGTTAAGCAAGATTTGTTTCGCCTAAAACCGTGCTGCGTATTTCTAACTAGTTTATGCAATTCTAAGTGTTCGACTATACGATCGCTAATTATTGATTCCAGTAGCTTACCTACAACAGACGTTAAACTGATTGGCCTATAATTTCCCGCCGCACCTTTATCGCCTTTCTTAAAGATAGGTGTTACGTTTGCTAACTTGAAATTATCTGGTACGCATCCCTCAGAAATAGACGCATTAAAAATCTTTGTTAGCGGCACAACAATGCTATCTTTTAATTATTTTAGTTGTATGGGATATATGGAATCCGGCCCCGGTGATTTACGCATTTTTCAATGAGTCTTTTGTGCGGTACGGTGTCAAACGCTTTTTGAAAATCTAAATACACTACATCAACCGCCCGATGATTATCGTAAACTTCAGCCACGCTTTGAAAAAATTCTAAAAGATTAGTTAAGCAAGATTTGTTTCGCCTAAAACCGCGCTGCGTATTTCTAACCAAGTTATGCATTTCTAAGTGTTCGACTATACGATCCCTAATTATTGATTCCAATAGCTTACCTACAACAGACGTTAAACTGATTGACCTATAATTTCCCGCCGCACCTTTATCGCCTTTCTTAAAGATAGGAGTTACATTTGCTAACTTGAAATTATCTGGTACGCACCCCTCAGAAATAGACGCATTAAAAATCTTTGTTAGCGGCACAACAATGCTTTCTTTTAATTCTTTTAGTTGTATGGGATATATGGATCCGGCCCCGGTGATTTACGCACTTTCATTTTATCAATATGATGTAAAGTAATGTTACGTAACTAGGCTAATTATCCTTATCCCTTATAGTGGGCTGGCCAAATATTGAAAAGTCCTCTAGAAAAAACTTAACGACGATTTTGTTAATAGCAGGCACCTACCTTAGATAAGTAGTATTGAGGATGCCAAACAAGATGTGGGTGGATGCCACTCTCAATTTTGGGTTTGAAGGTCCCATACAAAGTTACAAAAGTCAAATTCTGAAAAATTCCGAATTTTTGCATTTCAGTGGTGGCTCTATGTAACAACGTGTTTAAAAGTGTATCATTAGCACATAAAGCATATTTTTGTGATTTTATGGATAATAATTGAATGTAACTATAATTCTGGATGTCTTTATTTCCATTAAAACTACATTTAGCATGCTGGGTGAGGTGCGCTTGTGCCTACTACTACTGCGAAAAATGCTCTGTATGAATTGGTCCACAATTAACCCACCCCTTATATCTCCAGTCTAACTATAGAGTAGATCAAGTCTAGCCTAGAGGGGTCAGCCTAGAGATTCCGGAAATGGTCCAGAGCGGGCAGATAAATTGAGGTCCACAGTAGGATTCCTCACAAGATTAGGTTAGGGCAATCTACCTTCACCTTTGTTAAGCTATGAGTTGATGCTGGGTCTTAGGCCACAATGTAGGCCTAACTTGTCTGACCCAGCTTAATTTAATGTGATTAACTGTTGGTGTAAAAACTCATATTAGTCACTTACTTTTAGTTATTACAGTCTCTCCCTTCTCCGGTTGTCTCATTCGAGAGCGTACTTTGCTGGTACGTCCTCTCGCCCCGTTCTTCGTTTTCGTTCTCCCTTTGTTCTCCTTTTGTTCTCCTCTTCGCGGGGCTTCTTGTACCAGCGTTGTCTTGGTTTATTCCCGGTTGGTTGAGCGGTAATGTATCTCCATTACCGAGCACGCTCCTCCCACACAGTATATAAATACTAGTGTGGAGAATAACTCTGGTGAGCAACCAATTGGTTTCTTCCACCCAGTTATTGACATAAAAGGAATTTAATAATTGTTAGATTAACTACCTACCTACTCAGTGAACCATTTTCGTTACCTCCCAACTACCCACTCATCAGTTTTCCATAACTACCATAGTACAAGTAATAGCATACTTTCACATGTTGAATATTTTCACTGCACTGGCTGGCCAGACATTGGTTTGGTATATGCAATTAAAAGAGTGCAGACAGTGCCAGCTGGTAAAATAATAATAATAATACTGCTAAAGGATAGGTATGTTTCGAATTGTTTCAATATATCTGTGGCTACTACATACTGCCATTCTCACTTGTCTTTGCAGATAGGGAACTCATCAGCAATAGACCCTGTAGCTGTCATCAAGCGCAAGAGGAAACGTCAGGATGTCAGTAAGGATTGTTGCTTCTTCTGCCAAAGCAGCGCTGGTGACCTGCGCACCTCATCAGCAGAAGAAAAAGCAAGAACTATGACTGTGGGCGATGAGAGAAAGAACCTGGGAGATACCTACTATCTTGATGTTTTACAAAGACTGGAAAGTCATTCCAAGGATGACTTCAGGGCAATGGAACTCAAGTGGCATAAATCATGCTACTCTTTATTCACCTCTGAAGGCAAACTCAAAAGGCTGCGAAGTCAGCAGCAGACCATGGGTGCATCGGCGACCACAAAAAGTGCAGGCTCTCAGGCTTTTCCCCCAAAGCGTAGACGTTCAACACCAGTGATTGACTGGACCCTCTGCATGTTTTGCCAAAAGAAGACCACAAAGAAACTGCACAGGGTGGAGACAATGGAGAAGTCAGATGACTTGATCCAGCGTGCCAAACACGACCCTGTCATGAGCATACCGTTGTCAGCGGTGAGTGATGTGATTGCAGTTGAAGGCTGCTATCATCTGGCATCTTTAGTGACATTTGAGAGACGTACTAGAAAACAAGCGGTGTCAGAGGAGCAGCAAGGGCCTGAAAATGAGTGCATGACGAAGCTGTGCAAAGACTTGACAGTAGGCCTGTCTCGTGGTCACGTATACGACATGGGAGACGTCTGGGAGAGATACGAGAGTTGTGTAATGACACCGGCATCACCGTGAAATACTCCAGGAGAACAACGTTCTACGAAGATGTTCAAAGGCTGCTTGGATCAAACGCCAGCTATGTACGCCCATTGTCAAGGGGTCCGCTGCTGATTTACCCTGGAGAGAGCTCAGATTTCATCATCTGCAAAGCACTGGCTAAGTCTTGTGAACAAGGTCTTGTCACCTCTGAGTCAGAGTCTACTGAAGATGAAGATGCTGATGTTCGCATGCATGCCACTAGCAGCATATTCCAAGATATGGTACACGTGGCTCTGAAGGTTCGACAAGATCTTGAAACTCTTGGACACTCCGAGATATGGCAAGGTCTTGATCAGGAACATGTTGATCGCGTCATACCCGACAGTCTGTACCTGTTTCTACGATTGCTCTTTGGGGGAATGGATGCTGTGGATGAGGGAAGTGAAGAGGACCAGAACGTGAAGCAAAGTGTGTGTAGCATTGCCCAGGACATAGTCTATGCAGTCTCCAACCGACAAAAGTTGACACCAAAGCATGTGGGCTTGGGTCTTACTCTGCACCAAGCCACCCGCTCAGAAGCACTCCTAGATCTGTTCCACGTGGCAAATCACACTATTGGTATCGACACTGTAAGAAGGATAGACACCACCATCGCTCAGAACATCCTGGAGAGGTATGCTGAGAATGGATGTGTCTACATCCCTGACGCCATCGTCAAAGAGAGAATGATTCACTGCTCTTGTGACAACATAGATGTCTTGCAGTCAACCTTAGACGGGAAGAACACCTTCCACAGCACTCAACTGATGGTATGGCAGAGAGGCCCCCTCCACAGCAGAGTCATGGCCAAAAGGGTGGCAAGCACAAGAGATCGAAATCTATCAAAACTGATGACCTACAAGAGTTCAAAGGCTGGGCCAGGCTACCCTCCCATCCGGCAAGAGGCCATCTCCTCCTGGCTACGACACTGACATACACGACTTGTCACATGAACCTGAGAGGGACCGAGCACGTGCCAAGGACTTGGCCTGGGTGGTGTCACGCATCCATGATGAAGCGATGTCCGTTCCAAGCTGGGAAGCATTCAATCAATCTGTCAGCACTGCGGATCCACCAGGAACGACCGCCGGGATGTCAATCCTGCAGGCACCAGCAGATGACAATGACCACCGTTATCAATCGCTTCATGGCCATTTCTGAGTATGTCAGCCAGAAGTACACCATCATCACTGCTGATTAGCCTTTGTACAGCAGGGGTACGGAACTAGTCTGGGCAAACTCGAAATTTGCCGACGTGGTCTTGCTCATGGGAGGCCTCCATATCTGCTTCAACTTTCTGAAAGCCATTGGTCAACACATGGAAAGTGTGGGACTTGATGACTTATGGACAGACGCAGGTGTGTACGCGGCTAACACCACTGAGACAATGCTGGACGGCAAGGCCTACTACCGAGCTGTGAGAGGTCACCAGCTGACGTATGAGGTACTGTGGCGCATCAAGTGGCAGATGTTTGAGTCATGGCTGGCTGCAACTGGCAACGGAGATGAGAACGTCAAACAGCTTGCTCTCAATGTTGCTTCGCTTTTCAAAGACAGAGCTGACATAGATGAGATGCGCGATGCTGTTCACAACTTCTCAGACGTTTTGGCAGATGAGAAATTCCAGTCTCATGGAAGAATTCAGTGACCAGCACTCTGAAAATCCCAACTTCATGTTGTGGTCATCCTACATGGAAATGGTAGAGATCCTTCTGGCCTTCATCAGAGCTCAGAGAGATGCAATGCTGCCTTAGCTAACTATCTATGACCACACAAACTATACACGTTGGGGGCCGGTCTACTTGGCTGATATGAGAGGTCTTGAGAAGTCAGCACCAGAAGTTCATGCAGAGTTCTATAACGGGAACTTTGTCGTCAAGAGGACGGCAAAGCGCTTCAACTAAGTTCCAGCTGATCAGGCAACCGAATGGATAAATCGTACATGCAAGATGCACAATGGTATCATCGGCATCACAAAGAATGACCAAGCAAGAGACAGGTTCTGCATCACATAGTCAGAGCGGTCACGCCTCTCTCAAGACACAAGATGCCTCTTCAATCTTCAAGATGATGATGGGGAAACCACCTTCACTCGGGTTGACAGTCCGCCTTCTCGCACTAGGTGTGACGCTCATGATGTCATGAAGCTAGTTCAGCAGTTGAAGCAGTTTGACGTCTTCAGAGTTCACGTGAGTGAAGCAGAAGATACAGATGCCGCCACTAACATCCCACTTGTTTCACTGGCAACCAAAGACACTGCACCCACAGATGTTGTGGAGAACCTGCTGACAGCTCAGGGTCGAGGAAAGCAGCATGTAATCGGCTTCATGAAGGAGAGACTGATTGAACAGATAGTAGGCTTCTATGAAACGATGAAGAAACATCGGTCGAAAACCTTCGCTGATGTGTACAAAGCTACAGTTTCCACCAAGCAGAACGTGCGGAAGGCCATCAAAGCTGACAGAAAGCTACTACAGCAGCGCCTGACTGCCGCGACCGCAGGTCTCATGGTGTAGATGGTCAACGTCTTGAAGCTTGAACTGTCCCCAGTCCCATTTATTCTAGCGAAGGCAGGAAGAGAGATGAATTTGACATCGAAGTCTGAGTTGATGAACATCCTGATGAACCTCTGATCTGAAGATCTGTGTGATGATAGATGGCCATGCACTCATCCAAGCTCTTGGCAAGCCTGGCGGCTGTCGGACATTCGACGACTATGCTGAAGTGTTCTTCAAGGCCGTGATGAGTTATCTCAATGAACACACAACAAGAGTTGATGTCATCTTTGATCGGTACGCAGGGGAAGGATCGATCAAAGCAGTTACCAGGACAAAGCGTGCAAACAAGAAGAAACCGATTCGGAAAGTCATTGATGGCCCAGAAGTTCCACTGCCTGAAGTGTGGAAAAACTTCATGGGCCTAGATACAAACAAGGCTGACCTAGCCTTGTTTCTGTCTAACGTCATCACTGAGAAGGGCAGAGATCTTCAAGAAAGATGTCAGCTGGTGACAGGGGGTGGCTTCTCTGAAGCCATTGAAATACGGTCAACCAGGCGACATGACGTTCCACTGCATAGCAACCATGAAGAGGCGGACGCATTCCCTGGGCTCTCTGATATTGTTTCTACTTTTGAATATTGCCGATTAATTTACTTTTGGAAAGTTCTGAATTTTATATACTGTTAAAATTCTCATGTAAATAAGTATTTTTTTAAGCTTTTCTAAATCTATACATCAAAATTTCAAAATATCCTTCAAATGTAACTTTGGTTGGTTGGTCGCCTTCGCTTGTTAACACGTCTAATGACGTTATAGTAGGCTGAGAGAGAACGAGTACGAGTGATTCTGTCGTTGGACTTCCTCCAGGTAATTTCAAAAATTAATTTCAAAATTATGCTGTTAAATATTCATAGTCTTTTGAAGTTTTTGTTTATTTAAAAATATTCAAGTAATTTTGTCAAAGTTAGTTATATTTATTCAGTTTATAGGTATTTTTTCTATTTAGATCATTTTTTAGATAATTTTCAGATTTGATTCATAATTTCAGGAACCATATGGTAAGATTAAATCATTTAACATAAGTTTTACACTGGTAAGTGGAGTTTATAATTATAATTTCATTAACCCTGATCAGGCCAAAATTTCAAATCAAAATTTTCAAATTTTTCAAATTCAATATTTAATCTTTTTTTCGCAATAACACTTGCGTTTATATTTGCAATGTTATAGTTAAGTAACTGAATATTAGTGGTTTTTAGCGATTTAGAAGTTTTCACTGCATGCCGGCTTAATTTAACTTAAACTTGTGACGGTTATAAACTTTAACTAATTTAACTTACGCGATGCCGTCGCAGAAAGCGTCGTGTGCTCGGTGTGGGGTTAATCGGTGGTATACGGATTTTAAGGATTATAACGGTGGTCTTATGGCGATTACCGAGAGATCGGTTTGTTTCTTTTGTGATTTAAGGGAAGAGATAGTTGATATAAAACGTAGTGTACGCGAGGTGAGGAATCTAGTTTCTAGTATAGGTAGCTTATCAGGAAGGTTAGAGTTGAGGAAGGGGTTAAGGTTGTCCGAGATTAGTAGACGGGGAGGTATTGAGAGAAGTTAAGGGTGGAGCTTAGCCACGTACGTTAAGTGATAGGAATCCTCCCCCCCCCCACCCCCCTATCGAGGTTTCGAACCCTTTCACCCAGTTGGATAGGGATGTGAACGAGGGGAAAACTATTTTAATTGGGGACTTTAGTGCGCCATATGGATAGTTCGTTGAACGGAATTCAACCAAGCGGAGGAGGGTCTGTCTACCAGGGGACAGAGTTGACAAAATTAGAGACGAAGTAGATAGGATTGATGTTGCCTCCCGTCACTCGATGTTGGTGACGATGGTAGGGGGCAACGACTCGTATAGGCCCAATACGAGAGTGCCTGACCTTTTGGAGAGATATAGGGGGTTAATTAGGGCCCTGAAGGTAAGGTCAGACAGGTCTTTAGTTCTAGGTATTACCCCTAGGCACGGTTTAAATTTTAGGATTACGTCAAAAACATTTTTGAATACTAAATTAGAAGAGATTTGTACTGAGGAAAATGTACCCTTCGTAAAGATGTGGTCAGAATTTAGTGATCCTAGCATTTTTATAAAAGATGGGGGTGCATTTTAATGAAATAGGGAATGCTAGGCTTGGTAGGTTAATCGATGAGAACGGTCGAAAGCTGTTAGGTCGAAGCTTTTAAACGTAGTGGGTCCGGGAAACGCGGGACCAACCTGAAAAAGTTTAAAACGCCGATCAGTGGTAAAAAATAATTTAAGTCTTTTATTGTGACGCGCGTAGTATTGGAAATAAATTGTACGAATTTAAGGCGATAATTTATTCCGGGAACTACGATATAGTTTCTATAACCAAAACGTGGTTGAATACCGTGACTCGGGACTTGTTGGGGGAACTTGATATAGCAGGTTTTAAAAATTTTACTAATGATAGGTTACATAGGATTGGTGGCAGCGTTTTGCTTTACATTCGTAATTCCCTTAGGGCTATAGAGATTTTCCGGCAGCAATTGTGATATACGTTGAAGTTAGGGCGCGTAGTATTAGTTTTAATTTTGTTGTTTATAGACATCCCGTTCAACTCCTCGATACCGATACTAGATTTTACTCACTTCTTGGTAACTTTATTGATAATCGGAATAGTATAATTGTCGGAGACTTTAACTGCCCTAATGTTAATTACGAGACTTTTACTGGTAATGAGGGGAGTTTGAGACTGGTTGAGTTCATGGAAGATAATTTTTTACGACAGATGGTTACCGAATCAACGCGCTGTGATAATATCTTAGACGTGGTGATGACGAACGACGATAATATAATCGAAGGTTTAGAAGTAGTTCAGAGTTTGGGATGTAGCGATCATCAAATTATTAGGTTTAAGCTATTGATAGAAAACACTAAGGATAGTAACGTAATAGAAATCCCCGATGTTCGTAGGGCTAATTTTGATAGTTTTGCGGATAGGATGAGAGTAGTGGACTGGGATAATTTATTTATGGGTAATGACACAAATTTTCATTGGGAGGCGTTTAAAGAAAGTTTTATGAATATCGAAAGGGAGTTTATTCCTCGTAGGCCCAAGCGCGCTAGAATCATGGTAGGCCCAAGTGGTGGACTAGGGAAATAGGTGAGTTCATAAACGAGCGTAACAGAGCGTATAGACTTAATAAGCGCAATGGCGCGGTAGCTAACTTTAATAGATATATCGAGCTTCGACGTCAGGTTAAAAGATCAGTTAGGGATCCTAAGCGTAATTTAGAGATACTTATAGCTTCGGATAGTAAACATAATCCAAAAAAGTTTTTTGAATACGTCAATAATCGTAGGCCGATAAAAGATAACATAGACCCTCTAGTGGACGTTAACGGCGATTTGGCTTCCGACGCTCAGGCGATGGCGGGTATTTTTAATAACTTTTTGGCGACAGTTTTTACTGTAGAAGACGTAAATAATGTCCCCGACGTGGACGATATCGTTCCATTTAGCAGCGAAACTATTTTGAATGAAATAACTGTTTACGAGGGTGAGATTGCGCATTATATCGAAAAGCGAGCAAGGCTCCAGGCCCTGATGCGCTTTATCCCAGACATTTGAAAGATTTGAAAGACGTTATCGTAGGCCCCTTAACGAAGATTTTTAATCACACTCTAAACGGGGATTATTCCTGAAGACATCAAATTAGCTACGCCCATTTTTAAAAAAGGCAACCGCACAGTAGCTAGCAATTATAGGCCTATTAGCTTAACGTCAATTGTCGGTAAACTTTTGGAATCAGTAGTTAGGGATCGTATCATCGATCACTTAGAAAGTCGCGATTTGATTAATAGTAGTCAGCATGGGTTTCGACGCCATAGATCTTTTTTTAACTAATTTTAGAATTTTATAACGAAATAGTGCGCGAATACGATAGGCATAGAGCGGCTGACGTTATTTATTTAGACTTTAAAAAGCGTTCGATACTGTTCCGCATAGAAGATTAATTGCGAAGGTTAAAGCGCACGGTATACGCAGTCAGGTAGTTAACTGGTTAGAGGAATGGCTTCGTGCTTGGAAACAGAGGGTCGTTGTTAATGGTAGTGAATCGGGGTGGTTGGATGTAGGTAGCGGTGTCCCTCAGGGTTCAGTGTTAGGCCCATTGCTATTCGTAGTTTACATTAACGATATAGATGTAGGCTTGACCAGTAACGTGTCAAAATTTGTGGACGATACTAAAATAGACGGTAAGACGGTAAAGTTGTTAACGTGGACGATAGAAATAGGCTCCAAGACGATGTAAAGAGGATTATGGAGTGGACGGATAAGTGGCAGATGCAATTTAACATAGACAAATGTAAAGTTTTGCATATAGGTTCTTGTAACAATTACACGTACACGATGGATAATAGACAGTTAGCGAGCGTTGACGAGGAAGTAGATTTAGGCGTACGCGTATCTAGGGATTTAAAAGTTAGGAATCAGTGCCTGGAGCCTTGCGCAAAAGCTAATAGGATATTAGGCTTCATAGCGCGTAATTTCGAATTTAAATCGAAGAATATTATATTGCCCCTTTACAAGTCCCTAGTCAGGCCTCATTTAGAATATGCCGTTCAATTCTGGTGCCCGTATTTGCGTGAGGATATTGATAGGTTAGAAAGGGTTCAGCGTCGCGCCACGAAACTAATTCCGTCATTGCGCAACAAGTCTTGCGAAGAGAGGATTAAAGAGTTCGACTTGCATTCACTCTAAACTAGCAGATTAAAGGCGGAGCTTATTGAAGTTTTCAAAATCGTTAATAAATTCGATAACGTAAATTTTGACACTGTTCACTTTCGATAATAGCAGTACTCGTAATAATGGATATAAGTTGCGTGGCAGACATTTCATTACTAATATCGCTAAAAACTTTTTTACGTTTAAAGTAATTGATAAATGGAATAATCTTCCCGCGCCCGTCGTGAACTCTACCAGCGTTAATATGTTTAAGAACCGTTTAGATAGGCATTTTAAAAATATTAACGTTGTTTAAAATAAAAAAATTATCAACAGGAGCTTTAGGGGTGGTGGGCTTGGATGAATCTGTTGACGATTAATGCCAGCTTGTGACATGCCAGCGTGTGATGCCAGCAATAAAATTATTAAAAAAAAAAATTAGACTGACACGAACGTTGATGTAGCTCGTAGCGTAAACTAACCCACTTTGTTATACTCTACCTACTTTTTTTTTTCTTATCCTCTCTTTACTTGCATATCTGCAGCTTGCATGGTATGACAGTGTTTGAGTTAAGACTGTGTTTGCATGGTTTATAAGCGTTCTTATTTTACTTCTTTCCATCTTTCACCCCTTTCCTATTCTCTTCGACTATTTTTCCGACTTGTCGGCAGTGGCCAGCGGATGACGAGAAAGAGTCTTTCTCTTTTCCTGAATGAATGTTAACCTACGAATGATAGGTTTTGCTACTTAACCTCTTATTCTCCTCTTTTAACCCCCTACTCTTTCCTTTCTCTCGGGTTAACCTTAGAGTGGATCTTAGGGTCTTTGTTAGCCTTAGTTTATGTAGATCTGTAGATCCTTCACTCATGTGGTGCAGCGTCCCAGGGCTATGAACGAATACTGGTAGTGTGCAGAGATACTGATGTAATGGTGCAGCTGATTCACTTCGTTTGCATCAAGGTCGCTGAAGTGTGGATGCTGTGCGGAACGGCCAAGAACCGAAAATGCTACCCCGTGCACGATGTATTCAAGAGTTTGTCGCCTCCAGTCAGGGACAACCTGTCAGCTTCCACGCTTTGACCGGGTGTGACACAGTCTCGTCCTTCAGTGGTCATGGAATAAAGTGGTGTTGGAAGGTGTTCAGTGACCACCCACTCCTGCTGCACGCCATTTGGTCGAGATGGGGACAGTCGCGGATCTACTATGAAACTAATGAAGCTTAAGCTTCAGGGCCCCTAATCCAGGAGGGGCCCTGAAGCAATTTTTTTTTAATGAGTGAATTTTTCAACAAAATCGATGGAGTTTTTTTAAGTGTTTGTTATTAAAATAAGGCTATTTTAGTGATAGAATCATAAGCCAATGGGTTGAAGTACTTAATATTGACCTTATAATATGCTCTAATACCCATTTCATATGGCCTCAAAATGCCCCTGTAATTGGTCAAATTTCAAAATTTTCTCGGGGGCTTGCAGCGCCCGAACCCCCAGTTGTATGGGCTCGCTGAGCTCGCCAGAATCTATTCAAGGGCAAGGGCAGCAAGGCCCTTTGAACCTTGTTGGATGTTGCCCTATTGTTGCTGGTTGCGAAGGAGCCCCCATAACAGTTCAAGCTTCAGGGTCCCAAAAATGTAGGTCCGCCACTGGATGGGGATATCGCAGATGTTGAAGTTTGTGTGTCATTTGTATGGCACGGAACAATACACAGTTGATGACGCCAGAGTTCACCTTTTTGGGAAGGCCAAGAAGACTCTGGAAATGCTCCCACCGACAAAGGATGCCCTGGAGCTCCATGCCAAGCGGGCAACCATCAGGCCAAAATATGGCTCCAGGCTGACAAAGAGCACGTAGATATTGAAGATCCGGTGGACACTTCAGCCTGAAAGTTGGAAGATGTGAGCCTCCTACCAGTGTGGACAAGACTTCATCTAATCCCTGAAGCCTGCCTGGAGCTTGTTGCTTGTGGTTGCAAGACGGCTAGATGCAACTGCTTCAGGAAAAGGATGAAGTGTACGACAGCTTGTGGTTGTGACGACAGCGGTTGTTCTAACCCAACTGGACAGTGGATCTGTCTCTCTCTTCCGGGCTGAAATCGAGAGAAACTGGAATGTGCTGTAAGCAACTAATAACACTGTTCTTAAGTGATTGCAATCCACACAATTGTGACTGTCAGTGCAGCATTTCGGTGCTGTTCATCAAGAAACGTGAACTTGTAGGTAGATGTTACTAGTGTGTAAACTGTATAGTTATGGGGCTATATTTACTGCTTTATGATTTAGTTGTGATAATTCTGTTACTGTGAGTACTTAATTCATGCCATCAAACTTATTAGGCACTAATCATGTTAAAATAAATTGTTTTGACAGACTTGCTCAATGTGTTTTTTCGCTAATTAAAATAAAAAATCGCAAATTTTTAGCACAATTTCGGTCATGATTAACTTGAATTTGACCTTGAGTTGGTAATTCGGATAGAATAAGCGTGTCATCATACTATATCACTAAGTGTGGCAAAATGAAGCATTTGGTCAAACCAATTGGCTCAAAATATTTAAAATTAAAAAATATCATTTTTTGCACTTTGACCTCAAATGACCTTCAAGCCAAAAGCGAGAGTGGCATCCCCCTGCATTTTATTCCTCACCCACAGGTACATTGATTTAACATGGGTGCCAGCTATTAACAAAAAACGCCGTTCAAGGAAGTCTATTTTTGAATTTTGGCCGGTCCACTAATATGGAGAGAGGAGAATTGGAGGAAGATTTAATGCCATTAAATTTATGAAAAGTTGGACATAAGCGAGAGAGTTGGAATCATTGTAGATAGATACGAGTTTTGTGCGTTTCTGGACATGGGAGCTGTAGTATGTTTAGTGATAGAGAGTGTGATTAAGTATTTGTGTGATAGAGGTAGAAGGAAAACTTGAAGTGTGTACCAATTTACAAGGGCTTTGTGCGAAATTCAATGCGTGAAGACTGGTGAAACTTAAAGATAGGAATGCGTGTGGCGAGTATGAGTTTCCTTTTGCGATTGTGAAGGATACTATTATACCAGTATGTTTTTTACTGGGTATCAACTAATTGGAGAAGGCTGATACAGTATTAGATTTCAGAAACGTTCGTTATGGAAATGACTCGGCAATTAACATCTGGAGTGTTCACTTAGAATATAATGAGGGAAACGCTGCGTTGGTTATGAGAGAATTTTTTACCTTTGAATGAAGTTTAGTTTGCAAAGTAGGGTAAAAGTTTTAAATGAAATTCGAAAAAGGGTTCTGAGTGAAGAAATGGACTGTAATAATAAAAAAATTTAGAGTATGTGCCCCATAGACCATATCTGAGTGTGATTCAAAATGTTTTAGTGAGGTGGGATGAGAAAAAGGAAATGTGGGCTGCGGTTGTGGATTTTCAATTGCTAGCACATATACTGTAGTTGTGACGTTTCATGTGGTCTCGCGCATGTTGGAAGGGACAAATTCTGTGATTTAGTGGGCAGGTATATATGGCATCCGAGGTTAGGTATGGTAGATCTGGATGTATGTAGGACATGTGAGCAATGCCAGAAGATGAAAGTGGGACATGGTGACGTTTCCTCCAACTTTAAAAGTGATAACAAGGTCATATGAACTTGTGGCTGTAGATGTGGTTGCATTACCGGAAACGTTTAGTGGGTATATTAGTTGTTTGGTTTGTGTGGACCATTTTAGTAAGTTCGTACATGTGCAACCAGTTCGGAATAAGGGTGCTCAGTCGGTATCGGATTCTTTTGAACAAATGTTGAACTCATTGTTGAAGGTACCGGTGCGAGTCTTGAGTGATAATGGCCCTGAATTTCGGTTAAGTATGTTTTGAGATATGTTGAGCAAGTACGGAATACAGAATGTATGCTCTAGTCCCTATAAACCTGCGTGTAATGGAGCGGGTGAATAGGACTATAAAAGTTTTTGAGAAATTTGTATGGGGTGAGAGGTTGACAAAGGCGGTAATGCTTTATAATCAGACTGTACCTTCGCAGAGTGGTAAGCCATCTGCACAGAAATTAGCAGAGGGTACCCTGGAACGAGGCGAGCTGTTACCTATTCCCTTTGATGAACTGACTTGGCGTGAGGGTCGCCTTAACTTCATCCCCTATGGAATAGGCGTGAAGGTTCTTAGGAAGTTAATTACTACAGATAGAACTTTGAAAATGAGTGAGAGCTATGTGGGTCCATACTCGGTTAAAAAAGTTATGGAAGGGGAGTTTTGTATGTTGTAGAAAATGAAAGTGAATGTTTGAGGGTACATCATAGGCACCTGAAACTGTTTGGGGAACCGCCAAAATATTTGGAAGAGTACGTCGAGCGACAACGTATGATAAAGCAGTCGGGAAATTGTGTGGATGAATATGAGTGATAGAAAGTTGGTTGGTGGAACCCGTTAGTAGTGGAGAGTATCATTGTGGAGAGAGCAAGATTAGAGGAATCACGACTGGAATTGAAGGACGACGAAAATTCTCGCTTTGTGAGGATTACACGTAGATGCAACTGGGAAGAGTCGTTTGAAAGCGAGACTCGAGTAAATAAAGTTAATAAAATAAGGTATAAGAGAAGATTGTTGGGTAACACAAGTTGCAAGAGAGGTTTCGAAAGGAGTATGACATGGCTGAATCGTGTGCTGAGGTGGAGAAGGGATGCGTCGGTACAAACGGAAGACACCTTAGAATGTTTGTAATGTGAGACGAGCTGAGCTGATCGATGCGGCTGTACAAACCGAAATAGTTTTAGATGAAGCTTGTAAGGAAGTGAATGGGTGCGAGAAAGATCCAGTGGAGGATGAGGATGTTGAAGAAATGACGTGGGATAATTCGGTTATTGCGAGTAGCTCTTATTTGTGGCAAGGAACCATCATGAATGAAAAATGCGAGTCAGAAAGGAGGGTAAGGCATTCCTCTATGAAGAGTTTTAATGGCGAACAGTCTGGTAGAAATGAGGTGGATATGTATGAGTTAGAGGATTCGGTGTTTGAGGGAGATGATTTGGGTGATGAGTGCGTGCAGAGGCAGGATAAATGTTTGAATATTAGGAGGGTTAGTTGTGTGGTTCCAATGGATAGATTGTACATTAGTGAGAAAATACGTTTTGAGGAAATTGAAGAGTATGCGTGTACTGCCAGTCGAATGAGCATCAACGTGAGTCAGTCAGAGAGAGAAGTTAGCGAGAATGTGGGTCATGAATTAGAAAGGATCAAGTGTGTTAGAACAGAGAGTGAGAAGCTGGAGCCGAAATCGGCCCCTAGAACTCGTTCTAAGGGTACTGTGCCGGAAATTTCCAATGTGCAAGTCCATCCAATTGCATAATAGAAATGTCTAAGTTTTGTAGCATTTCTTTATTATCGAAATTATATATGGATTGTTTTTTACTCTAATTAAACTTGTATATAAACTTGGATATGAAAAATAGATCCTTATCTAAATTTGCATGTCATAGACAATAAGAATTTGTAATTTATGGAGAAAATAGCATTAATTATTTGTTTTATGGGGTACTTTTATTTAGTATCGGCAGTAATTACTCTTAAATTAATGTACGGCCGGTTTTTTAGAGCTTTGAAATAGCTAATGACTGAGAATGTAATAATAGGTATGTTTTTTCATTGAAATTAGGGCACTGGCACGGTTATGTATGTGTTTGAAACATCATACAGAGGGGTATCTAGGGAAAAAAAATTTATGAATGAATTAACGGACTCTGAGAGAACTACTTGCCACCTGACACGATTGTGCCATTTTTGGATGAACTGCTGGTGAACAGGGTCAATGCCAGTGAATGTTCATGTAGAGCTACTTGCCAGCTTGCACGGTTGCACCATTTCTGGATGAATTGCTTGGTGAACACGACTTGTTTCTCATCGTATGAAGATGAAGAGCAGATGCCTGGCAAAGAAACGGCTGGCTGCATGTAACTGCTTCGCTGATTTTTCTGTTATCCTAAGTTTATTAACTTAAAAAAAAAGGAAAATGTCTAAAAGTGTATAGAGAAGATTTTTCTGAAAATGTTTGGGTTCCTGTTTTTGTTCAACAATTGAATTTATTTTATATTTGTTATAACTTTATTTGTCTGTATATACTGCGGGTTTGGGGTAGTATATTTGTGTCGGTATTTACTACTAGTGTATCTCGTTAATTAGGGCAATGGGAGTGTGCTTACTTGTAAATATGTATATAATTGGGTATGTTCTTTCGTATCAGTGTAATTACGTGTATTGATAGTATATGTATAATATATGTACACTTGTACAGGCTTATTAATATTAGTAAGCTAATAGTTTTGTATAGGTAAATTGGTGCTACTATAGCGTGATTCCTACCGGTGACTTCGATACTATAGGGTGATTCCTACCGTTTTGGTCCGAAACTACAGTACTGTAGAGTGTGATTCCTATCCAAGGTATAAATGAAAATATAATAAATATAAAATGCTATTTATTATTCAATTTTATTTATTTAAAAAATAGTTTCGGTGCTACTATAGTATGTGGTCTACCTACGATTGGTTAGGTTTAGTCACGATATTTTCGTTAAAACTAACGAAATTATCATGACTAAACCTAACCAATCGTCAAGGGCGCTGGACATTGGAATGTAAACAAGCAATTAGTAAACAAGGTAAGAAGCTATAATTAGAAGGTAGACCGCCGAATCGAGGTAGGAATCACGCTATAGTAGCACCGGTAAATTGAGTATTCTGGTTTTTTTCCCCCTTTTTGTATTTAAAGAACTTGCAATATTTTATTAGGCAAACCAGTCTGTCGGTGTCTCACGAGTGTGTGTGTGCTATAGAATGTATTGTTAGAAGGAAATTTTATTTCATTCTTAGGGTGGGGAAGTGTAACAGGGTGCATGTAGTGATTTTTGGATGATTTGTTGGGTGGTTGGTTGTATGGTATGAGATACGTGGCTGAATTTCGTGCGTGCTTGGACTTTTTTGAATTCTGGTTGCTTGAAAGCGGACAGCTGGTCTTGAACTGTGGGAATTTTGGTGATTAAAGGGTTTAAAATTTAAAATAAGAAACCGGTATTATTGAAGGTTTCCCTGTAAAGGAATTTTTGTATTAGATTTGGTTGGACAGAGATATCATGCTGTAACACCAGTAATCTAAGAATTGTCCTCTGCAAAAGAGGAGACGGAGTTGGGAGCCAGACCTCGCAACTTCTCGCAAGCTCTCTAAATAAATCCCTATTTGTACAAGTGCCAGTTATTTAAATATTTAATATTGTAGGTTTAAGTGTAAGCTTACGTTAAGTTTAGGTTAAGTTTAGTTTAAGTTAGGGTAATGATAACTTGTGTAGGCAGCCTGATTTGCTTTATTTATTAATGTATAGTTTTGTAATTTAATGTTTTACTGTTTCTGGCTGGGATGGTCTCGCGCTTTAAAGGGGACATATATATTTGTTTGTGGAATCCTGATCACGGTAACAGTATTATTGCCAGAAGTCTCTCCTTTTTTAAGGACTCGACGGGCCACTGCCTGAGCCCTGTACATGGCAATGCGGTTATCTAGAGATTTCTGGCGGTAAAACCGGCCAGTAGCAGACTTCTTGTTCCCGACAGCCTCCGCACACTTCGGAGACCACTAAGGGACGCGGGTCAAATAAGAGGTACACTGTCTACTGGGAATTGTCTTCTCTGCCGCATTCAAAATTCTCGAACTCAGGAAATCTAAACATCCGTCCACCAATGAAAAATCATGGGTTGTACAGGACAAGTAAGTAAGACTACGATAGGACTCCCAGTCGGCTCTAGAAAAAAGGCAACGGGAGGAAGGTGGCAGATTAGTGTAGGGAACAATAAACGACAGCCGCACCGGAAAATGGTCACTCCCGTAGTCATCCCCCAGAACTTCCCAGAAAACGTCCAGGAGAGTATCGGTGGAACAAAAGAAAAGATCAATGCAGGAGAAAGTATCAGTGTGAACGTGATAGTAAGTAGGACCACCTGAATTGAGAGAGTGGAGGGTGGGATGACATCAGGGAGATCAAAGAACCAGCTATGAAGGTGCCCCGAACATCACCCCACACTTGGCTACGACCATTAAAATCACCTAAAAGTAAGAAAGGTCTACGGAGTTGATCAACAACTTCCACTGGGTCCTTTCGAGAGACGGAGGCGTGGAGAGGGAGGTAAACGGAACACACGGTATACTGTCGAGACAAAGAAAGCGGACAGCAACCACCTGCAACGTAGATTGAAGTACGAGTGAGCTACAAGTGACTGATCTCTGAACATTCCAACAAGGATGGATGAACCACCTCGAGGACTGTGAGCGGGCAGGGGGTTTGTAAAGGAGATATAGCCAATAGAAGGCATAGATCGAGAACCCAAAATCGTTTCTTGGAGACAAACACAAGCAGGTTGGTATGTTTGTGAAAGAGGGGAAAGACCTTCATAGTTGGCAAAAATGCCGCGACAGTTCCAGTGAAGGATGGAACTAAAATTAGCCATTGTAATGAAGAGTGTAAGAGATGAAGAGAGTGTAAAAACGTAAAAGTTAAAGAACTATCGACTAGAAACAATGGAACAGATACGACGGTTCTCCCGCAAGTCCGGATCTGACCCAACCTGTTCAGGCCGAGGCCGCAGGCGGGGATCAGAAGGGCGAGCAGGGAGAGATGAGGTAACAGGAACTGGTATGCATGCCTTTCTAAAGCGACCGCGGCACACTCCTGAAGGAGCAGGGACAGCAGCATTGTCGGAAGAAGGGGAGGCGGAACCAGAATGAACGATTGACGGAGAGCAAGAATATGTTGGGGGCATAGAGAGGTCTAACAAGGAGCGGCGGTAAGAAACTGGAGAACCGGGGAAGGTCTCCTCGGCCCTACGCTTAATACCCCCCGACCAGCAGGAGGGTCCCCACAAAGAGGCAGCCCCGCAGATGCCCTCGAAGGAGAGAGAATGCGACGCGGGGGCGTTCGGGCCAAGGAACGTCGAGGAGAAACGCATGGAGACTGCTGAGACCGACGCTGTGGAGAGCGGAACTGGGCCGAAGTGAGCAAAGAAGGAACTAGGGGAAGAAACGAGGTAGAAGGGGGGTTTCTGTAAAAGGTCAGGTTGCGAACGAGAAACACGAAGAATGTTAGCGAATGTGACATTTCAAACAAAATGAGCACGGACCTGAGCTCAAGCCTCAGGAAAAGTCGTGCGCTCCTTCGTCTTCAGAGTAACAACTTCAAGTCCGAACTTATACATGAAACTGAGGGAGTAGGATGGTTACCACCACAGTTAATACAAGAAGGGGTGTTAGAACATGGCACACCCTGAAAATCCTGGCCACAATGAATAGACACACGAGTAGACCGGCGACAACGGGAACCAGCATACCCGAATGTCTGGCAATTAAAACAACGGGTAGTTGCAGGAACAAAAGGCCGTATATCAAAACGAAGCCAAGCATACCAGACGTGTGCTGGAGGCGACAGCTGGTCAAAAGTTAAGCGTAGGCGTTGGGTGAGGTGAAGACAGCCATTAACACGCTTCGTAAACCGATGTACAGAGGACACCTTCCACTCTACAAAACAGGAGCGGAGCTCCTCCTCTGAGACATCTAAGAGTTGAGGAGCATAGATCGTTCCTTGACAAGAATTCATCCCCGAATCGAGGACGCAAGAGACCGGACAGTCGCCCAAGATGGAGATCGTAACCAGAGCACCACTCTGTTCCGAAGATCGAGATTTGATGAGTAAGAACCCATCACGGAGCTCCGAAATATCCTCCAGAGAAACCTGGGCAGAAGCCGCAAGACTGCAAAAGACCCCAACACGGTGGGAAAGCAAAGAACGAGAGGTAGTCGGTTTAATAATGAAAAAGGCGATAGGGGAAGTCGAGAGGGACGGAAATGTTGAGGCCACGGAAACGGGCCTCCAAGACAGACGGGTTCGGCCATGTTCATGGAGGAGAAAGGGTACTCCGAGGAGAAGAACCCCGAGGAAACTCCTGAGGAGCATAAGGTTCCAAAGTAGCAATAGTAGACGTACGAGGGCGAGAATCAACCATCTTGGTGGAAGATACCGACAAAGAGATCGAAGTGGAAGTAGTCTGGACAGGACCATCCCCCGAAGAAACCACAGGGGATAGGGCTGAGAGAGGAGTATCTAAAACTCTAGTCCGAGAATTAGAAGCAGTCTAAGCCGAGAAGAAGCAGCCCTAGCAAAAAAAAAAGGAAACTTCATCCCCCGCGCGCATCCAGCCACTACCGACTCCAACAAGGGAAAGGCGAATCGTGGGCACATTCGGTCCCACCGCCAATAGATGTCAAGCAGGGGAGATACACCCACACCCAATCCCCGTGCCTAAAAGGCGGCCACTCTCATCCAACGCACGGTGAGAGTTGGCAGGGACAAGACTTAGGTTTGGTTTAAGGGCGACAAGGGTGAAGGACAACCACCTCTTTCACCCATAGTCCAAGGAAAGGGTCAAATCAAGGTCCAAAACAAAGCCAATAAAAAAACAGCCAGAAGGAAGGCGGGGGGGGGGGTAAAAAGAAACATAGGCAGGAGATCAGCCGGGTCCCCAGACGGGTCCAATGGTCTACGAAGGCAGAGAGAGCAGTACTGGTCAGTCGTGATCAATAATTACTAAATATTATTTTCAAAGATATATCACCCCTTAAGTTGCTCTCGATATCAAAAAACGAGCGGAGTTTAGTTTTTTGTTATCAATTACATGTATATCAAATATTTGTACAGCATATATATTTACCATCATTAACGCTACATTTCTACAGCATTTTACACAATCTGAGTCAGATTTAACATCGTAATACACATATTAAGATGATAATTTATGGATTCTCTGGTATTAAGGTAGTGTTTCATTCAAATAAGTCATTCACTCTCTTGTTCATCTTCATCCTTTAATTGTTGTATTTATTTAGTGTGGTTAGTGAAGCAGGCGTCTTCAGGGACGGTGGTGGGTTTAGACAGTTGAAACCATCCTCTCTTGACCAGCCATACGCAGTCGGATCTAATGCTGGTGAGTCTGGTTCCAATGCTCTCCTCCAAATTGCGATTTGGTGGTGTGCTCGAGCAACATTCTCCTTGAAGGCTTCATTGGTAGGCGGCAGAGAGGCAAGCTTTGGAGCACAAGCCATGCTTTTGCCGACTTCTGTGGACCACACTTTCACTCGAGCTTCCGTCATGGACTGACACCGAGAATAGCCGTAACAAGCTAGCATAAATGATTGAGCTTCGTTTGTGACGTCAGGCATGGCTTTGTTAGTGTCACCTATGTAGCTGAGGGGATGAAGACCTGCAATTAGCAAATTAGCACTCTCAGAGGTACACCCTTTAGTCATGACATTTATCTAGAAGAGGACTCAACAAGCTTGAAATTAGCAAATCGCAATTTAGTTTGAAGAGTAAGGCCTATCGGGTCATCTCTGCCAAATTTCTCAACTTGGACCTCAACTCGCAATTTTTTTACTTAGGTTCTAATTTTTCAAACATTGTCTACCCTTCCTCTGTGGGCCTAGTATATATTTACAACATGTATTGCTTACTTCAGAGATTTAACTACAGTAGTTCAATACAATCATAATCGTTTAGGGTACCAAGCTTTACCATTTATTTGGCCCACATCGAATTTCACAGGAGCCATATTGCCCTAGGTTATGTGGTAACTTTACATTGATCAGTTGTTCTCACGTGACAAATTCTGGCCAATCATAACCCAGACCAAGAAGACAAAAACACAGACCTACAAAAAATTAATGAGAAAAAATCAGCACGTAAAACTGTCATCACAAAACTGTACACTGATTACAAACAGAAAGAACCAACAAGATGTGATCTTGAAACATTAAATTCTATTACTCGTTACAAACAAGAAATCCTCACACTAGAGGAGGAAATAACTACAGAAATTGATGACACAACTGAACTAACAGATGAGTATTCTACTCTCCTATTTGACAATGAAAATTACATTACAAAAGTTGATTCCTATATTTCTGAAATTCAAAACCAACTTGAGCACAAAAGACAAGACACCAATGAAAGTTTCTTGGAAGCTATTCGAAATGCTTCACTTGCTCTCCCAACAAGGCTGAGGGCAACGAACTAAAATCAAAACTGCCCACACTTGAAGTACCCACTTTTGAGGGTGACAGAGCCAAATTTCAATCTTTTATTGAAAAATTTCATAACCTTATAGGTAGGGTTACCATACGTCCGGTTTTTCCCGGACATGTCCGGGAAATTTGAATATTTATAACATTGATTTTTTAAGCCATAACACTTGTTCTTATTTATAGATACTCATTATAGACGACATGTAGTACACAGTACATATAACATATTAATACAACGTGAGTTGGTAGATACTGATACAGATACACCCCCACTCTCCGGGGTGTCCTCTTTTTTGAAAGTTCAAATATGGTAACCCTACTTATAGGTAATAAACTACATTACAAATGTTGATGAATTAATATTTACTGAACTATCTGAAAGGCCCTGCCTTAAAATTAGTGGAATCACTGCCAGCCATAGGTACTTATTCTGTGGCAATAGAATTACTTAGCAGAAATTACATGAATAAGGATGAAATTGTACACGACTTGGCTCCTATAGTAATGAACATGCGAACCCCAAAAGACAACTTTAGTGACCCCTCTGACTTTTACTGCGAGTTTGAATGTCTCATGGGACAACTTAAAAAACGATTTAAACGTTAGAGAATCAGCTTGTCATTCAAGCTGTTGTTTTTGAAAACCTCCCTTCTCGGGTCAGAGATATTTCATCAGAGAACAACATGGGCGCCCGCAGGATTTTTTCCAAGGGGGGGCAAAATTTAATGTATTAATAGGTAGGGACCGGAGCAAGCAAAAAACTTTTGACAGGTGCTTGAGTTGGCGCTGCCAACTTGGCGGGATAATTTTAAGGGGGGACTTCTAAACAAATAAAAAGGTAGCAACCTTTTATCATGCACACAAATAAAAATTTTCACCCTTTAGGAGGCAGTTGGATACTTTTCAGCAAGTTTAGGATATAATATTTTCTTAGAAAATATTTAATATATTTTCTTGGCATTTCCAGGGGGGGGCAAGCGCCCCCCCTTGCCCCTACCTGCGGGCGCCCATGGAGAACAACTGACATATGAGGGGTCCCGCGTCTTACGGTACCTAAGCGCCACAATTAAAATTCGCCAGAAATCGCCTCCAAAGTTCAGCAATATTCTGGCAATAGTATCTGTTATTAATTGAGCTAGAACGTTCATTTTTGGCTAAATTAGAGTTCTAAGTATGCTAATGAAGATGTTGATGAGTTTTTGGAATAGATTTTCATATTTTATATATATTTTTTTATATTTTTTTATTTTCTTATTATGCCGAACTTTGGGTGAACTTTTGGCTGGCGATAGAGGTGAAAAAAGTAGTTCGCTTCATAAGGTTTTCAACCATACTTCTAGTGTCGTAAAGTTATAACCCAAACCACGCGATAGAGGAAGGGTGAAAATAGTGATATCCATCAAAAACATTTTTTCGCCTGTGGTGGCGCTTAGGTACCCTAAGACGCGCGACCCCTCATATATCCTAGCCTTAAGCTAAGAGAAGATTTCCCAACTGTATTCGCACTTCACAAATCAAGTTACACACTCCCAAAATTTAACACAACAAAGAAAAACCCAACAATTCAGAAAACCAAACACCTAACAAAAAATGTCAACAATTACTAGCTACATTCAAACACAACCGCAAAACCGAATTTGCAAAAAACAAAGTTACAGGAAAAGACTCAAAGACTTCTACCCCACAAAACTTTAATGTAACTACCAGTGGAGGACTGGCTAGGCTGTCAGTCTGCCATGTGGCAGATGGGCCCCCTTAGAAAAAAGGGAAGTTGGCCCCCTAGACCTGAGGTAAAAAAAATTGGCAGCCAATCTATTATACTCGTATATAAAGTTTAAATAAACAAATCAGTTAGGCCTGATGAGATATATCCTAGAATCTTAATTGAGGGTGTTGACAATATTTCTATTACATGAAATAGGTATAATTTATTTAAATTTTTGTAATTATTTGTTTGTATTTTTTTATTTTGTATTTATTAATATTGTAATTTTCTTTTTTTTTTGCATTTATTAATAGTATATAAAAAGGCAAATGTATTAATAACTTCTTTAATTTGTTAAAATCATTGCAGGTTTTAAACTTTTAGAAAGTAGCAAAAATTAATAAATTTACGTGCCTAAAATAGTTTTGCCAACCTGCCTGTCACTGCGACATTTTTAACTTCATTAGTTTATTTAATAGTTGCCTACATGCTTCATTAAAATCAATTCCAATTTATCAAAGTAAGTCTCTTATTTTTGTTATTGCTGTTATATATATGTATAATTATATTTTACCCATTTTTATGTCCATATATAAAAGATATATAGTTATGTATATATTTTATATAAAACTGCTATATATAAAGATATAAAAATAAATAAAAAAATACATGTAATAGTATTGAGAAAAGAATACAATATATTACATTACAATTACATTACAATACAGTTACAGAATACATATATTCATTCATTATAGTATAATTCAAGCATTATTTGTTTTGAAATTTGTTGATCTTGATTATAGTAAATGCAATTAGTAAATCAGATTACTTTATTAATTTTTTTTTTTTTTATATTTAGGTAAGGTGTCTAAAATATTTAGACAGTGGGTTCAGGAATTCTATTAAAAGTCTATATAAACCATAAATATAATATTGTATTATTTCATAAAAACAGCGTTAATCGACCAATCGCTAAAATATAACCAAAATCGTACGCCCGCCAGAGTACTGACTCTCAATTCCTTCCAACCTTTGGAAATTCTGGGCGACAATGTTATACTCCTCTTTTGGCGCGCTCTGACGCACCTTGATGCCGGCGAAAAGAGCTGGAGTCGCCATCTTAGTTCGTTCGAAGTTCTACTACGAGTAATACGTATCGGTTTGACTCCGTAATTCTAGCCCGTTATTATTTCAATTAACTTCGTTTTATAATAAAATGCCAAGATTTAACATCATTCACTAATGATTCTAATAAATGTCAAATTCTTTTAAGATCTAGAATTCATTTTATTCACTCATCGTTCCACCTATATATATATATATATATATATATATATATATATATATATATATATATATATTATTTTACCCGGGTGTTAATCGTTGACCCAAGTGTTTGAGAACGCCATTGTGGATTGTCTTACACGAGGAGAACCATCCAGGGGTAGCTATTTAGATTGAATTGGAATTTCATTAACGTTCGTCAAGTTGAACCTTCGACAAGTTGACTGGGGTTATCAGCTTGAAACGAGTTAATTGCGATTCAGGAGCTTAATCTGACTAGCGGTATATATTGTGGAACAACCAATTGCATAACGTCGCAAACAAAATCGATACTTTATAGTTAGGTTTGTAAAGACTAACTTATTTGTCAATCTGAATTAAACAAATTTAAATCTACTCAACTTCAGTCTAAATTAAACCGATTTAAATCTACTCAACTTCAGTCTAAATTAAACCGATTTAAATCTACTCAACTTCAGTCTAAATTGAACCGACTTAAATCTACTCAACTTCAGTCTAAATTGAACCGATTTAAATCTACTCAACTTCAGTCTCAATTGAACCGATTTAAAGCCACACTACTGCAGTCTCAATTGAACCGATTTAAAGCCACACTACTGCAGTCTCAATTGAACCGATTTAAAGCCACACTACTGCGGTCTCAATTGAACCGATTTAAAGCCACACTACTGCAGTCTCAATTGAACCGATTTAAAGCCACACTACTGCAGTCTCAATTGAACCGATTTAAAGCCACACTGCTGCAGTCTCAATTGAACCGATTTAAAGCCACACTACTGCAGTCTCAATTGAACCGATTTAAAGCCACACTACTGCAGTCTCAATTGAACCGATTTAAAGCCACACTACTGCAGTCTCAATTGAACCGATTTAAAGCCACACTACTGCAGTCTCAATTGAACCGATTTAAAGCGACACTACTGCAGTCTCAATTGAACCGATTTAAAACCACACTACTGCAGTCTCAATTGAACCGTACTAAAGCCACACTACTGCAGTCTCAATTGAACCGATTTAAAGCGACACTACTGCAGTCTCAATTGAACCGATTTAAAACCACACTACTGCAGTCTCAATTGAACCGATTTAAAGCCACACTACTGCAGTCTCAATTGAACCGATTTAAAGCCACACTACTGCAGTCTCAATTGAACCGATTTAAAGCCACACTACTGCAGTCTCAATTGAACCGATTTAAAGCCACACTACTGCAGTCTCAATTGAACCGATTTAAGGCCACACTACTGCATTCTCATTGAACCGATTTAAAGCCACAATACTGCAGTCTCAATTGAACCGATTTAAAGCCACACTACTGCAGTCTCAATTGAACCGATTTAAACAAACCCTACTGCAGTCTCAATTGAACCGATTTAAACAAACCCTACTGCAGTCTCAATTGAACCGATTTAAACAAACCCTACTGCAGTCTCAATTGAACCGATTTAAACAAACCCTACTGCAGTCTCAATTGAACCGATTTAAACAAACCCTACTGCAGTCTCAATTGAACCGATTTAAACAAACCCTACTGCAGTCTCAATTGAACCGATTTAAACAAACCCTATTGCAGTCTCAATTGAACCGATTTAAACAAACCCTACTGCAGTCTCAATTGAACCGATTTAAACAAACCCTACTGCAGTCTCAATTGAACCGATTTAAACAAACTCTACTGCAGTCTCAATTGAACCGATTTAAACAAACCCTACTGCAGTCTCAATTGAACCGATTTAAACAAACCCTACTGCAGTCTCAATTGAACCGATTTAAACAAACCCTACTGCAGTCTCAATTGAACCGATTTAAACAAACCCTACTGCAGTCTCAATTGAACCGATTTAAACAAACCCTACTCCAGTCTCAATTGAACCGATTTAAACAAACCCTACTCCAGTCTCAATTGAACCGATTTAAACAAACCCTACTCCAGTCTCAATTGAACCGATTTAAACAAACCCTACTCCAGTCTCAATTGAACCGATTTAAACAATACCTTTTCGAACCTGAGGTAAGGGTGGACGCGGGTAGCCGTGGGGATACCCTTTTTAGGGTGCTGAATTTTCCACATAAGGAAATGGAACACATGAAACGGAAATCTGGAGCACAGAAGCGGAAAGATAAACGAGAAGCAGAAAGAAATGATTCAGCAAAAAAGTGCAGGCTTATAACAGCATTTATATCAATACCTATATATACATGTCAAAAAGAGGAAAGCGACTTACAGAGAAATTCAACTACAACTGTTCATGCTGGTACTGTAGATCTAGGACATAAAGATGAAGGTATGCCTAACGTTTTTGAGACTGTAGATGCTGATTTTTTTTATTCTGAATTACCTGGTGGAATAACAGTAACAACCTGGGCCTGTACATGTACATAATCAAAAAGATCTAGTAGCTGATTTAAATAATGATGAGAATCAACCAACATTTAGACAGGATAAGCTCTTTCAATATCCTGCACGAACAGATTTGAAATCTTTTTTCAAAGAGCATCCAATTCAGCCACATGATCATGATCTGTCATTTAATGTAAAGTTATATAAGCGAAAAACTATGGGTGACACTGTCTCACGACACTGGTTAACATATAATAAGAAGAATAGATCACTATATTGTTCATTTTGCTTGGCATTTGAGTCACCAGCCTCTTCTAACCCATCTGTTCCCTGAACAACGCCGAAAAGACATCACATAGTGGAGAAAGAGGCATACGCGATCATAGAATCCATCCGGAAATGGAAACATTTCCTAACTCGCCATTTCATTTTGATGACCGACCAGCGCAGCGTCTCCTTCATGTTCAACAACAGGTCCGCCAACCGAATCAAAAACGACAAATTCTTTGCTGGAAGATGGAACTTTCCCCGCTTTCAAATACTATCAAATTCAGACCGGGACGAGAAAACCTACCAGCCGACGCTCTTTCGAGAACCCACTGCGCAGCTACATTCCACCAGTCTTTGGAGCATCTACACGATTCTCTCATCCATCCCGGTGTCCGCAGAATGCTCCATTTTATCTGCTCCAAGAATTTACCATATTCTGGAGACGAGGCTCGTCGCGTCACTGCGAATTGCTCGACTTGTCTGAAATGCAAATCTCAATTTTACAAGCCACCTGATTCAAAACTAATAAAAGCGACATCCCCATTTGAGAGGATTAACATCGACTTCAAAGGCCCTCTACCGACAAGCTCTGGATCTAACTTATGTATTTTAACAATAACACCAGTACGCATTTGAAAACTTGTAGATCGATTTTTACAAACTAGTTGGTGATTCTATATAATTTGAGTGCGCTGATCTCAAAAATATAGTTAGTTTTTCCCTATCACGTATGGTTTTATTACTACAGGGTGTGTCATAAATCCCCCATTTATCCCCAAATGTGAACCATCTTATCGAGACCAATATTGGATTGCACATGCTAAACCATAAATTTTGTTGTTATAGACTACAGTAACGCTTACATAATAATGTAGAGTAAATATATATAACAACCAGTCCCGTTTCCAGCAAAATACTCTCCCTTCCCATCAATGGGTGGTTAACATTTGGGGACAGATGAGGTATTACAACACCCCATGTAGCACGAAATCTTTAGGTGATAGAGTAAAACCTAATTAAAGCAGAATTAAATGGCTCCTAGCTCTCGGACAAGCATATTGCTTGTAGTCCAGGCAATTTGTAGTTAGACCTGGGCAAAATTGCTTCAGAAGCTTTCTAAACTGTTTCCAGCTCAGGAACCATTGCCGAATAACATATCCAAAATCCGACAAAATTGGACCCCGGGAACACCCCCAAAAATGAAATTCAAAATGGCGGACTGGATGTTTCCTACGAAAAAAAAAATATATATAATTTACGCTTTTATTTATAGAGATACATTTGATGCTTTTTCTTTCAGTTGTAATGTTTTAAATAATTCAACAATATACAACACAACCAGTTATTAGCAAATATAATGTTATATAGCTTTTTACAGATTTTTATAATCAATAATACAACAATTATTTTTTTCCCAGTTTCAAGTTATGTTCATTACAGAAGAAGTGATACCTGGTCACAAACATACAGAAATTAATCCTCTTCATCACTATCATCGGATAGATTACCGGTACTTGGGTTGTTATCGCAACCACTGATTTGGCACTCGCCACAAGCGGCTGAACAGGGCATTCCATTACGCTTGCATCCACATCTTGAAGTAGCACATTTCGTCTTGCAGGAGCAGCGGATCATGTTGAGTAGATAATTTGGAGCTGGTGGCTTGTCGCAGGCTGTAGGGTAGTAGGAATTATTCTTTACATACCAACCCCACTGTTCTGCACCGATCTTCCCTTCTGTAGACTTCCAGATTAGTATTTGAAAGTATGTGCGAAAGCTGTGGTACTTTGTGGACGCATCGGTAGGTGGCAAACATTCGGGTGTAACAAAAGATTTAGCTGTAGCTACCTTTTCAACTAACATTCGATGACGTAGTGCGTTAGTGGATTCAAGTGTTTTGCAGCCATACAACAGAAGCATTGCCTTTCTTCCAGCGGCTTCAATGTCAGAGTGTTGGCAACAATCAGAACAGAATGTATTTGCAACTGAACGGAGTTCAGCCACCTTCATCAGTGTGTCGAATGCTTTGGCTTTACCGATCGAAAAAATTCTGGATGTGCTATCACAGCCCGTGAAAGCATGCACAAACAGGAGATACTTGCAGATGTCATTGCCTAACAATGATTGAATGCTGAGAATATCATACACAGGATTAGGAGATGGTCCCCGTCTTATATCGCTGCGATAGTACAACTTGAAACCACTGTCCTTGGCATGGTACAGAAGGAGAATCAGCAAGTCGGTGTCTTCCCCTATTACTGTTGTAGTTGCATTTTCTGATGAGGAAACTGCTGCACGAACGATGTCCACATCAGCATCCCCATCTGCGTTGTGAACAGTACACCCGTGCTTCTTCAACATCTCACCTACGAGGGAAATAAATGCTTGCTTGTTGTTTTCATTAGCCAAGAAGTGTTCCTTCTGGCCAACAAACTTCATGCTTGGACTGAGATTCACATTTCTGCTTGTCTTGGTGCTGCGTCTTCTGTGGGTCATGTCCTTGATCGTAGGAGAGCTGCTGTAGCCATCAAAAACAATGATTGCTTTTCCATATGTTTTCAGAGTGAAATCGGCATATGAGTTGGCGATGCTGTCATATGTTTCATCTTGACGCCAGGAAACACGATGTAGTAGAGATCCACCATCCAATACGTACTGGTCTGTGCACTGAATTTCTTGAACTTCTTCCATGCGTAAAGTGTCAGTGTATTTGATTATTGCATGAGCTAGCTGAGACTTATCGGGTTTCCTCAAGATACTTCGTGATTCGAACAATGCAGGAGGATATGCACACAGTTCGTAACACATGACATCTTCAAGATTCATGTCTCCGCCAGTGGCAACAGTCATCATTCTCTGAAACAGTAGTGCAGGATCTACTTCTATATCTGAAGCATCAGTGATCACAACGGCAGAAGCAGATCCTAGTGTTTTCACTTTGTCAGATCTTTTGGCAGAATATGTAAAGGCTTGTTTCCCAATCATTTTTACGACAATGTTCGTACCGATTGAATGCAATTGATGAACGTTAACTCCAGGATCAGCAGTTAGCCCTGTTACAATGTTGCAGAGACCCGAGGTAGAATGGAATGGGGATAAGGATTCCAGACGTTCAAGTACTTTCTTCATGTCATTACTGTCCCTGATTTGTCTACTTCCCCTCATTTCCTTGTGCTGTTCACTACTTTCCAACAAAACTCTGGTGTATTCCTGCATTGCTAAGTTATAAGTGGAACACAGAGGCATAGAAAAGAGCCACGTTGTCCTTTGGATGTCTGTAAATCCACTTCCGCGTGTCAGTCCGCCTCTGCTTTTCAGGGAACGCATTAGTACTTGTTCTATCACCAGGTCTGTGCCGAGTCCGGCCCATAATCTGTCGCTTCTTCTTACCACAAACTTACCTTCCTGGAACATTTTGTTAACGGCTGGATTTTCAGAAGGCAAACTTAACATTTTCTGCAGGTACAGGTATATCGATTTCAGGTAATTGTGATGTCCGGCTGCTGCAATTATGGGGATGGTCTCCAGCATAGCTTGCAAGTGCAAATCCCACAAGCCGGTTCTGTCTGCTGTTATCAAGGAACGTGCAATGTTGATCATTCGCTGATATTCCAACCAGAGTTGACTTGTTTGCGAAGTAGATTGAAGGTCAGTTTTCTTCGCATCCAAAGTGGTAGCAATCTGAGACAATGCATTCGAAGATTCCACATCCTCAACTGATTGTTTGGCGGTCATAACATCGTCGAGCAGTTCACAAGCTTCCTAATGGAGGTCATGAGGAGTTCCATCTTCATTACGAGGGAAAACGTCTGCGACTAGTAAGGTACTAAGAGCTGCATCTACTATCATATGACCACGTATCGCTCTTGAAACAGCTTTTCCAGACATCATGTGTTGCACGGCATTTGGTCCGTATATTTCTTGAAGTACTTCAGACAATCCTGAACCATTCATAAGAGTACCGACTGCTCCAAAAAGATTCATCAGAGTGTGAAATGATCCCAGCATTAAAACAATGTCCTGCAGGTCTCTCTGTTCATTGATGATTTGGGAAGCTTTCCAGAACAAAGGCTGATCAAAGGTAATAATGCATGGGACTTTTTGATCGCGTGCTATCTTGCTCAAATATAGTAATGTCGAAAATATGCAGGTCATGTCAGTTGGCGACATATCTATGATGGGAAGGAACGTGATCGACGCCACACCTGGATGTGAGACACTTGATCCACCGTGAATTGCCTGCATTGTTCCGGACCAACTTGGACCTGATCTTTCTGCTGAAGATATCTGCCAGAGAAGACTAAGTCGACTTATGGTGGCAGTGGGTACTGGAAGTTCGCGGAATGAGATGTCCCTCAACATGCTTCTCGCGTGTCTATATTCCCTAATGTCAACGGTTGCAATCTTCTTAATGTCATTGTCACCAACATTACGCCTGTGAATAGAAGGGTGGATCTTGATCTTCGGAGTTATTGCGGCAATCATACCCATTCCATGAAAGGTATTCTTCCCATCCAAAGTGCAGACATCATGATCGACGTTATCTGCTGCTAGAAGGACTGCAGTGTTTTCATCAACAGTAAAAGAGCCAGACCCACTTGCCAGCGCCACGTTTCTTTCGAATCTTGTTACTTCTGCATACGACGAACAGTAACCCAGCTGATGGAGAACGTCAATAAGGTACCTTGACCTAAAGTTGTGGTGTAGCTGAACCGACAAACCGATCTGTAGTGGACATAGTAATCCTCTAGGACGGGTTGCTTGCATAATGCTCTGCCCAATTGCACCTATTTTTCTTGAAGCATCCTGTCCCGCAAATGCTTTTGATAATAGCAATTTCAGACTGTTGGGAATGTAATCAAGAGCACTTTCTGCAGTGATGTCATTTGGAGATGGATACACATCTTTTCTAGGCGAGTCGACAGACTTGATATCACTTCTGATTATTTTTGCAGCAGCTTCTACTAGGTAAATCTTCTGTAGCTCTATATCTATATCACATTCTTTCGACTTTTTGTGATAATCTATAAGAATTTCATTAGCTGTCTCTCGTAGTGTTACTACATCTGCCTTCCCACTTTCACCTGATATTATGATCTTGTCTCCGTAACGTTCTAAAAGCTTTCTCTTCATGTGCCTGCGTTCGTAGACAGAGCTCTGACTTCCTTGAAGATATTCCTCCATTTTGGAAATTAGGTCTCCAATCAACAGTTGTTCATCATCATTCTCTTCCAGGTAAGCACAGGTCTGAAGGAATGCTTGGTGTTGCTCTTCATTAGTTGGTCTCCCTTTCTTCGAATCATGATCGTCGGAGGAGTATGCGCGAGGAATGTTTTTTCCACTTCGAAAATTTACGCTGCAGGTGTGATGGTAGACACAATCTGCAGCAGGAAGATCACGAAGATAATACTCCAGACGGCCTTTTACATTAAACGACCATTCATCGCAGCGGCTTTCACAGCACCTTTTTATGGTTTCGGAGAACTCTGTAGTTCTTATTTTGACATGCTCTGATTTTGGTTTGTGTTTGGAAAAAAAGTCCACAAAGGTATCACAAAACAAACAGTGAGTAGCACTGGAAAATGCGTATTCATGAAAACGAGCACTTTTCCTTGGTATTGCCTCGGCTGCGGTCTGTCGCTTCTTTATTTCAATGGTCTTTTTATCCGTAAACCTTTTCCTACATACAACGTGAACACTTATTCCAGCTGTTGCAACAACATCGCTTCCACGGCTGCGGCTGGATGCATTTATACCATCTGCTCCTTTTTGCGAGATGTGAACCACTTCCTGTCCGCTGTCCAATTTCTCCTTACAAATCACGCACAATTCTTCAGGGGTCTGCATTCTTGAAGGCGGACGCACACCGAGTCAGCCGTACACCGAGTCAGTCTGAAACAGAAAACACAAATTAATAAACTGTGTTGCAGTATTTAAAAGGAGTACATAATAACAGTTTTAAAGAAAATGACAAGCACAAATACGGAGATTTGATAGTGGGTAGTAGGAATTAAAGAGTTGTATATAATATAAGTTTATAAAGATGTAGCAATGTCCATTCTCACATACACTCCATACAGTATATTTTATTTACATTACGTGACGTCATAGTTTAATACTAGCCGCCTAATACAATTTTTAGTGTCATATAGGTTAATTTAGAAACGAAAATGTGTTTTAAAACATTTTACTGATCAAGAAAAACGTCATAACTCTCTCTACAAAGCGAAATTAAAATTTATTGTATTTCGTAGGAAACTGCCAGTCCGCCATTTTGAATTTCATTTTTGGGGGTGTTCCCGGGGTCCAATTTTGTCGGATTTTGGATATGTTATTCGGCAATGGTTCCTGAGCTGGAAACAGTTTAGAAAGCTTCTGAAGCAATTTTGCCCAGGTTGAAGCTATTTTTGCTCTAGATTGCCTGGACTATTGTTCATGAAAGAATAAAAAAATAACTGAAAGAAACAAAATATATTTACCTTCTTTACTCGCAAACATTTCAGGACTTCTGTACCAAGCGAAGTATGTGTCGGATGCCAATAAATTGTTCTCCTGCAATCTAGACCCCAAAAGTTCTGCAGAGTCCTTAGGCAGATTCAAATCCCTGACTAAGTCATTTAGTTCGGCTTGAGTTAATGGTTTAGGATCTCGGTCAGCTGTTGGCTGTTCATAAACATCATCATTGTCTGGATTTGGAGCTGAATCAGAATCTGAATTGTATTGATCCAGAATCTCGGGTGGGCGGGGAATAGGAACTTCTGGACCATGGGGTACCGGCCTTATTGCAGATGGAAGACTTGGGTATTGAAGGCTCTTTTTATTCTTTGCATTATAACCTTTAACATTGCAAGAACAGAAGTAGCAGTCGTCGGTATGGTTTCTAGGCTCGCGCCATACCATAGGGATCCCAAATGGCAAACTTTTCTTTTTACCTTTGCTCCAATTCCTTAGTGCCGCAACACACGTAAGACAAACCTTGTGTGGAGCCCAACTTTTGTCTTGATCTCCTAATTTAATTCCAAAATAAGCCTGATAAGCTCTCTTAATGAAGATCGTTACATTTGTCCTTTGTTTTACAACATACCGACCACAAATATAACAAAATATGTCTGGACTATGGGTACATCCTCTAGAAGCCATTAGAATTATCTCTCTGCAAAATATGAAAAAACGAAATTAATTAAAGATAAAAAAGGTAAAAAATTACAAAACGCCCCAAAATTGTTTTGCTAATACCTTTAAAACTGTGGGTGATAGAAAAAAACTGGTAGCATTTTTGAATTCAGCGCAGCGAACTGCTTCAGAATCACAACTCAAAATAAAGAAATCGAGTTTCATGCAGACCGGTGTAATCGACGAATACTCTCGCTTCCCATTCGCATATCCCTGCCGCAATGCGAGTGCTGCCACCGTGATCAAATGCCTTATGAATCTATTCCCTATCTTCGGAATGCCCGCGTATGTGCACTCGGACCGCGGAGCTTGTTTTATATCAGCTGAAGTTAAAGCATTCCTGACTAATCTCGGAATATCAACGAGCCGCACAACACCGTACCACCCCGAAGGGAACGCCCAATGCGAACGATATAACGGGATCATCTGGAACACCATCGTTATTGCTCTGGAAAGAAAGGGTCTGGGAAAGGTACACTAGGAGTCCGTATTACCGGAAGAATTACACTCCATCAGATCCCTACTCTGGACCTCAGCGAATGAAACTCCACACGAAAGGCTGTTCTCATACTCGAGAAGAACATCAACTGGACCTTCCCTTCCATCCTGGCTCTCGACTCCCGGAGTGGTACTAGCCAAACGCCACGTCCGTAATTCAAAATTCGACCCTCTCGTTCAGCAAGTTGAGTTGATTGAGAAAAATCCTCATTACGCATATGTACGTTACCCCAACGGGAGAACTGACACGGTATCTACTAAAAATCTCACCCCTCGTGGAAACCCCGGACGAATCATCCTGCCTGAACCCTCGAATATCACTCGCAAAGATGATGGCGCTCAAGCATGGACTCCCCCTATACACTCCGCCGAGAAGAGTCCAGGATCGTCAGGAGAAACGGAATCAACTGAAACACTCCCGAATGAACATTCGGTACCTGAGACCAGTTATCAAAGCTCACCTAGAAGATCCTCCAGAATTCGAAAACCAGTCTCCCGTCTTAACCTATAACTCTCTCTTCCTCTGTTGCATTAGAATGTATTACACTGCGACTCACGCAATCATGTACTGTATGTTGCCACGTACTGTGTTATGACTCGTTTGTTATATTACTAAGTTATTTTCGTTTCAGAGGGGAAAAATGTGGTGTTATTTGTATACCTGTTTATCATATTTGAAATGTGATGGTTATTTGTACACCTACCTATTGTTTTTGTGTACTTACCATTATAATGCATATATATTTATATTATTGTTTTTGTTCTTTACAGATGTTAGTCTTTTCATGTTGTTTTAAGCTGAATAAAGCCTAAAACTAATACTAAACTTATTGCTTATTGGCTCTACAGTAACCAAACAATTGATAGAAAAATTGGGACTTGAGAAGCAACAGGGAAATGAAAATCTCTCTTCCCTCATTTGTTACCAAAAACCCAGTACAAGCCAGTTTTAAAACTGAAAATGTAACTTTAACTCTTGATAGAATATCTGAAACCCTTAAGGTTGTTGTTGTGGACAAAGTAGAACAACAAAAATTACAAATAGCTGGGCTAAAAAAACTTTGCTCAACTTCAAAACAAATACGCGATAGCTGACAAAACCCTGAATACAGATGTAGTTGATGACATACTGTACATATGCTCATGGGGGCTGACTGTCTTCATCTTGTCCATAGAGGCATCGTTAAAATTGGGGATGGAATAGCCATACAAACTCTCACAGGTTGAAGTGTACCTTCCAAATTATTCTGGTTTACTATTCTTGTATAATATTCTGGTTAACTATACATTACTTATATCTACTACTTAACTTAGGGACACTTATCTCTAACATAATAGATAGACTGTGTGTACGTTTTTATATACTAGCATATGTACAGTTGCCCGCATATGTAATGTTCCTCGCCTCACAGGCGACTCCGCACATGTGGAAACGCCGCAGTGATGGAGGGAGGGCAACCGAGTCCAACAACATATAACAAAGACATATATATCTAAAGGACAATTGAATGTGCAGTCATTGACATACAGGTAATTATAATGTAATGTCTGTGTTCATAAAGATAGAGGTAAAACCCAGGAAGATCTGAATAAAATCATTGATTGGTCGGTCACATGGCAAATAAGATTTAACGTCGATAAGTGCAAAACTTTACATATAGGTTTGCGTAACGGTAATTTTGCGTAAAGTATGTCAAGGAAGGAGTTGGCAAATGTAGATCAGGAAAAAGATTTAGGAGTTATAGTCACTGGTGATTTGAAAGTAGCAAAACAAAGCAGCAGCGGTCAATAAGGCGGACAAAGTGCAGGTTTTATAGCTAGGAATTTTGAGTACAAATCGCGTGATATTATTGTTCTTTATAAATCATTAATTAGATCCTATTTGGAGTACGCAATCCAATTTTGGAATCCGTATATGTGCAATAGGGTGGTTCAAAAAAAAAAAAAAGTTTGAAATTTATAGATGGTATTTTTCTCATTATAACCTATAAGTCAATAAAAGTTCTTTGATACCATTTTTGTCAAAATCAAAATTTGTTTAGGGGTTCCTCATCGAGGTTGAATTTCTCGAATTTCAGGAAACTTCAGTTTTTCTTCAGTTTAGAGCAATTTAGGGAAATTTAGTGATTCGCAATAGTGGTAGCATTGCAATTTACTAATATAACATTCATTTGTTCCCACATTTAATTGTATAATTTAATTTGTAATAATAAGGCACTTATTTATTGATTTGTATATCATTTAATAAACATTTGAATCATGGCGGTGTCGCATGCTTTCTTCTGTATTCCATTATTCTTGTTTTTTATATTTTGTGGGCGACCACGAGGCCATTTTCTATAACAAAACGTAACTAAAAACATTGTTCTTTATTGTACAGATGACGATTATATGCATGTTTCATATAATTGAATGTAGGGCCAGGTCAAACCCACTACAGTTCAAGACGTATTTTTTTCAGTCAATGATTTCTTAAATTCTGTATAGTCTGTCTAGCGTAAGGTTGTTACCTCAGTTACAATTAATTTTCTGTTGCAGATTGATTTTTTATTGAAATATTCTAGTAATGGTATAAGAGTGATTGCGAAATGAACAAGAACAAAAAGGACAAGGTTTCGCCTTCAGGTCCTGTACTGAGACACTCGACCGAATGTTTCCTAGTAGGACAGCCGACACACACTATCCGCGCTCGAAATTGCCAACTGCCCGAGAAGTTCTTAGTTATTTCTTTTACGTTAACGAAAAGTGCTGTAATAGGCGAGAAGCGGTCAAAATAACTGTTGACAATGTTCTTACATTCTGGGCAATGGCTAGAATTAAGACAATGTGGCCATGCAACTGCATCAAGAAGCTTGAAGCTTTTGGAGTGAGTGGAATGCTCTAAACAGAAACGGAAACAGGAAAAGGGAATCTGATTCTGGAGAAAAGAGAAAGCTGTTTACAGACAAACTTGATCGACTTTGGGACATCGGAGCAGATGATGCGATCGAAGAAATCAAATGCAACAGATTCCTAAATGCATACGATAAAGACGAAGATATCAGGTTTTATATAGATCAACGTTCAGAAAGATTTGGTACAATGGCTGGGAATGACAAAGTGTTTAACACAAAGAGAAAACAAGCAGAAAGGTCAAGACGAGAAGAAAATAAGATAGCACGACACTCCAAAGATGCAAGCCTTCATTCTGTAGCTTCCACTTCAAAGGAACAGCATTATGCTGAAGCCTTCTCTGATAACTCGGATGACTCTGAGAGTAATGATAATTCTGAAAGGATCAATGGTTCGGATAGTCACTTCGTAGCATCCACAAAACGATGTATTGAAGACAGTTTCTGCCAATCTGCCTCGTAAGCTTCCGAGATGTACTCCTATTATTGAGATGGCCGATTGATTCGGCCTGTCCAACAGTCAGGTTTGTTTACTGGTTGATCTACTTTCGTATAACATATATATCAGTACAATTAATTTACACGAGTTCGCTTTGTTTGTACAATTACTTCTCTTAAAAATGTTGTGTATCTTATTTTTAGTAGGTTGCTGGAGTTGTCAGTGCAGTCGTGCGATCAGCAGTTCCACCGGTGGATCTTGATCAATTTAACATCTCCTAGGCAACTACAGTTAGACAGAGAGCATTACATCGACGTGAAGTGGCACAAGATGTTAAGAATAAATTTGTCCCTCCAAAATATGTTGCAGTACACTGGGATGGAAAGATCTACAGAAGCTAAGGCTAACAAAGACCCTAAGATCCACTCTAAGGTTAACCCGAGAGAAAGGAAAGAGTAGGGAGTTAAAAGAGGAGAATAAGGGGTTAAGTAAATAACAAAACCGCGTCTAGGAGAATTTGTCTAAAACAATTCGTCTAAAATACAATTTGTCAAAATCAATTTGTCTAAAACAATTTGTCTAAAATAGTTTGTCTAAAACAATTTGTCTAAAATAGTTTGTCTAATAACAATTTGTCTAAAATACAATTTGTCTAAAAATAATTTGTCTAAAAATAATTTGTCTAAAATACAATTTGTCTAAACAAACAATTTAATATAATATGGCATACAAATTGTTGCCTGATGTACAATGCTATTTATTACTTGCCACGCCCCATCTTAAAAGGTTACCTCTTGTGCGGAATAGTACATCGAAATAGTTTGTCTAAAATAGTTTGTCTAAAAATAATTTGTCTAAAATACAATTTGACTAATAACTGAAGATAACTAGAAATGCATTTGTCTGCTTGATAAATTTGGAGTGAGGATGAAAAGATTGAAAATGGGTTGATTTTATTTCATAATATACCTTACCTTACCTAACCTAACCTAACCTAACCGGGTTATGGGTTCCGGGATAACTGATTTCGATGTACTATTCCGCACAAGAGGTAACCTTTTAAGATGGGGCGTGGCAAGTAATAAATAGCATTGTACATCAGGCAACAATTTGTATGCCATATTATATTAAATTGTTTGTTTAGACAAATTGTATTTTAGACAAATTATTTTTAGACAAACTATTTTAGACAAATTGTTTTTAGACAAATTGTTTTAGACAAATTGATTTAGACAAATTGTATTTTAGACGAATTGTTTTAGACAAACTCGCCTGATTCGAACAAAACCTATCATTCGTGGGTTAACATTCATTCAGAAAAAGAGAGAGACTCGCCATCATCATCCGCTGGCCACTGCCGACAAGTAGGAAAAATAGAATAGTCAGAGAATAGGAAAGGGGTGAAAGATTAAAAGTAAAATAAGAACGCTTACAAACCATGCAAACAGTCTTAACTCAAACACTGTCACACCATGCAAACTACAGACATGCAAGTAAAGAGAGGATAAGGAAAAAAAGTAGAAAGAGTATAACAAAAAGTGGGTTAGTTTACACTACAAGCTACATCTACGTTCGTGTTAGTCTAATTTTTTTTTTTTTAATAATTTTATTGCTGGCATGTCACAAGCTGGCATTAATCGTCAACAGACTCATCCTCGACCATCACCCCCAGACCTCCTGTTGCTCATTGTTTTTTTTTTTAAACGTTAATATTTTTAAAATGCCTATCTAAACGGTTCTTAAACATATTAACGCTTGTAGAGTTCACGACTGACGCGTGAAGATTATTCCATTTATCAATTACTTTAAACGTAAAGAAGTTTTTAGCGATGTTAGTAATGAAACGTCTGCCACGCAACTTAAATCCATTATTACGAGTATTGCTATTATCGAAAGTGAACAGTTTGTCAAAATTTACGTTATCGATTTTATTAACGATTTTGAAAACTTCAATAAGCTCCCAACTTAATCTCTTAGTTTCGAGTGAGTGCAAGTCGAACTTTTTAATCCTATCTTCGTAAGACTTGTTGCGCAATGACGGAATTAGTTTCCTGGCGCGACGTTGAACCCTTTCTAACCTATCAATATCCTCACGCAAATACGGGCACCAAAACTGAACGGCATATTCTAAATGAGGCCTGACTAGGGACTTGTAAAGGGGCAATATAATATTCTTCGGTTTAAATTCGAAATTACGCGCTATGAAGCCTAACATCCTATTAGCTTTTGCGCAAGACTCCAGGCACTGGTTCCTAACTTTTAAATCCTTAGATACGCGTACGCCTAAATCTACTTCCTCGTCAACGCTCGCTAACTCTCTATCATCCATCGTGTACGTGTAATTAGTGTTACGAGAACCTATATGCAAAACTTTACATTTGTCTATGTTAAATTGCATCTGCCACTTATCTGTCCACTCCATAATCCTATTTACATCGTCTTGGAGCCTATTTCTATCATCCTCGTTAACAACCTTACGGCCTATTTTAGTATCGTCAGCGAATTTTGACACGTTACTGGTCAATCCTACATCTATATCGTTAATGTAAATTACCGTATTTCCCGGCGTATAACGCGCACTTTTTTTCCCCAAAATACTCCAAAAATCATGTACATGTTAAAATTAACTCGTTAAAATTATACATGTGAAGTGAGGTAGGAGGTATATTTTTTCCTAAATTTTCTCTTCAAAATAATTTTCTCTTCAAAATTAAGGTGCGCGTTATACGCCGGGAAATACGGTACGAACACTGAACCCTGTGGGACACCGCTACCTACATCCAACCACCCCGTATACCGTGCGCTTTAACCTTCGCAATTAATCTTCTCAGCGGAACTGTATCGAACGCTTTTTTAAAATCTAAATAAATAACGTCAGCCGCTCTATGCTTATCGTATTCGCGCACTATTTCGTTATAAAATTCTAACAAATTAGTTAAACAAGATATATGGCGTCGAAATGCATGCTGACTACTATTAATCAAATCAAGACTTTCTAAGTGATCGATGATACGATCCCTAACTACGGATTCCAAAAGTTTACCGACAGTTGACGTTAAGCTAATGGGCCTATAATTGCTAGCTACTGTGCGGTCGCCTTTTTTTAAAAATGGGCGTGACGTTAGCTAATTTGAAGTCTTCAGGAATAATCCCCGTTTCCAGTGACTTATTAAAAATCTTCGTTAAGGGGCCTACGACAACATCTTTCAAATCTTTCAGATGTCTAGGATAAAACGGGTCTGGGCCTGGAGCCTTGCTAACTTTTAGCCTATCGATATAATGCGCAATCTCACCCTCGTAAACATTTATTTCATCCAAGAGTCTCACTTCTAAATGGAACGATATCGTCCACATCGGGGACATTATTGACGTCTTCTATGGTAAAAACTGTCGCGAAAAAGTTATTAAAAATACCCGCCATCGCCTGAGCGTCGGAAGCCAAAGCGCCATTAGCGTCCACGAGAGGGCCTATATTATCTTTTATCGGCTTACGATTATTCACGTAATCGAAAAACTTTTTTGGGTTATGTTTACTATCCGCAGCTATAAGTATCTCTAAATTATGCTTAGGATTCCTAATTGATCTTTTAACCCGACGTCGAAGCTCGATATATCTATTGACGTTAGCTACAGTGCCATTGCTCTTTTTAAGTCTATACGCTCTGTTACGCTCGTTTATGAACTCACCTATTTCTCTAGTCCACCACCTGGGCCTATCACGATTATTAGCGCACTTGGGCCTTCGTGAAATAAACTCCCTTTCGATATTCAAAAAACTTTCTTTAAACGCCTCCCAATGAAAATTTGCGTCATTACCCATAAATAAATTATCCCAATCCACTACTCTCATCCTATCCGCAAAACTATCAAAATTAGCCCTACGAAAATCAGGGACTTCTATTACGTTACTATCCTTAGTGTTTTCTATCAATAACTTAAACCTAAGAATTTGATGATCACTACATCCTAAACTCTCGCCTACTTCTAAACCTTCGACTGTATTTTCGCCGCTCGTCATCATCACGTCTAAAATATTGTCACCGCGCGTGACGAAGGTATAGAAATAGATGTATAATTAATCAACACTTAGTTATAAAGGGTGATCCAGAGAAATGGGACCCAAAAGAAACCCCTGTAACTCTTAAAGTATAAGTCCTTTTATAAAATCATACGCATCATTCGAAAGAGGATAGTTACAAGTTTGTGCAGGATTGTATAGGTTTTGACAACAAGACAAGATAAGATACAAAACAAAATAAGTGTTATTAAAACTAACCCTTCAAGATGACTGCATGGACTGTGGAACAGCTGCGTTTCATAACTGAGCAATATTATGAGCATGGAAGAAGTGTAGTTTCAGCCCTTAGAAGGTGATTTTGACATCTGAAAATTTGTCTTGAAAGATCTTTGAGCTGAAACTACACTTCTTCCATGCTCATAATATTGCTCAGTTATGAAACTCAGCTGTTCCACAGTCCATGCAGTCATCTTGAAGGGTTAGTTTTAACTAACACTTTTATTTTGTTTTTTATCTTATCTTGTCTTGTATTGTCAAAACCTATACAATCCTGCACAAACTTGTAACTATCCTCTTTCGAATGATGCGTATGATTTTATAAAAGGACTTATACTTTAAGAGTTACAGGGGTTTCTTTTGGGTCACATTTCTCTGGATCACCCTTTACAATGCTTATATTTCTAGACGCTGCATTTTAAAATTTTGAATGTTTTACAAATCCGTAATCATTATTACCTAATGTTTTTTTTAATACAGGATTCCATTGGGATACAGGAGCACAGACAAGCCATCGTTATCTCAGGCAGTCCAGACCATGTAAATGGAAAACTTCTTTCAATATATAGACTTCAAGATGGGACTGGCAAATCGCAGGCACGTGCAACCATGGATGCTCTAGAAGACTGGAATATAGAGGAACGTGTCGTTGGACTTTGCTACGACACAACTGCTAGTAACACAGGAAGAATTCAGGGAGCGGTAGTCAGACTTCAAAGCATGTTGGGAAGAAGGCTACTCCATCTAGAATGTCGCCATCATGTTTTAGAATTGGTAGTAGGGTCAGTGTCGGCTAAAACTATTTGGAAAAACAAGTGGTCCATCTGAACCAAGATTTCTCGAATTACAGGACAGGTAAGAGATCTTGCTACATTGTTTTAGAAAATAATGAATGTGAAACAATATGAAAAAATTATAATTTAAACCACAGATAGTTTAATACAAAAAATATGTACTGATCATGCTTGAGCAAAGATAATTTATACGGCAAACATGAAGCATTATATTTTGTATGCAGGTGGCTAGATATAGATCTAGCAACATTCAAGGTACTGTACTTCCTATCAACGACACGTGGTTAAAACAGATGCGGAATCAGGTGATCTGCTATCTTCAAACGTTGTCCAGAGGAAAGAGTGCAATCACTTATCCGTGACGACTATCGCGAGGTGACAGAGCTAACACTCACTGTGCTCGGAGCTCGTGAGCCTCACGAAGTGAAGTTCCGTCGTCCAGGTGCATATCATCACGTTCGTTGGATGGTCAAGGTTTGTAAAAACATGTAGAATAGTATAAATAATAAATATATAAATTCTCTGACAAATATTACAACGTATTAGAAAAATTATAGACAAATCTAGTATATAGATATTTTAAATCATTGAAGTTGCCCATTATTAAAACATTGGCATAGAATCTAATAAAAAAATGAATGAATTTGTCCATTTTAGGTGATTACAACACGAAGATGTGCATGTTTCGGGAACAGCTGGGTTACGATGAACACACCTTACTGACGTTGCAAAGAATGGTACAGTTTACCGCCATACTGTACGTCCGAGCCTGGCTCTCAGCGCCAGTTGCTGCTGATGCTCCCGTCAACGACCTCTGTCTCTACCGAGATCTGATCCGCTACAAGATGGTGGACAAGGAAGTAGCTGAGGGTGCTCTAGGTGTTCTCCGGCGGCACACTTCTTACATGAGGCCAGAAAAGGTAGTGTTTGCTCTTTGCAGCGATTGTGTGACCAGCAAACAGAAACAAAATATGGCACAAAAGCTGGCCTCACTACCAGTGTCGGAAGAAAATGAAGAAAGCCTAGTCCTCCTAGACAATGACACACAGCTGATAGACATACTAGACGAAAGATCGAAGTTTGTTTTCCAGCTCTTGAATGCTACTTCAACCGCGTGGATGAGCAAACCGGTAGAGGAATGGATTGATGATCAGGACTTCAATACTTTTTATAACTTTGTCATATGTCTTAAAGTCGCCAATAATGTGGCAGAGCGAGGCATTACCATGATCCAGGACTTCGCAAAAACGATAACAAAAAACGAAGAACAATTGCAATGGCTTCTACAAGCATTTGAAAAGCATCGAAACACCATACCCAACTTCAATAAATCCACATTGAACATTCTACGTTAGACACACCATGCAGAACTAAAGAAACAGACCAGAATTAGTACCAAAATGTGATTCAAATAAATGTCTGGTAAGTGATTCATTTATCTTTTGTACAAAAATATCAGCAAATGTTCTTAATTACATTTTTATATCAAGAATACATAAAATCAAGTAAACGTCAATAGAAATATAATGATTAGGTTCATAATTAAGGAAAAATTTAACTTCCTTAAATGCAAGAAATTTAACCTCAATGAGGAACCCCTAAACATAATTTTACTTTGATAAAAATGGTATCAATGGACTTCTATTAATTTATATAATAGGAAAAAATACCATCACCTATAAATTTCAAAAGTTTTTTTTTTTCTTTTTTTGAACCACCCTAAATTGCGCAAGGATACAGACAAAATCGAAAGAGTTCAAAGACGAACAACTAAGATGATTCCGTCGCTTTGGTCGAAGTCGTACGAGGATAGGCTTAAGGAGTTAAAACTGACTACACACGAGACTAGGAGGCTAAGGGGTGATCTAATCCAGGTTTTTAAAATTATGAATGGGCTCGATAGCGTAAATAGAGAGAGAGCTTTTTTTCTTTTTTTCAAAATAGTATAATATAGTAGAATTAGAAATAACGGGTGTAAGCTGACTAGTAGAAGGTTCGAGACAGCAGTTGCCAAAAACTTTTTACGCATAGAATAGTAAATAGCTGGAACAGTTTGCCGGTAGAAGTAATTAGTAGCACGTCTATAAATATGTTTAAAAATCGATTAGATGCAGATGTTGATAGATTGGGTATAGTTTAAGGTACTAAAATTAAGGTACATAAAATTGTAGGTCCCCTCCGCCACTACGGAGGACATGCGCAATACACAATTACAAAATACGGTTAGGTAGACCAGCCATGAGTGGATCCTAGGGTCTTTGTTGGTCTGAAACATTATAACATTATAAAGATAAACAATTCATATGATCGTGAACAGCGTTGAACTCAATGTAGTTTACTAGTCTTATACAGTAATAAGGTTCCATTATGATTACTGCAAGTCTATATGAACAGCTATCACAATACAACTTTTTATATACTAGTGAATTGGAACCAAAAATAGACATTACACAACCAACCTCCACACTCCCTCATTCCCCTTCCCCACCCACCAGTCTTCTTTCTATTACGTTTGCTCATTATCATATATTCTTCTTTTTTCAGCTGTTTTTCGTTTCCACCTAAACCTGTTTTGTTCTTCACATCCTCAGATTGTGAGTGGTGAGAAAGTGTTTGGAAACAGTAGACGACGATACTCCAGCTTTAGCAGCTATTTGTCTTTGAGTGTTGCCTTCTTTATGGAGAACAATAATTTTCAATCTATTCTTGTATGAAATTTATTTATTTGGAGCCATTATACTATCTTATCTGTAAAAAAAAATAAGATGAGACATTTTTTGTATTAAAGTTTAACAAATAAGATGATATTTTTACTTGCAATTATATGAGGGTATAAACAAATGTGATTCATTAAATCTATAAAACATGTTATTACATCAAATTGAATAATATATTTACCAATAAAGAACCTGACCTCAAAATTAGCAAAATCAATAAAAACTAGTGGTGTACTTGATTCATCGACATTGGCAGAATCGGCCAGTTTTTGGTCATTGACATTCGCCAAATTTAACTGATTCTCTTACTGATTACTTGAAATTTTAAATTTTCATTACAAAACAAACTATATTTACAGAAAACTGAACACCAAGAAACACTATGATAATTTGGTGCTCTTCCAATATGTGCTCTACCGCGAAACTGTGATCTACCATATTCCAATACGTGCTCTACCGTGAAACTAGCCTTATAAGGCTAACTAACGAAAATATCATGACTTAACCTACCAATCGTTAGGTCAACTATACGCCCTTGACGATTGGTTAGGTTAAGTCGTGATATTTTCGTTAGTTAGCCTTATAAGGCTAACTAACGTACCTGCTGCTAATCCGAATAATCTAAGGTAGATCACGTATTGGAATGTAAATTTTAAGGTAGAGCACATATTGGAAGAGCACCGATAATTTATATTCATTTCAAAGTGTAATTATATAAAAAATATTTTACATTCACAAAAATGGCAAAGCGTAATAAGTTAAGTTGTCCATACATTTACATTTTCTCGACTAGCTAATCTCTAAATATTAGAAACTATTGTAATGCAATTGTAATTGGTTGTGTAATGTCTATTTTTGGTTCCAATTCACTAGTATATAAAAAGTTGTATTGTGGTAGCTGTTTATATAGACATTACATTATAATTACCTGTATGTCAACGACTGTACATTCAATTGTCCTTTAGATATAAATGTCTGTGTTGTATGTTGTTGGACTAGGTTGTTCCTCCTCCACCCTACCTTCCCCCAGTTGGGGTACCTTGACTATCACTGCGGCGTTGCCACATGTACGGAGTCGGGTGTGAGGTGAGGAACATTACATATGCGGGCAACTGTACATGTGTAGATGTTTATAATAATAACTACGGCATGCTCTCATATTAATTGTTCTTTTCTTTTATTACAGAACATGTAGATCTATACTAAATAAAGCCTTACCTAATTTAAACGGCTTCTCATTTATTGACTCAAATTCATTCACTCATAGTTCAATTTATTTAGCATAACTTTTAATGGGCAAGCTACTAAGGCCAGAGCGTCTAGAAGCTGATCCTAATTCAGGAGAAGCCGTAAAGGAATGGAATCACTGATTAAGTACCTTCCAAAATTTCCTAGCTGTACTACCAGGAGAAGATCAAAATAAACTTAGCATTCTAACAAATTTTGTAACCCCAAGAATTTATCAATATATAGAAGATTGTAATCATTATGAATTAGCTATTAACCAGCTGAAATATTTATACATCAAGCCTACGAATGAAGTCTATGCTCGACATATTCTAGCTACGCTGCTTCAACAGCCTGGAGAATCATTGGATGAGTATCTACAAAATCTTAAAAAGCTAATCAGCGGCCTCAGAATAGTCTACGTTGGCTTCAATGTCCTCGGCTGAATCTTCTACATTAGCAAAATCAACTATGACTGTAGTAATTAATGGGGTAGCAGCAAGAGCGCTGGTGGACAGTGGAAGCAAGAAAAATTTTATTCACCCTAAAATTGCCGATGCTGCCTCTTTAAAGGTATCTAAGTCATCTCAAATTATCTCTATGGCTGACTCATCCCTTACAAAAGTCTGAAGGCTCTTGTGCTGCTAATCTCACATATGGGGTCAGAACATACCCCAACATTCAATTTTCAGTTCTTCCAAATCTCTGTGCTGATCTAATTCTTGGACATGACTTTCAAGGTCTACATCAAAATGTAATTCTCAATTATGGGGGTCCTCAGGCCCCACTAAGTGTATGTGGGTTGACTACTCTGAAAATCAAGCCATCAGAACTTTTTGCTAACCTAACAGCTGGCTGTCATCCTATTGCGACTAAATTTAGAAAGTATAGCCATGATGATCGTCAATTTATTAAAAAAGAAGTTAGTAGATTACTGAAGGAAGATATTATAGAGCCCTCTAACCCTCCCTAGAGAGCTTAAGTGGTTGTGACTAAAAATTTTAATCATGAGAAGAGTTTAGCTATAGATTATTCTGAAACAATAAACAGGTATACTCAACTTGATGCCTAGCCCTTACCGAGAATTGATGAAATTGTAAATAAGATTGCTCAATATCGTGTTTATACGAGGGCCACTCAATATATTTTGCCCCACCTTTTTTTTTCTTTCCAAGTTTCCTTGTAACTTCCAGAAATTTTGTACACAAGTAGTTACATACCTTTTTAACAAGGTTTTATTTTTCCACATAGTCTCCATCCTTTCCTACGGCTTTCCTCCACTTCGAAACAAGGGCCTTTATTCCTTGCTGGTAAAAGTCCGCTGGGTTCCGCTTCTCCAAATTTTCTCTCCAACTGAACTCGCTTTATACGTCTCTGGAGTCTCTGTAGGGTAGCAATATATGCCTCTGAGTGAATTGCTTGTCCTTTCTTCATAATGTCTACCAGAATTATCCCTTTCATATCCCAGAAGATGGTGGTCATAACCTTTCCTGCAGAGGGAGCCATTTTGAACTTTTTCTTGCGTGGGGAGTCTGCGCGATACCACTCCATGGATTGGCGTTTTGTTTCAGGTCCAAAATGGTGTACACAAGTCTCATCCCCAGTCACAGTTTGGGAAAGGAAGTCATCCCCTTCTGTTTCATATCGAACCAACGACTCGGAAGCAATTTCTTTTCTTTGGGCTTTGTGATCTTCAGTCAGTTCGCGAGGAATAAACCGTGAACACACTTGAGTATCCCAGTTGCTGAATTATCGATTCACACTTCCTTCACTAATTCCTAGCTCCATTGATAACTTCTTGTATGTGACGCGCCGATTTGATCGAATTATGCTGTTAGCAAGTTGCACAGTGTGAGATGTCACAGCCGATCCGGGCGACCGCTGCGTGGCTCATCATCGAGGCTGGCTCTCCTCTGCGATGATCTCACACGTTTATACCAGCGTACAACTGTGCTTCGATCAACAACAGCATCTCCGTAAACGTTTTGTAGACGTTTGTGAATATTTCCAACTGTTTCCTTCTCTGCGGTTGAGAACTCGATAACAGCTCTCTGTTTACGACTCCATTTTCGAAACTGCGTTAACCATCGGTTTTATACAAGGGCGTTTAAAGGCGGTTTTATGCAAGGAGGGGAGGTTCAAACTGGAAAAGTCCGATTATGTGAAGCGCAGAAAGTTCAAACTTACGGCGCAAAACACATTTCAGCCCCATGGCCTATTATTTAGCTAAGAAAAAAGGGTGGGGAAAATATTGAGTGCCCCTAGTAGTACCATAGACTTAAGAAGTGCTTACCATCAAGTTCCCATAAGAGATGAAGACAAGAGATATACAGCGTTCGAAGCTAATGGAGGCCTCTAGCAATTTAAGAGTTCCATTTGGTGTAACAAATGGAGTAGCCTGCTTTCAGAGGACTATGAATGATTTCGTTAGAGGAGGATCTTACAGCTGTCTTCCTTTATCTAGATAATTTAACAATATGTGGGAAAAATCAGGAAGACCATGACAAAAACCTTGACATTTTTTTGAATGCCGCCTCTAGAAGAAACATTATACAGGGTGTTTCAGGAGGAAAGGTCAATACTTCGGGAGGTAATAGTATCAGTCATTGTGAGAAAAAGTTCATATGAACGTGTCTAATTCTGAATGGTTACGGAGATAGAGCTGTTTGAATCTGATGCGCGCGCGTAGCATTCTTCTCACGAACTTTGCATGGTCCCAAAATTCGTCATGCCTCAGTGGAAAAAGAGGCTCAAACTATAATAGAAGCTGTTTGTCATTGGAGACACTACCTTACATGTATGCATTTCACCCTGAAGACGGATCAAATGTCCGTAGCATACATGTTTGATACTAAACAGAGAAGCAAGATAAAAAATGACAAAGTAATGCGCTGGAGAATGGAACTTTCTTGTTATAGTTTTGATATTGTATACCGTCCAGGCAAGAAAAATGTCCCTCCTGACACAGTCTAGGTTGTGCGCGGTAACAAGTAATGATACGCTTATTAAACTTCATCATGCCCTTTGTCATCCTGGAATTGCAAGAATACATCATTTTCTTAGCCAAAAACCTTCCATATTCGCTGGAAGAAGTCAGAAGAGTAACCAATTCTTGCCAAGTGTGCTCAGAATGTAAACCGCGAATTTAAACCCTATCGAGGTTTCGAACCCCTTCGCCCAGTTGGATTGTGATGTCAACGAGGAGGAAACGATTTTAATTGGGGACTCCTTAGTGCGTCATATGGATAAGGAATTCGTTGAACGGAATCCAACCAAGAGGAGGAGGGTCTGTCTACCAGGGGACAGGGTTGACAGAATTAGAGACGAAGTAGATAGGATTCATGTTGCTTCCCGTCACTCGATGTTGGTGACGATGGTAGGGGACAACGATTCGTATAGGCCCGATATGAGAGTGCCTGACCTTTTGGAACGATACAGGGGGTTAATTAAGTCCCTGAATGCAAGGTCAGATAAGTCTTTAGTTCTAGGTATTACCCCTAGGCACGGTTTAAATTTTAGGATTACGTCAAAAACAATATTTTTGGACACTAAACTAGAAGAGATTTGTGCTCAGGAAAATGTACCCTTCGTAAAGCTGTGGTCAGAATTTAGTGATCCTAGCCTTTTTATAAAAGATGGGGGTGCATTTCAATGAAATAGGGAATGCTAGGCTAGGTAGGTTAATCAATGAGAACGTTCGAAAGCTGTATAGGTCGAAGCCCTCTTTAAACGTTGTGGGTCCGGGAAACGCGGGACCGACGTGAAAAAGTTTAAAACGCCGATCAGTGGTAAAAAATAATTTAAACGTCTTTTATTGTAACGCGCGTAGTATTAGAAATAAATTGAGCGAATTTAAGGCGATAATTTATTCCGGGAACTACGATGTAGTTGCTATAACCGAAACGTGGTTAAATACCGTAACTTGGGACTTGTTGGGGGAACTTGATATAGCGGGTTTTAAATTTTTTACTAATGATAGGTTACATAGGATTGGTGGCGGCGTTTTGTTGTACATTCGTAATTCCCTCAAGGCTATCGAGGTTAAAATAGATCTTCCGGCAGCAATTAATGCGATATGCGTTGAAGTTAGTACGCGTAGTATTAGCTTTAATTTCGTTGTTGTTTTTCGACTCCTGTTCAACCCCTCGATACCGATACTAGATTTTACACATTTCTTAACTTTATTAATAATCGGGATAGTATAGTTGTCGGAGACTTTAACTTCCCTAATGTTAATTACGAGACTTTTACCGGTAATGATGAGGGTTTTAGACTGATTGAGTTCATGGGAGATAATTTTTTAGGACAGATGGTTACCGAACCAACGCGCGGTGACAATATTTTAGACGTGGTGATGACGAACGACGAAAGTATAGTAGAAGATTTGGAAGTAGGTGAGACTTTGGGATGTAGTGATCACCAAATTATTAAGTTTAAGCTATTGATAGAAAACAGTAAGGATAGTAACGTAATAGAAGTCCCTGATTTTCGTAAGGCTACTTTTGATAGTTTGGCGGATAGGATGAGAGTAGTGGATTGGGATAATTTATTTATGGGTAATGACGCAAATTTTCATTGGGAGGCGTTTAAAGAAAGTTTTTTGAATATCGAAAGGGAGTTTATTCCACGAAGGCCCAAGTGCGCTAATAATCGTGGTAGGCACAAGTGGTGGACTAGGGAAATAGGTGAGTTCATAAACGAGCGTAACAGAGCGTATAGACTTAATAAGCGCAATGGTACGGTAGCTAACTTTAATAAATATATCGAGCTTAGACGTCAAGTTAAAAGATCTGTTAGGAATGCTAAGTGTAATTTTGAGATACTTGTAGCTGTAGATAGTAAACATAATCCGAAAAAGTTTTTTGACTACATCAATAATCGTAAGCCGATAAAAGATAACATAGGCCCTCTCGTGGACGCTAACGGCGCTTTCGCTTCCGACGCTCAGGCGATGGCGAGTATTTTTAACAACTTTTTTGCGACAGTTTTTACCATAGAAGACGTAAATAATGTCCCCGACGTGGACAATATCGTTCCATTCGTGACACGACAATTTGTCGCAGGACAAATGAGCGCCAAGACAAATGAGCGCCAAGACTAAAGAGCGCCAAGACTAAAGAGCGCCAAGACTAAAGAGCGAGAGCAAGCAAATAAAAACTGGATCAAAGAAACAAAATAAGCTTGAACAAATATTTATTAAGGATGTTAAAAAAACAATATTTATTAAGGATGTTAAAAAAACAATATTTATTAAGGAAGTTAAAAATAATGTGGTTAGGTTAGGTTAGGTTATTGTTTTGCGCAAAAACAAAAGAGCGCAAAACAACTGAGCGAAAGCAAGCAAATAAAAACTGGATAAAAGAAACAAAATAAGCTTGAACAAATATTTATTAAGGATGTTAAAAAAAATATTTATTAAGGATGTTAAAAATAATGTGGTTAGGTTAGGTTAAGTTAGGTTATTGTCTTGCGCTCTATTGTCTTGCGCTCTATTGTCTTGTGCTTATTTCTCTTGCGCTCTATTGTCTTGCGCTTATTTATCTTGTGCTTATTTGTCGTCGCTCATTTGTCCTGCTCTCATAAGTCGGGGTAGCAGTTCCATTTAGTAGCGAGACTACTTTGAATGAAATAACTGTTTACGAGGGTGAGATTGCGCATTATATCGATAAGCTAAACGTTAACAAGGCTCCAGGCCCTGACGGGCTTTATCCTACACATTTGAAAGATTTGAAAGACGTTATTGTAGGTCCTTTAACAAAAATTTTTAATAAGTCACTGGAAGCGGGGATTATTCCTGAAGACTGCAAATTAGCTAACGTTACGCCCATTTTTAAAAAAGGCGACCGCGCAGTAGCTAGCAATTATAGGTTTATTACCTAACGCCACTGGTCGGGAAACTTTTGGAATCCGTAGTAGGGATCGTATCGTCGATCACTTAGAAAGTCGTGATTTGATTAATAGTAGTCAGCATGGGTTTCGATGCCATAAATCTTGTTTAACTAATTTGTTAGAATTTTATAACGAAATAGTGTGCGAATACGATAGGCATAGAGCGGCTGACGTTATTTATTTAGATTTTAAAAAAACGTTCGATACAGTTCCGCAGAGAAGATTAATTGCGAAGATTAAAGCGCACGGTATACGTGGTCAGGTAGCTAACTGGTTAGAGGAATGACTTAGTGCCAGGAAACAGAGGGTCGTTGGATGTGGTAGCGGGATCCCTCAGGGTTCAGTGTTAGGTCCACTGCTATTCGTAATCTACATTAATGACATAGATGTAGGCTTGACCAGTCACGTGTCAAAATTCGCGGACGATACTTAAATAAGCGGTAAAGTTGTTAACGTGGACGATGGAAATAGGCTCCAAGATGATGTAAATAGGATTATGAAGTGGACGCATAAGTGGTAGATGCAATTTAATGTAGACAAATGTAAAGTTTTGCATATAGGTTCTCGTAATAATAATTACACGTACACGATGGATGAGAGACAATTAGCGAACGTTGACAGGGAAGATTTAGGCGTACGCGTATCTAAGGATTTAAAAGTTAGGAACCAGTGGCCTGGAGTCTTGCAGCAAAAGCTAATAGGATGTTAGGCTTCATAGCGCATAATTTCGAATTTAAATCAAAGAATATTATATTGCCCCTTTACAAGTCCCGAGTCAGCCTCACTTAGAATATGCCATTCAGTTTTGGTGCCTGTTTTTACGTGATGATATTGATAGGTTGGAAAGGGTTCAGCGACGCGCCACCAGAGATGGGCAGTATTTAAATACATATGAGGGGTCTCGCGTCTTAAGGTACCTAAGCGCCACCACAGGCGAAAACGTGTTTTTGATGGATATCACTATTTTCACCCTTCCTCTATCGCGTGGTTTGGGTTATAATGACCTTACGACACTAAAAGTATGGTTGAAAACCTTATGAACCGAACTACTTTTTTCACCTCAATCGCCAGCCAAAAGTTTATCCAAAGTTCGGCATAATAAGAAAATAAAATTTTTTAAAAAATATATATAAAATATGAAAATCTATTCCAGAAACTCATCATCATCTTCATTAGCATACTTAGAACTCTAATTTAGCCAAAAATGAACGTTCTAGCTCAATTAATAACAGAGATACTATTGCCAGAATATTGCTGAACTTTGGAGGCGATTTCTGACGAATTTTAATATTGGCGCTTAGGTACCTTAAGACGCGGGACCCCTCATATGTATTTAAATACATATTTAAATACATTTATATTGTAATACTTGTATTTATAAATACTTTTTTCGGTGTGTATTTAAATATGTATTTAAATACTTTGAAAGAATATGTTATTTTTAAATACATTTCGCAAATACATTTCTTAGCCTCAACTGTCAGATAACAATTTACGCCCTGAAACAAAATACAAAATCTTTCTAATCATCTAAGCCACCTGATCCAATCGTTACTAGATGGGCCAGTTGGTTGAGTCCAGCGTTTCATTACGCAAGGCATCTTCCAAAAGTAAGACAGATTGTGGAAGGATTCGAGGGCAACGGGATCCTCGTTAAAAGAGCGAAAGCTGGCATCAAATCAGATGGGTTAGGTTTTCAGCTCTTACAGTTGCAAGAACAGTACTCTTCATTATGTTTTCTTTTAGAAAAAATGGAGAGCACAGATTTTACTATCAAAGAAGCATACGAAGCGGTCAATACCATATATTTTGGAGAAGATTATGTTAATATAAAAAACTATATCAAAAAGCGTTTGCAAACAAATGATATCAAGGCTATAATTTTGATGACCAGGAATGCTATATCTCCATCATTATATGTTCTACTAAAAAAGTGTCAACCTACCTCAGCATCAATCGAAAGAAATTTTTCGATTCTTCGAAAACTCCTAGCCAAAGACAAACTTTAAATCCGAAAATGTTAAAAACTGTATTGCGGTGTTGTATAATGCACATGTGGAATAACTGTATTTAAAGATGTTAACTAACTGCATGTGGAGTGTTGTATAATTAGTTTTATGTATCAATCTATAAATAGATTATACAATTTATCACAAATTACACAACTAATAGTTTTTAATCACGAAATTGCTTTACAATAAGTCTAGACAATTTAATGATACATATTTATCAGGTCAATAAAGTCAATTTTGGAGGAAAATAGTCAATTTTGTTTTTGTCTTTAGGTCACTAAAAAATTGCCTTACTTATGAGTTATGCAAGTATGTTTATAAAGTCTAATAGATGATAATATCAATAAATTAATGTGACCAAGAGAGGTTTTAGAAAAAATTCTGGCATGATATAGTTGGATAAGTATTTAAAAATGTATTTGAAATGTATTTAAATACATTTTTTGATGTAATGTATTTAGTATTTTAATACATTTTGAAAATATGTAAGGTATTTGGTATTTAAATACTTTTTTAAGGAAGTAATGTATTTAGTATTTAATTACATTTAAATTATTTTGTGCCCATCTCTGCGCGCCACAAAACTAATTCCATCACTACACAACAAGTCTTACGAAGATAGGATTAGAGTTAGACTTGCATTCACTCGGAACTAGGAGATTAAGGGGGGAGCTTATTGAAGTTTTCAAAATCGTTAATAAAATCGATAGCGCAAATTTCGACAAACGGTTCACTTTCGATAATAGCAATACTCGTAATAAAGGAGTTAAATTACGTGGTAGACGTTTCATTACTAACATCGCTAAAAAAAAATTTACGTTTAAAGTAATTGATAAATGGAATAATCTTCCCGCGTCAGTCGTGAACTCTACAAGCGTTAATATGTTTAAAAACCATTTAGATAGGCATTTTAAAAATATTAACGTCGTTTAAAATAATAAAACAGAGAACAACAGGAGCTCTGGGACTAATGGTCGAGGATGAGTCTGTTGACGATTAATGCCAGCTTGTGACATGCCAGTGTGTGATATGCCAGCAATAAAATTATATTAAAAAAAATTAGACTAACACGAACTTAGATGTAGCTCGTAGCGTAAACTAACCCACTTTTTGTTATACTCTTCATCCTTTTTCTTTTTTTAAATGGACGGGCGGAGAAATTTAACGGAACTATACGAAAAATAATCATAATTGTTCTTAGGACTCGCAATCTACCTGTGAAGTGCTGGCAAGAGGTATTTCCGAATGCTTTACATTCAATTCGATCATTACTCTGCACTGCTACTAACTCAACTCCTCATGAGCGTTTCTTAGGATTTCCTCGAAGATCTACGACTGGTACATCCATTCCTACTTGGCTTTCGGTTACTGGACCCGTTCTTTTAAAGCGTCACGTTAGATCTAATAAGAATGATCCTTTTGTGGATGAAGTGGAACTCCTATAAGCAAATCTTCAATACGCTTATGTTCGCCATGCGAATGGCCGCGAAGCGACCGTCTCTATTAAACATCTAGCACCCCCGTGGTGATCCTCAAGTCCTTGAAGATTCTCAAAATTATATGGAAACTGAAGAACCTCACGATGAATCTGCAGGCAGTGTTCCCGAGACATTCGGCTATCATTCAGACACCCCAATTCCCCGAAGTTCCTCCTCAGAAATACCTAAGGAAATTCCACCCATAACTGAAGCGTCACCACAACCATTGGAACCCTTGCGCCGATCTCAACGAATCAAAATCTTTCGATCGCCTAAATCTGTAACCAGTTCTAAAGGAAGGGGATGAATGAAGGGTACCCTCCAAATTATTCTCGTTTACTATTTTTATAATATTCTAGTTAGTTAACTATCTATACATTACTTATATCTACTATTTAACCTCAGTCTCTCTATTATGTTAGATATGTGTCCCTATGTGTGTGTGCGCTTTTATATACTGGCATATGTACATGTGTAGATGCTTATAATAATAACTACGGCATGCTCTCATATTGATTGTTCTTTACTTTTATTGCACACAAAAGAAAATCACTACATTCACAACTTTCTGACTGTTACAAACTCAAACAACAAAAACAAATAAATACAAGGAAATGAACAAGGAAATACAACCTAAATTACACTAGAGAAATAGCCCACCTCATAAGGCAACGTAACAACCTCAAATATATCACACAAACACCACACACAGAAGCCATAAAACAGCAGATACAACAGCTCAACACAGAAATAAACAACAAACTCAAAGAAAAACAAACAGAAACATTCAGGAAATTCATAACAACACTAAACCACTCCACAGATACATCCAGGCTATACAAGACTATAAACAGCATTACCCACTCTAACAGCGGCATTCACACATCACACGCGGCTATCTGTCGCAGCCAAAATAATATCCCAACATACACACAACAAGCTAACATTCTAGTTAATCACTACGCAAAGATAAGTCACTTAAACAGAGACAACAACCAGAAACACGCAGACAGACAAACAGCCAGACACAAGAAAACCTACAGACTCGACACGACCATTACACCTTTCAATACAGACCAGACCACCAAGATCATCAAAAACATTAAGAAGTCGAAGACTACTGGACCAGACAACATATCTAACATACACCTTAAACACTTGGGCCCACAAGGAATACTAGCTCTCACAAATATCAGCACATATTCATACCAACACTGTATTATTAGGGTATGTCAATTTTGTCAACTTTTTACAAATCAATTTTGGTAGTGAAAATATAGTGTCTTTTCATGTAAAAACTTGAAATTGGCCACCCAAAATGAAATAAAATAGCCCTTACCTACATCAATTTTACCTTAAAGTTTCAGAAATTGACTCTTTTACTGAATAATAGGACATAAATTGATTAACTATTCATCTGTCAAAACAGAATTATCCCACTGATCGCATATGGAGTGTTTTCAAGGTCATATAGTTGTTGTACAATGTACAAGTCACAACATGAATAGAACTGTCCCTCACTCTCAGTCCTCAGTTGCCTCTTAGATGTCATAGACGGTGGTTTGCTGTTATTGCTCTTGTACCTACTTCATAGTTATTCTACTAGACGAATACTACAGTTTAACTGTAAGTATGGATTATTGATTATTACAATTATTTATTATTATCATATTTTTCTGTCCAATTATGTTGTAATCCCATGAAATATTTTTTTATTGAATTTTAGAACATCGAATGACTGAACTTTGAAACATCGTAATTGATATAAAATACTTAAATGTTTTTCTTTCTTTTCAGATATTCCTAAGATGCCAAAATTGAAGACAAGAGGTCAGTCGTCATGCCACTTGAGCCTGTTAGTCGGTACAGGCAAGGAGCTTCCCGTATCAGAACTACCAACAGTGCGAGACATGCTGAGACTAGGGTTACTCCTTCGTGAACAAAATACGAAGGATAGAAGGAACTACACAGAGAAAGAGCTCATAAGGGACATGATTCCCCCTCTTCTGCATCAGTGGAAAAAAAGCTAATGTGTTATTCAAACCACCTGTACTCAATCAGTATAGAACTATTGAGCTAAAATTAACAAAGCTGTGGCACAAAGCAGTTGAGACATCACTTGGTAAAGGAAAACTAGCAAAGAAAAATAAATTTCTGCACACACTTGATACTCTTCTTGACATTTTTAACTGCCAGTGTCCCATAGAGTTGTGTTCTGAAGCCAATTGTTCTCCCTCATGCAGAAGAGAACCTCACCCTCACATTGATTGTCGCTGTCCTCGTGAGAAGAAGATCCCTGTTTGGAGCTGGCTTTCATAAAGGCGCAGAGAACAAAGGCAGGAGGCCAAGGAAGTATGCAGATTGGTTCGGCAGATTATTCAGAAACCAAAAAACAGATTGTTATTGCTAAGAAAAAAGAGAAAATCCGAGAGAAGGAAGAAAGGAAGAAAAAGAAGAGTGAAGAAGCCACCCAGAGAGATGAAGAGCTCTATCAAGAGGTTTCTCACTTCTTTGAAAGCTCTTCAGATGAACAGAAAGAAGCAACATCAGATGATAGCTCCAAAATGCCATCTGAACCTTCGCCGAAGAGAATGAAATACAACACTAAAGACATCTCAAACATTGCCCTTGCCAGTGTTCGTCACCATACGGGGCTACGAGAGACTGCAGAGATTGCCACTGCCGCTTGGATAGATGCAGGCCTCATCAGCCGAGAGGATACATCCTTAGTGATAGATAATAATAAGATAAGAAGAGCACAAGAAAAAATAATGAAGGAAATATCTGATCAGCATGAAAAAGATTTGAAGGAGGAAGGTCTCTCTTGCCTTTTGTTTGATGAAAGAAGAGATGACACAAAAGTTCTCCTAGAGGTAGAGGGAATGGACAGAAAGTTTCCCGGTCTCATCAAAGAAGAACACTACTCTGTGTGTTCCGAAGCTGATAGCCGCTATTTGTTTCACTTTGTTCCTGAAGCAGAAGTAGAAGGCAAGAAACATGCAGAGGCAATTGCTGATCAAATAATATGTTGGCTTCAAGAAAGAAGACTTGACAGTTCACTGCAGATCGTTGGTGGAGACTCAACTGCGGTGAACATTGGATGGCGGGGCGGTGTTATGACGCATTTAGAGAAAAAACTTGGAAGAAGGCTTGTTTGGATTGTATGTGATTTGCACACAGGGGAACTACCTCTTCGTCGTCTCATCCAAGAACTTGATGGTCCTACAAAGAGCAACAACAAGTGGTCAGGCCCCCTTGGCAACATGCTAGATGAAGCAACGGAATTAGAAATAAATACAAAATTTCCAAAGGTCGAAGTAGGCCCTCCCCTTCCAGTGTTGTCTGAAGAAGTTATCAAAGACCTCAGCACGGATCAATCTTACGCTTATCGTATTGTTCAAGCAATCAGATCAGGAGATTGCCTCAAAATCTGGCTCTCTTGGAGATTGGACCCGTAAGTCACAGTCGTTGGTTAATACAGCGATTCGTTTCTGCAGGATTTGGGTTTCCAAACATGTACTGAAGGGCAAAATGCTACAGAATTTGATGTTGATTGTTGAATTTATTATTGGGTTTTATCTTCCTCACTGGTTCAATGTAAAACTTAATCCAATGTGGATGGAGGGGCCCAACCACATCTTGTTCAAATACAGCTACTGAGAACCCAAAGGAAAGTAGTGGTGGACATCGTGTTACCTGTGGTGAGAAGGTCAATGTCAAGGAACCGCAGCAAAAAGGACATGACTGCATTGGTTACTTTCAAATAAAGACTCTGAATGAAATCTTATTGCCACTTTAAATGTTGATAGGATGTTTGTGCACATTTGTTATTTTGTTACGAATTTATGGAAAAATAGAATTTTTGAATTAAAATTGATGTAGGTAGGAGTTATTTTTTATTGTTTTTGAAGCAAGGATATTATTTTGTATGCCAAATGATTACATTAAATTGCTACCAAATCACATGATTTTCAATTTAGTCATTTCACCCCCAAAATTGACACACCCTACTGTATTATTCCTGACATATGGAAACAAGGTAAAATTATTACACTACTCAAACCAAACAAAAATCCAACAGAACCAGCTTCCTATAGACCCATTACTTTAGTATGCACACCTTCCAAAGTAACAGAAAGACTAATTTTACAAATCACCATCACCAACCCACACATTCCACTATCGCCTACTCAACATGGATTCAGACCTCACCACTCAATCAGGGGTGTAGTAATAAATTGGCTAGAAGAGTGGTTGCGAGGCAGGAAACAGAGGGTGGTCGTTGATGGAGCGGAGTTGTGTTGGGCTAATGTAGCGAGTGGCGTTCCTCAGGGTTCTGTATTGGGCCCCTTGCTTTTTCTTATATATATTAACGATTTAGATGTCGGCCTAGTCAGTACAGTTTCAAAGTTTGCGGATGACACGAAGCTGGGTGGTAGGGCGATTAATGACGAAGATAGAGGTAAAATTCAGGAAGATCTGAATAAAATCGTTGATTGGTCAGTCACATGGCAAATGAGATTTAACGTTGATAAGTGCAAAATTTTGCATATAGGTTCGCGTAACGGTAATTTTGCGTATAGTATGTCAGGGAAAGATTTAACAAGCGTAGAGCAGGAAAAAGATTTAGGAGTTATAGTCACTGGTGATTTAAAGTAGCGAAACAAAGTACAGCAGCGGTCAATAAGGCGAACAAAGTGTTAGGTTTTATAGCTCGAAATTTTGAGTACAAATCGCGCGATATTATAGTTCCACTTTATAAATCATTAGTTAGACCCCATTTGGAGTACGCGGTCCAATTTTGGAATCCGCATATGCGCAAAGATATAGACAAAATCGAAAGAGTTCAAAGACGAGCAACTAAGATGATTCCGTCGCTTAGGTCAAAGTCGTACGAGGATAGGCTTAAGGAGTTAAAATTGACAACACTCGAGACTAGGAGGTTAAGGGGTGATCTAATCCAGGTTTTCAAATTATGAATGGGTTCGATAACGTAGATAGAGATAGCTTTTTCGAAATACTGTATCTCAATATAATAGGACTAGAAATAACGGGTGTAAGTTGACAAGTAGAAGGTTCGAGACAGCAGTTGCGAAAAACTTTTTTACGCATAGAATAGTAAATAGCTGGAATAGTTTGCCGGTAAAAGTAATTAGTAGCACGTCTATAAACATGTTTAAAAATCGATTAGACGCATATGTTGATAGAAAGGGTATAGTTTAAGGTAGTAAAATTAAGGCTTTCTGGGGATAGATCCCACATCTCAACACAAGTGTTGTGGGATATAGGGAGGCAGCATCTTGGGTTAGGGGATACTCTCTGTCCTTACACACCCCATTTAAAGAGATTCCTCTGCCGAGCGGTGCCCCCCATAGTACTGTGAGGTATTGAAAAACTCATGATCTTCACTTGCCCCACAAACACCTTTAAATGGGAGACCCAAAATGGGTGCACACACATTTCTACATTACTGTACAGTCTTTACAGCCACACCTACACTTTTTCTCGTAAGTGTATATATTGTAATGTATATGGTTGTAAATTTTGACTTGGTCCGCAATCGATATGGACCGTGACTTGATGGATACCGTAATGAAATTGACTGGATTCTTTAGATCTGATATATTTGCATGTCCGTTATAAATAGATATAGAGTGTAACATATTTGTGGATAGTAGTCTATTATGACTTGATCCTCTGGATCCAGAGATTCTATCTTTAGATTTAAATCGATAATTAATTAGTTTTAAATTGATAATTATTTAGTTTCGTAAAAATTGGTCGTTGCCAATTTACCGGCAGTTTTTACATAAATTTCTTATGTTCTTGTGGTTCGGAACCCACGTAAAATTGTAGGTCCCCTCCGCCACCACGGAGGACATACACAATACACGATTACGAACACAGTTAAGTAGACCAGCCATGAGTGGATCCTAGGGTCTTTGTTGGTCTGAAACATTATAACATTATAACATTACTCACTAACCTCACGCAGCACATCATGGATGGCATCAACTCCAGACGACCAGCTCAACGTACACTATTAACAACAATAGACATTAGTAAAGCATTTGATGCTATCCCACGGTTCCCTCTCATAAACAAAATACTCAACACAAACATGCACAATAACACCAAAAGGTGGCTGAGCAACTATCTTTCAGTAAGATACTCACATGTCACATTTAATGGCGTCATCCAAAAACAAGCTTTTTCCGAACGGGGTCCCTCAAGGCTCTGTTCTCTCACCAACACTGTTCAACTTATACATGCATGACATTCCAACACCTATAGATAACAAGCTTACCCTATCATCATATGCAGATGACATCACTCTAACATCCACCCACAACAACATCGACACCGCTACAAATAACCTACAAACATACATAAACAGTATACAAGTCTGGCTCACACACAATAGACTCAAAGTAGCGCCCACAAAATCAACCATCACCTTGCTAACAAGCAACACAAAAGAACACCAGGTAATTCCACAGCTTACACTAAGCAGCATCAACATTCCACACACTCACAGGACCAAAATACTTGGGGTCACATACAACACATCATTATCTTTTGCAAACCACATTCGGGATATTAAAAACAAATGTACGTCAAGACTTAACACGCTTAGGGTACTAACAGGCACAAACTTTGGACACCAGCAGGAAACAACATCATTCATATACAAACAATATATTCGCCCATGCTGGGCACCCATTATCTCAAACATACACATAAACACCTTACAGACAATACAAAACAACGCACTTCGTATCATTACAGGATGCACTCAAACAACACCAATAGAACACCTGCACACAGAAACAAAAATACTGAAAGTTAGGGAACATTTAGACATGAAGGGAACACAATTCATGGCAGCAGCGACAACTAACCCACAACACCCTTGCCACTACATGTACAATCATGCACCAACACCTCGCACCATTAAGGTAACACCAGAGAGACATTATAACCAGTGATGAGCTGCCAAAATTTTAACAACCGGTTCCCTATATAAAAAGTTCTGATTTAAAGGATGTGCCACAGTATGTAGTTTTTGTACCTTTCTCCATAAGAAGTGGCAATGCATTGTGTCATTGGGAGTTGTACTCATACTTAACAATAAAAATAAATAAATTTAGAATAAATTTTAAAGAAGAAAATATGAAGAATATTTAAGTATATTAGTTATTACTAATTAGGTTGTAATTACAAAATAGCTTCAAGATAACACAAAGAAAGAAATTATTATTTTGAACAACATTTAAATACATACCTTATTTAATACTAATTAGGTAGTAATTTCCAAATGGCCAGATAGTGCTATTTTTCCTTTGCATTTGAAGTTTATTTTGTACGCCGTATTATTTTGTACACCGTTTTATAAGATTATTCGGTTTTAACATCATTTTATAACAATATTTGTTTTCGTAACAATTTTTAACAACCGGTTCTAAAATGCTTCAAAATTTTAACAACAGGTTCGCGCGAACCGGTGCGAACCGGCTCCAGCTCACCACTGATTATAACCAAATACTCCATTCCATACCACGCCCCACAGACATCACACAGTACAGAAAACACACACACACACACACACCACACACACACACACACCTAATCCACAAAGCACTGACACGACTCGGTCCGAATGCGGTCCTAGGTGCGAAGCCGCCACCCATTAACAGGTCAGAGATCAGCCTGAGCAGATCGGATCGAGTTAACTTAGCACGATTCCGATGTAGACATCACCCCAACTTACGGACATATAAACACAGACTAGACAACTCCATAGACGACACCTGCTACCTGTGCCAGGACACACCACAAACAATTGAACACATTATGACAGACTGTACCGCTCTAGCACAACAACGAACACAACACAACATCACTGGTGCGCTGAACCTCTGGTCCACTCCGGAGAGGGCGATCGGTTACCTGCGTGTCGCCGGCTTGCTCGATCAGGGTGGGCTGATCGGCTAAACAACAACAACAACAACAACAAAAACACTGTAGTAATCCCACATCATTTGAATAATAATGACTCAACGTTGGATGAAAGGTTACAGCAGTTGTGACTATTAGAATCAGTTGGCATAAAGGACAGTACAATTACACATGAAGACCAATTGATGACAGAACAATTGAAGGGTACATTAAAACACAGAGACAATCGATACTATGTGGAGCTGCCAGAAATAATGAACAATTTGAAAATAGCTTAGGCACATCTGTATAAAAATTACAGAAGACTTAAAAATGACAGTCTTTTAGAACAATACGACAATGTATTCAAAGAACAGTTAGAAAGGGGCTTCATTGAAGAAGTTACTGATGAACACTTTAAAAAACGAGGTTGTCATTATTTAACACACAGAGGAGTTTACAGAGAAAACTCATCCACAACTAAACCACGAGTAGTATAAGACTGTAGTTTATAGGATACAAATTCTGTTAGTTTAAATAAATGTCTCATAGAAGGGCCAAATCTTGTCTTGGATCTTGTAAAAATTCTCCTTTGCTTCCGTTTAGACAATTATGCGGTGCAGAGTGACATAGAAAAAGCACTCCTCTGTATAAATTTGAAGCTTGAGTATGATAAGAATATCTCAGATTTTTGTGGTTTAATGATCCACATGACATTAACAAAGGTTTCAAAACACAGCTTTTAAGTAATTATTTTTGGAGCAAATTGTTCTCCAAGTATTCTTACTATAACAATTAAAAACCACCTAAACTTATTTCAAGAGAACTTAACAGTTCAATTTTTAAAACAAAACTTTTACATAGATAAAACTGAAGAGGAATTGCTTGACATTTACAAAATGTCACAACCCATAATGAAGTAAGGACATTTTGGACTGAAAGAGTGGATTTCTAATTCTTCTAAATTAAATGAACAGATAACGAAAGACAACATAGGGAACATTGAACCTAACAACTACACAAAAACACTTGGAATGCTTTGGTTTTTAAAACAGAATTCCGAACACAGTGACACTCTTTGTACAAAGAGTTATAATTTAAATCCAGATGCCAATACAAAAAGACAAGTCCTTTCAGAATTATCCAAAATTTTTTACCCCATTGGATTATATTTACCAGCAACAATAAGATCTAAAATCCTTTTGCAGGATTTGTGGAAAAAAAAATTGATTAGGATAAACCACTTTCAGTGGAAGACCAACTTCATTGAAAAAAATTGGCCACAGACTTAAAGTTCAAAACATCTACGTACCAAGATGTGCTGGTTGCAGATTGAAACCCCAAACACTACACATTTTCACAGATGCCAGTAGACAAGCTTATGGGTGTTGTGCCTATTTAACAAGTGAAAATGAAAGTAACTTAGTTTATTCAAAAGCAAAAGTGGCACCATTAAGCCAAAAGAAAACTGTACCACAACTTCAACTATTGGCTGTCTCATTGGGAGTCAAAACAGCACTTTCTCTCACAAGTCTACAAAGATGTTGACATAACAGACATTGACTTGTGGACAGTCAGTCAAATTTGTCTAACATGGGTGACAAACACAGATACAACTTCTTGCAAAAACATATTTGTGGAGAACAGACTAACAGAAATCAAAATTGCAAACACATCCCTTGGTATCAAATTTAGGTACATACAAACAAAACAGAATCCTGCAGACTTTTTAACAAGAGGGCTCTCTTACAAACTGTTGAAAGCAAACAAAGTTTGGTATGAAGGGCCTGAATGGCTAACATGTGAGGATCTTTCCCAGCCGAAGTAGTTAACCTAACACTCAACTCTATAACAACTGAAAAGATCACTGAGAACAAACCTATTTTTGACTATAAACATTATTCAGACCTCAACAAACTTTTGAGAATGACAGTCTATTACTGCAACTTTGTCAATAGCTACCTTCTCAAACACTGTCCTCAGAAGGCCTTTTCTAGCTTAACAGAAACTGCGACAAAATACTGGCTCAAACAAATACAAGCTTCAGAATTCGACAAGGAGCTGAAGTATCTTAGGTCCAGTAAAACATTAAACAAAGGCATTCCTTCACTTGTCATGAATTTAAATCTGTATCTAGATACAGAGGGTCTAATAAGGTGTAAAGGAAGATTCAACAAGTAATTTTGACTTACAACTCTAAGCACCCAATTCTTCCAAGGACGAACCACTTCACAAATCTCATCATCAGGATACCCACAACAAAATACACCACATGGGGGTCCCACAAACCCTGACAGAGATGAGAAAAACTTACTGGCTACCAAAGGGTAGAACTGAAACGGAGAAACTTTGACACATGCATTCTTTGCAAACGTATCCATTTACGACCCTTTGAGACCCCAAGCCCTCCAGACTTGCTTGTGGAACGAGTAACTTTACTCAGCCATTTGAAACCACGGGTATTGACTACACTGGAACGGTGAATGAGTTTTGGCAACAAAATGGACTCGAAGGAATACAAGTTGCAACACGTGCTATGAAAAACTATACACGCCTACAATATGGTGTCGTATATGGTACCTTTATTTCTTAATTAAATACAAATTATTAGTTTATTGAATTAAATAACTGCAAAAATTGCCTCGGATTGGCGACATAGCCTATTGGGAATGGAAATAATTGCCATACAGTAGAACTCAATATGTCGGCATTGGATCCATATAACAAGAAAAACGTTTTAGTTCTTATCCAAATTTTACATCGCTGACGCATGAAAATTACTTCGAGAGTAGAAATAATGAGAACACAAAAATTGTTAGACGTCTGGGGACTTTGTAAAGTCAGCGAATTTTTAAGACAAAAATTTATATTAGCTCATCTGAGAGCTGCTTAGTTTCGAGCGATGCTTTAGGCAAGGGAGAAGTACTTAATCTTCCTATAAGTTCTGAGTGAATACCTAACAATATAAAACTAGTAACACAAAAGAATAGGCCTATTCCTTCAGGGATCTAAGTGTATTAAATGCCTATGTCAAACTGAAAAAACCCGTTGCATCACCCCATTACCTACATCGAACGAGAGCCGCGCGCGCTACAACCAGAAGCGAGGTCCAACGAAATAATTACTTATGTCCTCTTCACTCCTACGTGAAGCATAGGGCGTCAGCTGTGCTTCGCCATCGAGTACGGTTGGCTGCTTGGACTTTAACTTCTGGCCAGGTTCTTCCAATTCTCTTAGTTTCCATCAGTAAGGATCTCCTCCAAGTCATCACCGGTCTACCCTTCTTTCTTCTTCCTTGCGGATTCCATTCCAAAGCCGTCTTAGCTATTTCTCACTCTGTCCAACCCATCTCCACTTCCTTCTCCTAATTTGCTTTTCTATCCTTTCCCGATTTGTGATCTGCCAGTCTTTCATTTAAAATTTTATCCGGCCATCTAATTTCCATAATCCTTCTCAGACATCGATTCACAAACACTTGCACCTTCTTTGTCAATTCTTTTACCTTCCATGATTCACTACCATACAGGGCGACTGAGTTAACATTACTGTTAAATATTTTTATTTTAACTCTCCTCGACAACTGGTTTGATCTCCATACTGGGTTTAGCAGCGCAAAAGTGAATGCAGCCTTAATCAACCTTCTTTTAACATCCTCCTCCGCGCCTCCATCCTTTGCCACTACACTACCCAAGTAAACAAACTCGTCAACCTTTCTCAGCTCAAGCTCCCCAACTCTGAAGGCTCCATCTCTGCCATTTAACCTCATTGTCTTCGTTTTTCCTTTATTAATTTCTAATCATAACTTTCTTCCCTCTCTTTCCAGATCCAACAGCTTCGTTACCATATCCTCACGCGTCTGTGACAAAAGGCACAAATCGTCGGCATAGTCCAAGTCCTCCAAAACATCCAGCAATCCCCAACCAATACCCCTCCTAGCTCCTACCTCCTTCCACTACTCTCCTCATTACAGTATCCAACATTAACAAATAGGAAATAGGAAATACAACCTAAATTACACCAGAGAAATAGCCCACCTCATAAGGCAACGTAACAACCTCAAACATAACACACAAACACCACACACAGAAGCCATAAAACAGCAGATACAACAGCTCAACACAGAAATAAACAACAAACTTAAAGAAAAACAAACAGAAACATTTAGGGAATTCATAACAACACTAAACCACTCCACAGATACATCCAGGCTATACAAGATTATAAACAGCATTACCCACTCTAACAGCGGCATTCACACCTCACACGCGGCTATCTGTCGCAACCAAAATAATATCCCAACATACACACAACAAGCTAACATTCTAGTTAATCACTTCGCAAAGATAAGTCGCTTAAACAGAGACAACAACCAGAAACACGCAGACAGACAAACAGCCAGACACAAGAAAACCTACAGACTCGACACGACCATTACACCCTTCAATACAGACCAGACCACCAAGATCATCAAAAACATTAAGAATTCGAAGGTTACTGGACCAGACAACATATCTAACATACACCTTAAACACTTGGGCCCGCAGGGAATAATAGCTCTCACAAACATCAGCACATATTCATACTAACACTGTATTATTCCTGACATATGGAAACAAGGTAAAATTATTACACTACTCAAACCAAACAAAAATCCAACAGAACCAGCTTCCTATAGACCCATTACTTTACTATGCGCACCTTCCAAAATAACAGAAAGACTAATCTTACAAATCACCAATCCACACATACCACTATCCCTTACGCAACATGGATTCAGACCTCACCATTTAACCACGACATTACTCACTAACCTCACGCAGCACATCATGGATGGCATCAACTCCAGACGACCAGCTCAACGTACACTATTAGAAACAATAGACATCAGTAAAGCATTTGATGCTATCCCACGCTTCCCTCTCATAAACAAAATATTCAACACAAACATGCACAATAACACCAAAAGGTGGCTGAGCAACTATCTTTCAGGAAGATACTCACATGTCACATTTAATGGCAAGTCATCCAAAAACAAACTTTTTCCGAACGAGGTCCCTCAAGGCTCTGTTCTCTCACCAACACTGTTCAACTTATACATGCATGACATTCCAACACCCATAGATAACAAGCTTACCCTATCATCATGTGCAGATGACATCACTCTAACATCCACCCACAACAACATCGACACCGCTACAAATAACCTACAAACATACATAAACAGTATACAAGACTGGCTCACACACAATAGACTCAAAGTAGCGCCCACAAAATCAACCATCACCTTGCTAACAAGCAACACAAAAGAACACCAGATAACTCCAAAGATTACACTAAACAACACCAACATTCCACACACTCACAGGACCAAAATACTTGGGGTCACATACAACACATCATTATCTTTCGCAAACCACATTCAAGACATTAAAAACAAATGTACGTCAAGACTTAACACGCTTAGGGTACTGTGGTGCCGCGTTTGTTAGCGGGCTAAAGATAAAGTAAAGGCCAATTTGAGGCTTTATTCAACATAAACATAGCATAGATCTGAAACACAGAAAACAATAATTAGTAAAGACTCATTACATTCCTCTCTTCTTTTATAATACGTGATCACAGAAAACAATAATTAGTAAAGACTTGTTACACAGAAAACAATAATTAGTAAAGACTCATTACATTCCTCTCTTCTTTTATAATACGTGATACATTGCACGGTAAGAAACAAAACGACAAGTTCAAGATATTTTGGAAGAAAGAAGAGTCTACAAGTTTAGGCGTTGAGCTGGGTATCTGATTCGAGTGCTTCTTCTCAGAGGGGGACTCGTCTCGGAGGTTACTGACACAGGTGGGCCTCTCTCGACTTCGACTGGAGTCGCTTCGACGGGAGCTGTTGGGACCGTGTGTCGGCGGATCTCAGCGGGTTCTGAGTCGTCCGTTAGCGGGGTGGAATTGATTGGCGGACTGGGTACGGGGGGTTCATAGTGATTCGTGTCATCCGTATTGCTACGTCCCGCCGGTGCCAGGTCCCTGATGGATACGGTATCTTCTCTCCCATTCGGATGCCGTATAAACGCGTAGTTGGGGTTTGCCTCAATTAACTCAACTTCCTCGACGAGGGGGTCGTTCTTGGATCGGCGAATGAATTGGCGAAGGAGTACAGTTCCCGGAGAAGACAGCCACGTCGGTAGTGCAGAACCGGTAGAAGTACGCCGCGGGTGCGTGAATAGACGCTCGTGAGGAGTTTCGTTCGTGGCCGTACACAGCAGCGATCTAATCGAGTGCAGCGCGTCTGGTAGGACGGACTCCCATTGCGACATCGGCAACCCGCGATCTTCTATGGCTAGTTTGATGGTGTTCATGATGATTCCATTGTAACGTTCGCATTGCCCGTTTCCTTGGGGGTGATACGGCGTTGTGCGACTAGTCGCGATACCATGTTTAGTTAGGAACAGTTTTAGTTCCGAAGACATAAACGATGTCCCTCGATCTGTGTGGATGTAAGAGGGAGTTCCGAAGGTAGAAAATAACTCGGTGAGACGGGCGATAACGGTTGACGTGTTCGTATCACGGCACGGGAAGGCAAAAGGAAAGCGTGAATACTCGTCGATTACTGTTAGGATGTAAGGTCGCGAAGTTGCGCTCGGAAGCGGGCCTTTAAAGTCGATGTTAAGTCGGTCAAACGGGGACATGGCCCGTATTAAGTGACTAACTTCTGGTTTATAGTACTGTGGCTTACATTTAGCGCATGTTTGGCATTCCGACGTAACTCGTTTGATGTCATCCACTGAGAATGGTAGGTTCCTAGCTCTCACAAAATGAGTCATTCGGCGGACTCCTGGGTGTATCAGATTAACATGCAGCTGGGCGAGGGATATTCTTGGAGTAGCAGCGCAAAAGGATCGCGACAATGCGTCTGCGGCTCGGTTCTCGGGGCCCGGTCTGTATTTTATTGTGAATGAGTAGCCGGCTAGTTCTACACGCCAACGGAGAATCTTATCGTTCTTAATACGACCAGTAGCTTTTCCATCGAACATGAAAGATACGCTCCGCTGGTCGGTGACGACAGTAAAGTGTCGATAAGCTAAGAAGTGCTTCCACTTGCGAATGGATTCGATTACAGCGTATGCCTCCTTTTCAACGATGTGATGGCGACGTTCTGTGTTATTCAGAGCGCGAGAAAAGAACGCCACCGGGCGGCCGTTCTGGGTGAGGGTGGCTCCGATTGCTGAAGAGGAAGCGTCCGTCTCCACAGTGAACGGCAGTTCTTCATCGATTGAACCGACGACAGCTTTCGAGATATCATCTTTGAGTGTTTGGATCGTTGATACTTCCTCGCGAGTTAATGGGAATGATGAAACGTTGAGCAGAGGTTTGATCTTGAGGGAATAGTTCTGAATCCATTTAGCATAGTATGCGAATAGTCCGATTACGCGTTGTAGAGACGACTTGTTGCGAGGAGTTTGAAGTTCTTGTAGTGGCCGGAGGCGTTCGGGATCGGGCCGCAATACGCCATGAGAGATAGAATATCCGAGCAGGTGCACTGATGTCATCGAAAGCTTGCATTTTTCCTTGTTTAGACTCAGATTTACTCGTTTAGCGGCTTCCCAGAAATGTCGAAGGTTCTCATCGTGCTCTTCCCAAGTGGTTCCGCAGATGGTGAGATCGTCGAGGTAGGCGTATGTTGATGATAAGTTGTTCGAGGATATGAATTCGTTCATGACGCGCTGGAAGGCCGCGGCTCCGTTAGTTACTCCCATAGGGATCCTTCTGAATTGGTATAGATTTCCGTCAGCCTCGAATGCTGTGAAAGGTCGTTCAGACGGATCGATTTCTACCTGGTAGTATGCGCTTGACAGATCAATTACGCTGTAGTATTTGTGTTGTGAGACTTTGTTGGCTATATCATCGATTCGCGGAAGAGGATATGCATCTAGCATGGTAAATCGGTTGACGGTTTGAGAGAAATCGATTACCATGCGTTTTTTTTTTGTTTCGGTAGATGTGATGACTACTTGAGCACGCCAGGGTGAGTTACTGGGTTCAATTATCTCATCCCTGAGTAGCTTTTCGATTTCTTTCCCAATGAAAATTTTGTCCTCAGAGCAAAATCGTCTGGACTTCGTGGCGATGGGACGACAATCGGCAGTTAAGTTGCCGAATAGTGGTGGGGCTGAAATTCTTGATCGAGTAAGGCCGCATATATGGAGTGCTGGCTCCGGACCTCCGAAATTGATGTTCAATTCCTTGTGTCTGATTAAGAATGGGGTACCGAGTATTATGTCAGCGCACAGATCCGACAAGACGGATAGTTCGAGCTTTTCGTAGTCGCGGTCTCCCATCGTAACCTTCACTGTACATCGACCTGAGATGGCTGCGGATAGATTAGGCGAAGCCATTGATACGACGCCCGAGTGCGGAAGAATGGGCAGCTCTAAGTGTTTGGCTAGATCCTCACGAATGAAGTTGTCCGAGCTGCCAGTATCCAACAAGGCGAGACACGAACGGCCGTTGACGAGGATATCGACTGTTGAGTTGGTAGGCATGGAGGAGCTACACGATAGAGTGGTACTAATGGTCGCTAATGCTGCGGCTGAATGAGACGCTGTGGTTTTATCCTGTTTTTGACGTGCCGAGGAAGTACTTGAGCGGCAGACTTTGGCCCAGTGGCCGGTCTTTTCACATTTCGCACAGATAGAATCCTTTGCCGGACACCTGCTTCGTGGGTGGCGTCGAGACCCGCAGAAGAAGCACAGAGCGGCTTTGTTGTCGAAATTCGTAGCGGCTGAAGAGTTTGGGAGATCGTCTCCTTGGACGCAGGCAGGCCGGGCAGAGTCAGTAGTCGGCGACGGTTCGTGGCGAGAGCCAGTGGCTGCAACAGCACCGTAATGAGTGAGGTACGATTCTGAGTTTTTCTGGGCCTGATCTAATGTTCGAGCCTGGACGATAGCCTTTTCCAGTGAGAGTGTGTCATTTTCGAGTAAGCGGGTGCGGATGGCGCTATCTCTAATTCCTCGGATGAAAGCGTCTCTCACAGATGAACTCCTGTTTTCGTCGGCGGAAACCGATTTGAAGTTGCAGTCATTGGCTAGTTGTTGAAGAATTTGCAAGTACTCATCGAGGGTTTCCTCGGGCTTTTGGTGACGGGTGGACAACAGGTGGCGAGCGCATACCTCGTTTGGCTTCTTGACGTAGGTGGCCTCTAAGGCTGCCATGGCATTCTCATAAGTAGAGCAGTCTTGAATGATATCAGCGACATCGGGGCCGATATGTATGAATAGAACCTCCAATTTATTGGGGTTGTGTTCGGCGATAGTACTCAAGAAATATTGAATGAATCCGCGCGACCATAATTTCCATAGTTTCCCAGCTTGGGGAGAATTCGGAGAAGTAATAAATTTATCCGGGCGAATCACCTTCTCCATGATATAGTAAGATTACTGGATGAATATTTGCTTGCTGTATCTGAAAGGCCGACTGAATGGCTGATTGAAATGTTGAATAAATTGTGGTGCCGCGTTTGTTAGCGGGCTAAAGATAAAGTAAAGGCCAATTTGAGGCTTTATTCAACATAAACATAGCATAGATCTGAAACACAGAAAACAATAATTAGTAAAGACTCATTACAGGTACTAACAGGCACAAACTTTGGACACCAGCAGGAAACAACATCACTCATATACAAACAATATATTCGCCCATGCTGGGCACCCATTATCTCAAACACACACATAAACACCTTACAGACAATACAAAACAACGCACTTCGTATCATTACAGGATGTACTCAAACAACACCAATAGAACACCTACACACAGAAACAAAAATAGTGAAAGTTAGGGAACATTTAGACATGAGGGGAACACAATTCATGGCAGCAGCGACAACTAATCCACAACACCCTTGCCACTACATGTACAATAGGGTGGATCGATTTTACATTTTTTTCGATTTCCATATTCTAATAGAGACAAAAACTTGCGCATGCATGAGAAAATAGCCTCTGCAAAATCTTAGCTTAATAGGTAATCATCTTCTGCCCCCGGCAGAGCGATGAAAATCATATTTTAGTAGTCAAAAACGTATTTTTAAACCCTAGCCTAGAGTCATAAAATTTTGCGTGTGTGTTATTTCATGCCTAAGCAACGATATAAATGCTATGGGAAATATATAAATGCATTATTTAAGACAAAGAGCCGATCTGAAAATATGTATAATATACATATTTTCAGATCGGCTCTTTGTCTTAAATAATGCATTTATATATTTCCCATAGCATTTATATCGTTGCTTAGGCATGAAATAACACACACGCAAAATTTTATGACTCTAGGCTAGGATTTAAAAATACGTTTTTGACTACTAAAATATGATTTTCATCGCTCTGCCGGGGGCAGAAGATGATTACCTATTAAGCTAAGATTTTGCAGAGGCTATTTTCTCATGCATGCGCAAGTTTTTGTCTCTATTAGAATATGGAAATCGAAAAAAATGTAAAATCGATCCACCCTAATGTACAATCATGCACCAACACCTCGCACCATTAAGGTAACACCAGAGAGACACTATAACCAAATACTCCCTTCCATACCACGCCCCACAGACATTACACAGTACAGAAAACACACACACACACACACACACCTAACCCACAAAGCACTGACACGACTCGGTCCAAATGCGGTCCCAGGTGCGAAGCCGCCACCCACTGACAGGTCAGAGACCAGCTGAGCAGATCGGATCGAGTTAACTTAGCACGATTCCGATGTGGACATCACCCCAACTTACAGACATATAAACACAGACTAGACAACTCCATAGACGACACCTGCTACCTGTGCCAGGACACACCACAAACAATTGAACACATTATGACAAATTGTACCGCTCTAGCATAACATAGAACACAACACAACATCACTGGTGCGCTGAACCTCCGGTCCACTCCGGAGAGGGCGATCGGTTACCTGCGTGCCGCCGGCTTGCTCGATCAGGGTGGGCTGATCGGCTAACCAACAACAACAACAACAACAACAAAAATATCACTGGTAACAACAGACTCCTGTCTCACTCCTGTTGTCACTTCAAAAAGTCTTGTAAACTTCCCAACAAAATAATAAGGTATGGTAATTTTCTTCTTTACTATTCGGCAGCGCTAAATATCGCAGGTATATAAATTAAACATTAACCAAAAACTTACTTAACAAGGTCTTTTGAAGACCTCCTAAAACACGTCTTTTTAACGAAAAGACGTAGGGTTTTTGTCGTTCAACTCTCCACCAATATCTGCTGGAAATTCCCAACGGATGGCCCAGGGGACAGCAATCATCCATAACCCCATATAGTTTTTTATGTGTGTCATATGTCTAGACATAGTAGAAGATCTGACAGCAGAGGCTTTTATTGCTGCTTTCAGGCGATTTTGTGCACACATTTCTGTACCCAAAACTATATGGTCAGACAATGCCACATACTTCAAATCTGGTGAAAGAATTATTCATCAGATTTGTGACAGTGAAACAGAACAAACTCATTTAATTAAACACAATAGAACCTGGAAGTACATTCCTGTTAATTCACTATGGTATGGTTCCATTTGGGAAAGAAACATACAGACTGTAAAAAATTGCCTTAAAAAGACTATTGAGACCAAGCATCTACAACTTTTTAAACTCATGACTATTCTGACAGAAATTGAAAATGTTATCAACAACTGACCATTAGTTTATGTGGGAGATGGTATTAATGAGCCAGAACCTCTCTCACCAAACCACCTAATTAAAGGAGAAACAGTAAACATGTTACCAGAATATGAAAATAACAGTACAGAGGATCCACATTGGGTGGTGGGACACAAAAAACTCAACACAAAATACCAACATCTGACACAAATCAAAACTCAGTTTACAACAAAATGGAGAGAAGAATAACTAACAAGTCTTAGAGAAAGACATAAACAGTTGACAAAGCAAAATTGGAATGATTCAGTCAAAATTGGGGACATGGTGTTGATACAGGACTTCAAGACAACATTGGTGAATGGGGAAAGTCTTAGAGTTGAAAACTGGTGAAGATGAAGTTACCAGAGTTGTAAAACTGGAAACAGCAACTGGTGAAACCACCAGAGAGATCACATTACTATATCCTTTGGAATGTGGGGCTAAGTTAGAACCATTACCCCAAAGGATAGATCAGGATACTATTGATGAGGAATCTCTCAATGTACTTGATGTAACTCAAACTAAACCAGACAGGCTTCAAAGAAAGACTGCTTTGAAAACCAGGAAACTCTTATAAGAAAAAATTAAGACTGGTGACTTATAAAACTTGCACATATAATGATCAAGGTTGAAATGTTTAATAATTTTACTTTAATTCCATTAATTTCCTATACTTAGGGGAGTCAAACTGATTGACATAACTTTAACTAAACTTGAGAAGTTGGCCTTTTGAACTTTTATATTTAAATCGGTCTTAAGCAATCTTTCTCTTTCTACTGACCTATTCCATGGTATTAACTCATTTCGTATGATTTGAGAAACAGTTTATAAAAAATTTAATGTATAACATACAAAGTTTTCCTTCGGGTCTCCCAGTATATGGAAAACTATACATGCCTACAATATGGTATCGTATATGGTACCTTTATTTCATAATTAAATACAAATTATTAATTTATTGAATTAAATAACTACAAAATCGTCTCGGAATTGGCGCCAAAGCCTATTGGGAATGGAAATAATTGCCATACATAAAACACAATATGTAGGCATTGGGCCCACATAACAACAAGAAAAACATATTATTTCGTATCAAAATTTTCTATCGCTGAATCATGAAAATTACTTCGAGAGGAGAAATAATGAAAATACGAGAATTAGACGTCTGGAGACTTTGCAAAGTAAGGGAACTTAAGACAAAGATATTAGTTCATCTCAGAGCTGTCTAGTCACGAGCATTGCTGTAGGCAAGGAAGATGTGTTTAATTTTCCTACAAGTTCTGAGTGAAACACTATTAAAATAAAATTAATAAAACCAGAGGGTAGGCCGATCTCTTCATGCATTTAGGCATAGTAAATTGCCTGTATTAATTAGACGGAATAAACTCGTTGCGTAACCCTATCGCCTACATCGAGAGAGAGGCGCAATAGGCAACTGCGCGACCTACAACCAGAAGCGAGAGCCAACGAAATAAGAAGGTATGGTAGTTTCCTTTTTTGCCATTAGGCAGCGCTAATTACCGAAGACAAATAAATTTAACATTAACCAAAAAAAAACTACTTAACGAGGTCTTTTGAAGACCTCCACAAACACCTAATTTTTTAATGAAAAGACGTAGGGTTCTTGCCGTCCACTCAGCACCAAGTTCTGGCGTTAATTTTCACCGGATTGCCAAGTTGATAGCAATCAACCCCAGAGCTGGGCACTTCCGCAAACCGCAAATTCCGCAATTGCGGAAGTATGTTTTTCGTTTGCGGATTTGCGTTTGCGGCAAAGTCATCGCAAATTAGTGAATTTGCGTTGCGGAACTAAGACCGCAAACGCAAATCTTTCCGCAAATTTCCCACGTGGCCACTGGCCAAGCCCGCCTGGGTTCATGTTTTCCTCAAGTATAACACGGCCATCCCCAGCTCTGCGGCCGTGGAGAGACTGTTCTCCCATGGGTCAGATATAATGAAGCCCAAAAGGGCCAGCCTGACCTCTGACAACTTCCAACGTCTCGTGTTCATGAAGGGGAACATGGACTTATTAAAACTGGATTTGGCTCAGTTACTGGAGGAGGACGACTGAACTTGTTGACAAAGCCAGAGGCGTACACTTGTAGAGGCTAGAGGAGTTGAGTTGTACAGTGAGTTCAAGTTGTGTACAGTCACAGTGTTAACTTAATTTAACTTGTGTAATGTAATGTGTGTACAGTTACTACAGTTACAGCAGTTACAGTACAGTCTTCTCTAACGTGTCTAAGTCTCAAAATTTATGAAATTCAAATGATTAAATTTATTATTTAATTTATTTACTATTTACTTGCAGGAGGTGTTTTTGTTCAATATAATATATCAACAGAGCTGGGCAATAAATACATTGAATGTATTTAAATACTAAATGCTAAATACATGGGAGAAATGTATTTAAATACTAAATACTAAATACATTTTACGAATGTATTTAGATACTAAATACAAAATACATCAATTGTATTTAAATACATTTGTAAATACATTTTAAATACATACAAATTTGCTTGTTGAAGTCATGACACGCACACGATAAAGAAATCAACCGCTTTCGACTAAGAGTGGCACACAACTGATTGAACTGACACGTTGAAACATGAACCATGCTGTACTACACTGTCGACACGTCGTACTGTGCTAGTACAGAGCGTGTATTAAACCAGTAAAAGTATTTACATTTTTATATTTTGAGTATTTAAATACATTGTATTTAAATACTCATTAAAGTATTTAAATACTATATTTAAATACATGAAAAACAATGTATTTATAAATACAGTTCTAAATACACAAATGTATTTAAATACGTATTTAAATACAAATGTATTTAAATACTGCCCAGTAGGGTGGATCGATTTTACATTTTTTTCGATTTCCATATTCTAATAGAGACAAAAACTTGCGCATGCATGAGAAAATAGCCTCTGCAAAATCTTAGCTTAATAGGTAATCATCTTCTGCCCCGGCAGAGCGATGAAAATCATATTTTAGTAGTCAAAAACGTATTTTTAAACCCTAGCCTAGAGTCATAAAATTTTGCGTGTGTGTTATTTCATGCCTAAGCAACGATATAAATGCTATGGGAAATATATAAATGCATTATTTAAGACAAAGAGCCGATCTGAAAATATGTATATTATACATATTTTCAGATCGGCTCTTTGTCTTAAATAATGCATTTATATATTTCCCATAGCATTTATATCGTTGCTTAGGCATGAAATAACACACACGCAAATTTTATGACTCTAGGCTAGGGTTTAAAAATATGTTTTTGACTACTAAAATATGATTTTCATCGCTCTGCCGGGGGCAGAAGATGATTACCTATTAAGCTAAGATTTTGCAGAGGCTATTTTCTCATGCATGCGCAAGGTTTTGTCTCTATTAGAATATGGAAATCGAAAAAAATGTAAAATCGATCCACCCTACTGCCCAGCTCTGTATATCAATATATGTAGTATTTTTATTTCTTCTACAATAGTGATTTATTGTAATAAATTATTTAGCCTTGTTTTTAATAAAAACAAGGCTAAAACATTAAACATTAAAAAGATATAAAAACTTTTTATACCTCTTTAATGTTTTGGATACTTTTCACAGTTAAAATTGCGATTGCGGAATTTGCGGTTTGCGGAAGTGTTTGCGGAAGTGCCCAGCACTGTAAAAATTGGAAATATGGTTTGCGTTTGCGGCACCAAAAATGGCAAGCAGTTTGCGGATTTGCGGTTGCGGAAGGTAAGGTTTGAGTTTGCGGATTTGCGATTGCGGAAGTGATTTTGAGTTTGCGGTGCCCAGCTCTGATCAACCCATAACCCTATATAGTTTTTTCATATAGGCATAGTGAATTGCCTGTATTAATTAGACTGTGTGAAAAATGCTCCGTATGAACTGGTCCTCAATTAACCCACCCCTAACATTTCTAATTTAACTGTAGAGTAGGTTAAGCCTAGAGATTCCAGAAATGGTCCAAAGCGGGTAGAGTAAATTGAGGTCCACACAAGGATTCCTCACAAAATTAGGTTAGGGTAATTTACTGTAGCCTTTGTTGAGCTATGAGTTGATGCTAGGTCTTAGACTAGAGTGTAGGCCTAATTTAAATGGACCTAGTTTAAACTGTTATCACTAAACTGGGGGCTTAGAAATACAACGGTTCATTTACCGAGTGTTATTAGATAAGTTCTGGTCTCCATAACCAGGCCTGATCTTGGTTATAGAGTCCTTCTATATGCTTAAATTAGTTGAGCGTACTTAAGCTTGTCTATTCTTTTCGTTTTTAAGCTCCTTCATTCGCCATGTTTTTTCTTCAGGCTTTTTTTTTTTGGTTGGTTGATTGGTAGTGTCATTGTTTCAATACTACCAAGCACGCTCTTTCACAAAGCATATAACTACTAGTGTGAAGATTAATTCTGGTCAGGAACCGACTGGTTTCATTCATCCAGTCATTGACATAAAAGAAGTTTAATAATTGCTAGATACATAACATTGTTAGATAACATAACAATAAAATAACATAACATAACATAATAAACTACCTATCTACTCAGTGGGCCATTTTCGATACCTCCCGACTACCCACTAGGGCATGGTTCCGATTAATCAGTTAACCAATTAATCATTGTTTCGAATGTAATAATTAATTAATCAAAAAATACTTTTAGAAAATGATGGGAAATTATTAATTTTCCTCATATTCACTATCATTTTACCTTAAATTTTGTAATGTATCATTTGAATTTGGCACCTTTTTGCATGTATAAACTGTCTAATCCGCCCATGCCTGATTTCTTGAACCAAAGCAAACTAAATGTTTGAGCAAACTGTTTTCTTCGGTCTTATCTCACGCAACAGAAACAATAAAGCTCTTTCTTACTCTTTTCAAAAGTATTTAATTTATAATAATTTTAATCAGTTACTCATTGATTAATTAGAAAATTTCATCATTCATCACTTTCTCCTAAAAATGATTAATTCACCATGCCCTACTACCCACACGTATCAGTTTTCCATAACTGAATAAACTCCTTGCCTAACCCTATCGCCTATATAGAAAAACTACACACGCCTACAACATGGTATCGTATGTGGTACCTTTATTTCTTAATTAAGTACAAATTATTAATTCATTGAATTAAATATCTAAAAACCTGCCTCGGAATTGACGACATAGCCTATTGGAAATGAAAATAATTGCCATACATAGAACCCAATAGGGAGGCATTGGGATGATGATTGGGTCCACATGCATTATTTGGTATCAAAATTTTCCATTCGCTGACGCATGAAAATTACTTCGAGAGAAGATTAGACGTCTGAGGACTTTGTAAAGTCAGCAAAATTAAAAACAAAAGAATTTTATATTAGCTCATCGCAAAGTTGGAGAGTTCCAAGCGATGCTTTAAGCGAGAGATATTGTGAATGTAAATTTGTTTAAAACCAAGTTGAAATCCCGATTAATAATGGCATACTAACAAAAATCTAGGATTAATGTCCACTAATATTGTTTAATATTGTCCATTAATATTGTTTAATATTGTAATACATGTTTTAACTATTAATAATACTTATTTACTTTGTATTTATTTATTATTATTAATTAATAACAACTAGCTGCTTATTTTTAATAAGAGCCCAGTAAAGCCTAAAGCTTAACGGCCAAATTAAATAAAATAAATAGTCGAGCTTCACAATTATTCATGTCATTGTAAATTGAAAAAATGTATTTATTTTATTATTATTAATAAAGGTTAATAATAAAGAGACGTATTTAATCTTCCTATAAGTTCTGAGTGAATACCAAGTAATATAAATTTAATAACTCAAAAGGATAGGCCTATTCCTTCAGATATTTAAGTGTAGTGAATGCCAATATTAATTAAACCCAATAAACTCGTTGCGTAACTCCATCGTCTACGGCACTTTAGGGTGTCCCGTTAAACCCAAAGTTGGTCGGGTACATCATTAACCGATATAATATCATGAAGTGGACTACTAAGAATGCCCAAACAAGTTTTTAAAGTCCTATCTAAAAACAATCATGCATCCCCAGGGGTTTACATTTTACACCCCCGATTCAGACCAAAAAATAAAATTGGCATTTTGACCTTTAAAAGACCCATTAAAGCTAGAAATTACATACACATTTTTTCCAATCTGTTAGTAGGAAGCTCCAGAACCACGTCAAGGTCGATTGGAATCTCTGGATTTTTTTTTATAGTTTTTTTTTTTTTTAGGTTTTTAAATTTTTTTATTTTGTATTTTTAATTTTATTTATTTTTTATTTTTTATTTTTTTATGAAAAATTGCATAAATCCCCCGTTTTAATAAAAAATTGCATTACTCCCCCTTTTAAACTAATAATTTACCTGTAATTACGAAGATTCTTTTTTTTTATTTCTTTTAAATTTTTTCTATGAAGTTCTGTGGTTTGAATTTTAGCTTGAAGCTGAGCTTCATCTTTAACTGTAGGAGCCAGATCAGTTATAAGCTTAATAGTCCTTTCAGCACAATCATTGACAACCTTCAAATTACTCACAAACTCTTCCATTTCATTATAGTTTGGATCTGAGCACCATTCTCCCACTGGCTTTGACAACCGACAACTTTCTAAATTCATGATTTTAAAGATTTTCCATGAATTAGGTCCTATCAAATCCACCAGATGTATATCTGGGTGTAGTTCTGGAACTTCTGGCTTTCCTATAATAATTTCATCTGGAACTTCAGTTCCTAATAAACGAGCTGCGATACTTGCTTTTGTATTCTCATCTAAAGTTTTACTAAAAAGAGATAAAACTACAAGTGCTTGACCTAAATACCACTTGTGTCTTAAAAATGCATCTACTGCAGCAATAGAAACTTCTGGATCTACTTCCTGCCAGACATTAACTAATTGCTTATAAAATCGCAGGTCATTGAGTGGTGCTTCTGCAACTAATGGGGTCTTTAGCCAATAAGGGCCATAAACTAAAACTGTAAACTTGACAATTCTTCCAAATTATTCTTTTACTTCTGGTTCATAGTTAAGCTGATCTCTAAATAAGACAAGTTTATTGAATACAGCTGAGGTGCCATGAATCTAGCTCGATGGCATGCTCCTGGTTTACGAAGATGTATCTTTGAAGGCCTGTGCCCCAACAATAAACAGTTTAATTCTAAATATTCTAAGTAATCAGCTCTGAAATAATTTTTGTTCTCTAATAAAGAATTATAAATTATATTTGTACTTTCTTTAATATCCACCAACAAAGGCTCAGTTATATTTATTTCTTTAGTTTGTGATAATGTTATTTTGGACCAGCTTTTTGAAAATTCTTCAAATATGGGATAATCGGGACCAGTGCTTTTTCCAAAGATGCATTGCCGAACAGATTTTACAATAAGTTCGCCAATGTGGTGACGGCATGCTAAATATAATAATGGTCTATTCAGATTTCTTTCTATATAAATGCAAGCTCCTTTGTTAATACCTGTATTTGAGGCCGTCGTGTCAAATGACATACCTCTCACCTTTCCTGTGACCTGCCAATCTGTAAGGAGCTTGAATGTAGCTTCAGACATTTGTTCACCAGTAGCATTTTGAATAATAGGTATCCCCAAAATTTTATCAATATTAGGAGATCCAGTAGCAGCAACAGCAAGCCTTTCTAAGCCTAAAATCTGTTTTGAATCCCAATGGAGAACAAAATGTTTTATATTGGTATTTTGAAATAATTCTTTGACTTCATTTTCAGTTTTTACCCTATTTTCTTGTGTTGCTGTATGAGTAGATGTTTTTGAAACTGCATAATCGTTTAGGTCTCCACCGCCGGCTCTAATTAAAGCAGAAATTATTAATGTAGCTGTTCTAACAGATACATTTCCTCTGTCTATGGCACTGGCTACAAGAGACTCTTTTTAAGTACATTTCTAGGTAGGTAGATAGGCTTTTGTTCTTTAATTGTTTTTAGTCTTTTATTGAGGTAATCATAATCGTTAGAACTATCTCCCTCACATTCTAATTCCTCTATTTTCACTTTAGATGGTTTGCTTATTCTCTCTTGTTCTTTCTGACGTAAACGTTCATTAGTTGCTAGTCTTTTTATTTTATTTTTTATTCTTTGCTCTGAAATCTTATCTCTTGAACCTAATGTAACTTTATATCCCTCTCTCAGCATCTTTAAAAACTTCAGATCTTCCTCAACTTCAGCTTTCCCTAGCTTTTCTGAAAGAACTTTTTCAGGAAATGGATGAGCAACATCAAATATTGTTTCAAGTTTTTCATAAAATTTGTTTACTAAACTTAGGTGCTCTTCAGTTTTTCTATATTTATGTTTTGTTAAAACATACCATTCCTGGTGCAACTTAAGAAGATTTTTAACAGCATATTGTCTGCTACTAGTAGGTAAATTGCATTTATTCCAAAAGGAGAACACATGGTCTATTACCATGCCAGCTTGATGACTTACAACCGGCAGAGCTGGGCACTTGCGTTTTTTTTTGCGGTACTGCGGTATTGCGGTACTACCGCACTACCAAACCGGTACCGCATAACGCAGTACCGCAAAGGATCGCTGAAAGTACAGCCTGTACTTTCAGCGATCCTTTGCGGTACTGCGTTATGCGTACCGGTTGGTAGTGCGGTAGTACCGCAGTACCGCAGTACCGCAAAAAAAACCGCAAGTGCCAGCTCTGCTTACAAGTTTCCTTAACAAGGGAGTGATTATAATGAGGATTGCAAGCTTTAATATGATGGAAATATTTGAGTACTTGCTTCTTGGTTGGAACAGCTGTAGTCGTTATGGAGGCTATAGGTTGACCTAGAAAGGGAATTTCTGTTTTGCTTCTAGTTGATGGTTTGCTTAGGGCCATTTTATCAATTTAAATAGGTATTATGGTACCTAGATTTTAAAATTCCTGAAAAAACTTAGATTAGTAAAAATCGCTAAAAATATGAAATAAGGGGGCTAAATTGGGCCCTATGGGGCCCACATTTAGCATTGACATTTATAAAGCTAGTATACATTACCAGAAATGCATGCAGAGTGGTAAATGTGTTTTACTTTTAATTAAAATAGTACATTTTACTAGAAAATGCCAAAAAATGCCAATTTTTGGGTCTGAATCGGGGATGTAAAATGTAAACCACTGGGGATGCATGAATCTTTTAGATAGGACTTTAAAAACTTGTGTGGGCATTCTTAGTAACCCACTTCATGAAATTATATTTGTTAATGCTGTACCCGACCAACTTTGGGTTTAACGGGACACCCTACCCTACATCGAAAGAGAGCCGCGGGCCCTACAAACAGAAGCGAAGCCCAACGAAATAATAAGGTATGGTAATTTTCTTCTTTACCATTAGGCAGCGCTAAAATACCGAAGGCAAATAAATTTAACATTAACCCAAAACACACTACTTAACGAGGTCCTTTGAGGACCTCCACAAACATAACTTTTTAACGAAAAAACGTAGTGGTTTTGTCGTTAACTTTCCACCGATATCTACTGGAAATTTCCAGTGGATGAGGGTGACGGCAATAAACCATAACCCTATTCTGATAGCGTGGGGTAGACACCCCAGTTAGGTTACTTAGGTTCTAGCAAACAATCAAAAGCACTTACCGGTGCGTTGAATTAGGTATTCCTTGAAGCCTACCGTTTTATTCCTGTGTCCCACAAACAGCCTACCTAACTCTCTCTTACATTACCAATTTAGAAGCTATAGACATTACCCCTAACTATACTTAAGTACGAACAACTTCCTACCCGATTTGTCACCTTAGAAACATCACCTAATTGTACTCAGCACCAAAGATTAGGTCAGATAAGAAAAAACATGTCTAGGCCAGACCAAAGCAATACGAACAGCCGCGTTGGTTCGTTAATGACTTGCTCTTGCCATTCAGCTTAGATTTAGTGATATTTACCCTTTAGTGACTTTTAGACTATATACATATATATACATACACGTCACCTCACTCCTCCCCTACAAGTTTAGTCTGTCAGGGGATGAGGGACCCTAGACGACCTGCGGAGCGGGGTTGATGTAGTAGGATTAGGTGCAACCTGTATAGGCGGGCAAGTTGAACCATTTTCCGGAGGATCAGTTCTCTCTTCCGGAAGACTCTGGTCCTTCTGCACTTCACGTTCCCATATCTGGTCCTGATGGCGTTTAATAGAACGACCATCTTCTAGTTGGCACTTGAAGGAAACAGGGCCCGTTCTCTCCTGCACAGTTGCAGGAACCCATTTTGGTCCAGCCCCATAGTTGCGAATCACAACTGGATCATTAGGTTTCGCTTCTAGAACTCTCCCTCTTTTAGTGTCGTGGTACAACTTCTGTTTTTCCTGATGGCGTAAAACTCGTTGTTGTAACGTTTCGTTTGGACGTAACAAATCGAAAACTGAACGAATTCCCCGGCCAATCAGAAGTTTAGAGGGCGACACCCCCGTCGTGGTGTGTGGTGTTATTCGATATTTAAACAAAAATTTATCCAACACCACTTGCATTTCCTCCCCACGAGAATGACGCAAGGCCGACTTGAAAGTACGGACCATGTTTTCCGCGAGACCGTTAGTAGACGGGTGGAAAACACTAGACCGGACATGTCTAATGCCATTTAGGTGGACGAAGGAACGAAATTCCTCACTGGTAAAACAAGTACCATTGTCGGAAACCAGGACTACGGGTAAACCCCATCGAGCGAAAACTGAACGGAGTAAGCGAATAGCAACACCCGAAGTCGTGGAAGTGGTTGGAAAAATTTCCACCCACTTAGAGTAGGCGTCCACAATGACTAGGAAATAAGTATTATTTATAGGACCTGCATAGTCAACATGGATCCTATGCCACGGTATAGTAGGCCATTCCCAAGGATGAAGTGGACTTTTCCTTGGGAGATCTCTGTTCTCTCGGCAGCTTTGACAGGAACGAACCAATGATTCGAGTTCTCCATCTAAACAAGGCCACCAGAAATAAGCTCTCGCCAGCTCTTTCATTTTTGTTGCGCCCATGTGTTCAGCGTGAAGTTCCTTCACTAAATTCGACCTGCCTTTATTTGGAATAATCACTCTGTGGCCCCATAAGAGACAGCCATTTTGAATAGAGAGGCCAGACTGACGCTGATAAAAAGGCTGTAATTCACTCTCAACCTTAGTAGGCCAACCAACTGAGCAGAAATGGATGACCCTAGACAGAATAGGGTCTGATTTTGTCCACTGCTCTATTTGTACTGCAGATACTGGAGTGGATTCCAAAAACTCCACCAAGTGAACCCATTCTGTAGGTATAGGTACACAATCATTTGGATTTTCTAAGGGCAACCTACTTAGCGCATCAGCCGTACCTAGAAGTTTACCTGACCGATGTACTAAGTCAAATTTATAGGCTTGTAGAATCAGTGCCCATCGTTGAATCCTACCTGAGGCCATAACTGGAATATTTTTATTAGGTGAAAATAAACCTAAAAGATGCTTATGGTCAGTAATTAGTTTAAATTCATGACCCCATAGATAGAAATGGAATTTTTTTACTGCAAATACTAAGGCTAATGCTTCACGTTCCACTTGTGCATATCGTCTTTCCGTCTCAGTTAGCGTTCTAGAAGCAAAACAGATAGGCCTATCTACACCATCAATGTGGTGAGATAACACTGCCCCAATTCCATAAGAACTGCTGTCTGCTGAAACTACGAGAGGAAGTTTAGGATCATAATGCACTAGGAGAGTGGACTTTAGTAGTACGTCCTTGGAAGCCTCAAATGCTTCCTTTTGAGTTTTCTCCCATCTCCACTGTTCCCCAGATCGTAATAGCTTATTTAGGGGTTCAAGGAAAGTCGATGCATTTGGCAAAAATTTCCTATAAAAGTTTAGGAGACCTAAATAAGCTTGTAACTGTGTGATGTTTTGTGGAGGTGGTGCCTTTTCTATTGCTTCTAGTTTATCCACCGTTGGATGAATGCCTGAGGCATCTATGCGGAACCCTAAATATGAAACCGCGTTAGTGACCCATGAACACTTTTCTCTCTTTAGCTTAAGTCCAGCATCCCGGAGTCTTTTTAGAACCGTGGTTAATCTAGTTAGGTGTTCTTTTTTAGTCGAACCTGAAATGAGGACATCATCTAGAAAGCAAAGTACCCCTGGAATGTGACCTAGAACTTGGTCCATTGTCCTCTGAAAAATACCCGGAGCCGATGCTATTCCATAGCATAGCCTATTGTACTTATATAGGCCTCGGTGCGTATTTATGATAGTTAATTCTTTAGAGTTTTCATCTAAACTTAGTTGAGCATAGGCTTGGGACATATCGAGTTTTGTGAAATATTTTCCCCCAGCAAGAGAGCTAAATAATTCATCAGGCTTGGGTATAGGATAGCAATCTAGAAGGACGGCTCTATTTGCTGTTAAACGGTAATCCCCACATAACTGCACGGACTTGTCCGGTTTTAGTACAGGAACTACTGGGGCAGCCCACTTAGCGTGTGTGACTGGTTCAATAATTTATCTTTTAGCAGCCTGTCAATTTCTAAATCCACCTTCTCCCGCAGTGCATGCGCAATTGAACGAGCCTTACAAAATTTCGGAGTTACATTAGGGTCTACTTCTATGCAGACCTGATGGCCCTTTAGGTTGCCTACTTCAGGCCCAAAAATAGAAGAAAACTCCCTTAACAATGAGTCTATGTCAGATGGATATGAGAGTGTATGCACATCTGCCTGACCCCTTGGCAAGATTTTGTCAATTGGCATTTTCAAAGCATCAATCCAATCACGGCCTAGTAGAGTAGGCCCTTGCTCATCCACCACTAAAAGGGTTAAAGGATGAGACAAAGTTTTCTGGTTGAGTGTAACTGTGACGTATGCTTCTCCATAAATAGGTATTTGTATGTCTCCATATTTTTTTTAAATCGTTTTAGATGCATGTAGTTTAGGTGTGTTTTTGAAAATCTTATCAAAAACTACCTTGGACATGACCGTCCGGGCAGCACCCGTATCCAATTCTAGAGGAACTGTAATTCCATTTAGGCCTACCTCTACAATATATGGGCCTGTATTTTTCCCACTTTGCTGCTCATAGAATAGGTACTCCACTCCAATGTTCGAAGTATTTCCCTTTTGAGGATTTATACTAGAAATGTTAAAATTAGAATTTTCACCCTTTGTTTTCTTTGAAAAACACACTTTAGCTATGTGGCCTATTTTACTACAGTTTCGGCAAACTGCTTCTTTAAAAGGGCAATCTTTCTTCCAATGGTGTTTTCCACACCCTGTACATGGCTTGGAAGGCTTAGTAGAATTAGTAGGCTTAGTCGTATTCGCCTCATACCTTTTATTTGCCTGTCTAGTAGGCTCGTTAGGTCTGCCAGGCCTAGAAGATTTAAAGCTATTTACGTGTTGGGCTTTACTACTATGATTGCCAAAAGCTCTAGCATCTTTCGCAGCTGCTTCTCTAGCCGTAGCTATTTCTACAGCCTGACTAAAAGTTAGGTCCTGTATGGCTAATAGGGCTCTCTGGGTAGACTCCTCTTTGAGACCCATTACAAACCTATCTCTTAGCATTTCATCTAATTTGTCCCCAAATTTACACGTATGGCTATGGCTTTTTATTCCTGCAACAAACTCTGCAATGCTTTCATTTCCCGTCTGATGCCTTGAATAAAATTTGAAACGTTCATAGATGAGAACTACTCGGGGTTTGTAGTGATCGGTTAGGGCCTGTACCAATTCATTATAGATGCAAGTTTCCGGTGCTTTAGGAGAAACTAGGTCCATAACTAAACCAAACGTTTTAGGGCCTATTATAGTTAAAAAGGTAGGTACTTTCTTAGCATCCGGAATGGAATTTGCCTCGAAAAACAACCTCACCCTAGTGGCATAAGCTTCGAAGTCCTCCCCATTGTCTTCGTAGGGGCTTATATGGCCAATCACCGACATGCTAGAGCAAAACCGAATTAGGCCAAATCACGTGAAGTAGGTTAGGTTAGGTTTAAATTTGGTCTAGTTACTCCCCAGTTAGGGCTGAATAGTGAATTTTATTAGAGTTAGGGCTGAGTAGGAATTAGTTTTAGAGTTAGGGCTGAGTAGGAATTAGTTTTAGAGTTAGGGCTGAGTAGGAATTAGTTTTAGAGTTAGGGCGGCGGGACCTACGCTATAGTACGGTAACTTACCCACACAAACAAACCAAATCGGACGACCCACTAGGCTACATCCAATTTTCCAAACAACCACTTGAACCCAATAAGCCAAATTAACCCAATGAGCCAAATTTAACCCAATGAACAAAATTTAACCAAATGAGCCAAATCCCATCCTCGTCGCCAAATGTGATAGCGTGGGGTAGACACCCCAGTTAGGTTACTTAGGTTCTAGCAAACAATCAAAAGCACTTACCGGTGCGTTGAATTAGGTATTCCTTGAAGCCTACCGTTTTATTCCTGTGTCCCACAAACAGCCTACCTAACTCTCTCTTACATTACCAATTTAGAAGCTATAGACATTACCCCTAACTATACTTAAGTACGAACAACTTCCTACCCGATTTGTCACCTTAGAAACATCACCTAATTGTACTCAGCACCAAAGATTAGGTCAGATAGGAAAAAACATGTCTAGGCCAGACCAAAGCAATACGAACAGCCGCGTTGGTTCGTTAATGACTTGCTCTTGCCATTCAGCTTAGATTTAGTGATATTTACCCTTTAGTGACTTTTAGACTATATACATATATATATACATACACGTCACCTCACCTATATAGTTTTTTTACAGCCTACATCGAGAGAGAGGCACATAGGTAATCGAGCGGCCTATAACCAGAAGCAAGATCCAACGAAATAATAAGGTATGGTAGTTTCCTTTTTTACCATTAGGCAGCACTAAATACCGAGGGCAAATGAATTTAATAATTTAACGCCCCCTTCCCCCTCCAAAAAACCCTACTTAATAAGGTCCTTTGAAGACTTCCACAAACACACTTTTTTTTAACGAAAAAACGTAGGGTCTTTGCTGTCGACTCCAGCATTAAATCTGGCAGAAATTTTCACCAGATCGCCAGGCTGATAGCAATAACCCATAACCCTATATAGTTTTTTCATAACAATCACGGACGAAAATAAAACATGAAATAGTGCTCGAGCGCTTTTGTCTAATGACATCCTCAGGATGAGATGAACTTGATACTGAGAGGCAACGTAAAAAGCTGTATGTACAGCAGGGCCGGATTAAGACCTTTAGAGGCCCTAAGCACTTAAAAGATTTTGGTGCCCCATATATATGTAATTCAAAATATAAACAAAAATAAACCATAAAATAAAATTTTATTTTTTGAAATGAAACAAAACTTACAGTAAGATGGAAAATAATGTTTATTTTTGTATACTTCCACTTCATTTATATTTGAAAAGTTTTCTCCTACTTTTTTTAATTGCAAAGTCTTTGATCAGATCCTCAAAACTAATCTTACGTAACACATCTGCTTCTATACTTAGTAGAGATAAGGCATCCAGCCTGCCTTGTTGCATAGTTGTTCTGTTGGTATTTTTAATATACTTCAACTGAGAAAATGAACGCTCAGCTGAGCAATTTGTGACCATTAATGTTAAAAATATACGAAAGGCAATTTCTACATTTGGGAAGGCACACTCAATATTGTCTTCTACAATTATTTTATAAAGTTCAGCATGACTGAATCTTGTTTTTACATTTACTATAGCACACGAAAATATTTAATCTATATGTATTTTTAATATGGCGCTCAAAGATTTGATATAAACAAAATAATAACGCAAAGCGTAAAGTGTGTGATTACAACGAAATATATTTATTCTCTCAAAAGGGTTGTTGTTCACTACAAATTCAAACAATGAAAAAAAATAAATACTATATATGAATATATATAATTTAGTTTTCAACAGCTTATAGGCTATAAGCCGCGATTATAATAGTATAATAAATCCATGGTAAATCCGACAATGGAAAATTTCTGTGGTGCCCCCCTTCCCTTGATGCCCTAAGCACGGGCTTATTTTGCTTAATGGTTAATCCGGCCCTGATGTACAGGGTAACATGCTAGTAAGGAAATTTGGTATGTGTTCAGAATCAGTTAAAATTTATCTTTTTAGAACTTACTGTACTGCTTTGTATACATCCCATCTACGGTGGAATTATACAAAAACTACTCTGAATAAACTCTCTGTTGCTTCTAATAATATTTTTGGTGTGCTATGTAGGGAACCAAAATGGTGCAGTGCCAGTTTTATGTTTACTACGCGTAACCTACCTACCAGCCAAGTGTTAATCCGGAAGAATATATATAATTTCATTACTAGGGTCCAAAACAGCTCTAATGTGTTAGTGTACAATGTCCTGTCTTCAGATGCTGTGTACCTCTCACCAATATGGCAGTCTTGGTTCAGACAACTGCTGGTTTACAATACCTTATTTTTGTAATGTAGCAAAGATTATATATGCATATTAAGTTGTGTTATAATAAGTGTTATAGCAAGTGGCTATGTTATAATAAGTGTTATAAGATATCTCAGATAATAACAATATACATAAAATTGTCAGATAATTAATCAAATAGTATGCCAGTATGCTAGGTTAAGTGGCTATGTTGGCCTTATTTTATATTATTTTTGTATTAAGTTCAATGTATACGTAGGATTGTACTTGTATGTTAGGTTAAGTGGCTATGGATTGTGAATGATCCGCAATAAAGATGTTTTGTTTACATATCTTTGTGTTATTTTGGGCTACGTTTTCCCACCGAGCGCTACTTTCTGCAAGCAATGATGCTACTTTTGATCATATTTATCTGGCAATCCTGCTGGCAAACTTAGTGGCAACCCTGTCCCTATTCCCTACTAAGAAGTCAGTTGGCATAAAGTAGAGAGCGTGGATAGTTCTTACTTTGTGAAATTAGCTGGAAACTTTGCATTATGGCAGCAATTCAAATTTTAAATCCTAAAGCTGAAGTAGCAAGGGCAGCCAAATCCCTTTCTATCAATATATCTGGTGCAAAAGGAATTCAAGAAGTTCTTAAATCAAATCTTGGTCCAACAGGAACGATGAAAATGTAAGAATTAAGTTTCACATGCCCACCTGGGGACCTAACTTAACCATTTTTTGTCAAAATAGGCTAGGCTGAAGGTTATCCTACCTTATTTGTCGAAAAATAGATCGAATAGGCCTAGTTAGCTGGATCCAACGTAGAATTAGTTGTTTACTTGCATCCAAGTTACTGCCGGTACTTAACATTTTTATCGTTAACATTAAGTCATCTCGGTTGACGAGGTTCTGTATACAAGTCTGATAATTATCTGGGCTCTAGCCGTCTATGTATATCCCAGATTGCAAAATCTACTGGTTTTCCGACGCCTTACACGCAGATATTTTTCATAAGTCGATTGCACTTAACTAATGTGGCAAAAATTTGAATTGAAATTATGGTAAAACTTTACAATCCAGATGGTGTTCCCAGAAACGGGTAAGCCACGCCCATACTTTCAGGTCAGCGGACGTCATGGAGATGTAAACATGGCCTTAATCATGTCATCGTGACTTCTCCTGATCTGAAAATGTGTATCAGAGCTGTGTAACATGGTAAAAATTTTGGTAATTATTCGTTTTAGTGCTTTTCCTCCGTTCTGAACCAAAACACATTTTTCTGGTGTTTTGTGGTGTGATTTGTTCAAATCTGAACTTCGTTTCTTTGGGAAATGAGCCGTTTTTGAGAAATTTTAAAATTGAAAATTTCTCAAAAACGGCTCATTTCCCAAAGAAACGAAGTTCAGATTTGAGCAAATCACACCAAAAAACACCAGAAAAATGTGTCTTGGTTCAGACCTAACCTAACCTAACCTAAACTGACCTAACCCACGTTTTTTCGCAATTTCTTACCTTAAATAGCACCGTTAGGGTGCCTGTACAAATCCGCGGTGACCAACATGAATTTGTGGAGACGTTGTTGAGGGGGATATTCACGGTTAAACAAGTACCATGCAAGATACTTTGAATAGGATTGGGTTTTGTTGCCAGACCGTAATATCAGCTCTTCACGTCTTTCCAACAACGCTCAATATTTTGAATATGAACGGTGTCTTCCACGAACCGCTGTGAATGGTTGACTGTCCGGTGAATGTAGCCTAGATTTCCAAGTTGAGAATACGCATGCCACTCGTCGGAATAGATTGTAGTCCCAGGCCTAATATGTTGCTGGATCAGGCGAACAATAACACGACTAGGTAAGACACAGTGACTCGTAAAGAAAGCTTCAGCACCAGCTTCTTTCTTATAAATATCTTGTATTAATTCATAGTAATCCAAATCATAACCTTCGCAAATCATAATGAAAACGAGACTGAAAAAATGTGTGTGCACTATCAGAGATTCAAAATGTACGTCTCTGATTGGTCGGATAAGGTCACGTGAAACAAAAACCAGTTTTAATTGGTTGTTTTGACCTATGTTTCCTAATTTTGCCACGAGATGTCTCCCCATAAAACTGGAGGGCGACGTTCGTTAAAATTTTAAGAGCTAAATACTCAGTCAATGGCCTATAATAGCTGCTTTTTACATCTAAATTTTTATTTTTTTTTTCCATAAAAAATAATTATTATATTTCCTTGATTTTTATCAGTTTCCCCGAGGTTTCAAGGTGTCCTGAATACAAATTTATATGTTAAATTGTCATATAATGTCTCCTTAGTACTGAGATACAAGGTCACAAAGTTGTGACATTTTGACCTTTTTTGCATTAAATGACTATTTTTAAAATGGTGTAACTAAAACACTATTAAAGCTAGAGCATTGATTTTGGTCTCATTTTAAAGCTCTTTAGTAGCCCCTTGTTTATTGTCTCTTGTTAAATATCTCTACTGTGAAAAATAAAAAAATCCTTTCAAAAGTTGACATTTGACCTTGAATAAAAAAAAAATACCTTCTAAAAAATTCAATTTTTTTACATTAATACCTTGAGTCATGTACAACAAAATCCCAAGAAGCTGTAAGTGGCTGATAACTAGTTCAATGTATAAAAAATAATGAATTCAAGCAACATTTTGAAAAGTCATTTTATACAAAAATTGTCAAAAAGTCATGACTGTGACCTTGTATGTCAGTAACCATTTTTGTCTAAGGTCAGCTCAATCTCTTACAAATACAACCCATATCTACATACTATCTGCCACCTTCTACAAACAAGCAAATGCTTATTTTTAAATATTTGTTCTTTACCCACCTCACCTGTATGTTGTGCATGTATATGATGGTTTTCAGTAGTTGACAAGATTCTTGTGGGCCACCCAATTCATTGTGATTTCTAGAAGAGAGAACAATTTTTAATGTATACCTAGATAGCTACCTAATTAACAAATACAAGTAACATATTAAAATGTACATACAATATGTATAGGTATAGTGCTCATTGATTTCCATTTATCACAACTTAAAATGTATGCAGTGTATATATAGTTACATGACCATTTTAATTTTGAATTCTTACCTTTCTGTGCTGTAGATCTGCCAAAGCTTTGGATGCCTTCAAAGTAACTTCTTTGCAAATCCTGTATGTTCGTCCATTAGTAGTAGATGCCTCAACTTGTGTTAGAATATCTGAATATGGTAAGATTAATTCATCTGGTCAACCAGGATACACAAATGATGGGTTTGGGCCATGAGGATGAAGGAATGTGACTTTTACTTCTCTATTCTCTGGTATCTTTTCCAGCACATATGCCACCCACCAATGGCCATCATATGCAGCAGTAACAAAACCATGTATTTTCTCCTCAGTCACAACTTCTTCCTTTTCAGTAACTTTCTCAATATTTGAATAATCTGATAATGAATAATGTTTAACCTTAAGAGAAGTCAATGAAACTGGCTGTAAATGGTGTAATTTCTGTGTACCAGCAATAGTCCTTGCAGTTGAGTGTCTTTCTTGGAGAAGTTGGCTTTCCTCTTCATGCTTTTATTGGTTGAAAAATGACATTTTATATTTACAATATTTTCACTTGCAAATGTATATAACTGTTCTGCAGTAAGGATCTGTTCATCATAAGGTCGTTGTAGACTAGCTTTTGCAGCTAATCTCTTAACTGTGCCTCCAACACCATCACAGGGTCCCTTTCCATGACTTGTTGCAAAAAAATTCCATTCTGCCTCAATTCCAAAATCATCTCTGTGATGGCAAAGATTCAAAAAGTTTTTGCAGTTCTTATACTGTCCTGCACACCCATCTGAAAAGTAAATTATTTTGTGGATGGAACTGATGGATGAGATATTATCTTTTAGGAATTTTATCAGATGCTTTTGAAACAAATGTACAGCAACTGTGTTATGGATGTTACACTCTGAAATAATAACAAAGCTAAGGTGAGCAATCTCATCTTCCTTTTTATAGTAAATAACAAATGGATGTAGAGTAGCCATCTCATTGTTCCAGTGAAAGCTCTGAACCTCATCTTGAAGAATAAAGGAATAATTTTCAGCAAAATCGCACACAGCAAGGACCTCACCATCTTTCAAAGACATTTTTGTTTCACGGTAATAAGTTGCTTGCATCTTTGTCTTGAAGTCATGTATCTGGTATTCTTTCAGTTGGTTACAGAATTGGTCAATATATTCATCTGTATTCAGTTCTACTGATTCAAGATTTGACTGATCTGTATTGGTCCACTTTTTAAAATTTATGATATCAATGAAGTTGTTTGTAAATATGTCCAGTAGTCTGTTTTTTAAATCTGATGGATCTCCACATTGTTCACATTGTCTGAGGCAGGATTGCATTCCATAAAGGCAACACAATGACGTACATTCTTAATAGGTGTGTCATCATTTGCAGTTAGTTTTTCTAATTCAGCTCCTACGAACATAAGTTTGGCATTCTGATGAATTGTACACACACATACTGAGTGAGTTCCTGTTGCTCCAGCAATAACACACTGCTTTGGACGCAATTCTGCAAATTTACTGAATCCCACCTTAACCAAAGGATTTCTTTCTTTGAAAATATGATAGGCTTCTTTTAAATTGCAAAGTAAAAGATGCTTTTGCAAATGCATCCTTCCTCTTTCATTGTCAATGATACTACAATAGTCTTTCTTTCCTGGCATTGTTCTACTGATGTCTTCTGAAAGATAAAATGCTTTAATAGCGTCAACAGTATCCTGTTTAATTCTTTTCCCACCCTTTGGATTTGGGTCTGAAAGGACACCTTTTTCTTCAACTATTTTTTTAGCAATAGATGCTGTATGCCTTGTGTTAAATTCTGAAGCAATTTTCCTAATGCTCCAACTTTTGGGCAATACAGTGAGGATTTTTATTTTATCACTTCTTTTAGTATTTTCATTTTTGAATTTTTCCTTGAGTTGATTTATTATTTCTAAACAGTCTACATCTCCAGATGGCTCCTTAAATTGTGAGTCAGAAATCTCTTTTCCTGCAACTGTTTCCATTCTCTTCTTAACTGTCTCTGTCACCTTGCTTAGTTTTTTAGCTCCATATGACTTTTGCTCTACAAGCTTTCTCTTTTTTATGGGTGATTCACCAATTGAAACAAAAGAAGCATTCAAAGTACACATCTCATGGTTTTGCTCTGAAGTTGATGCATCACTATTGTCAACATTTTCAATTTTCTCAAGATCTTCAGGTGGTTCACTACTACAAGAAGAATCATCATTTATGTCTGAATTCAAAGTGCCTATTCCTTTCTCAGGCAAGGACTCAAGATGTTCTCTACACTGCTTACAAAGTCTGTGATGTAGTGTTAAGTGCAGATCGGGAAACTTATTTACAAGTTCCTGTGGTACAATTCTCAAACTCTTCTTTCGACACTGACCTTTGTGACGCAGCAAAGGATCAGCACACTTCTGTTTCAGTTTTAAATGTTCCATGTTTGTACTCTGAAATCACAAAAGCACAAAGAAAATCCTGAAAAGAAAACAATGAACAATTAATGAATTATTAAATAAATTTTTATACATGTATTTAGTAAAAATAAATTAACTTTAACTTGAAGTCAGGAGTCAACTCTGTAAAGTTGACAGTACTTATATACTAGTTGGGCCTTTGGATCAGCGCTACTCCAGTAGATTTGGGGCTGTCGAGGGGTTTAACCCTGGTTGTCTTTTAAAAGACTTCTTTTGGCACAGGTCACAAAAAGGTTTTTGAACTAATAATGTTAAGTTGAACTAAGTCTTCACTGACACTATATCAGAACAGAACTTTTAAATAAATGAACTGACAAAAAAAATCTAAAATTGAAGAATGATGCCAACTTCATTTATTTTTTATACATTGAACTAGTTATCAGCCACTTACAGCTTCTTGGGATTTTGTTGTACATGACTCAAGGTATTAATGTAAAAAAATTGAATTTTTTAGAAGGTATTTTTTTTTTATTCAAGGTCAAAGGTCAACTTTTGAAGGGATTTTTTTATTTTTCACAGTAGAGATATTTAACAAGAGACAATAAACAAGGGGCTACTAAAGAGCTTTAAAATGAGACCAAAATCAATGCTCTAGCTTTAATAGTTTTTTAGTTACACCATTTTGAAAATAGTCATTTAACGCAAAAAAGGTCAAAATGTCACAACTTTGTGACCTTGTATCTCAGTAACCAAAGGTCAGTCAGCTCTAATAATTTGGGAATTTAAGTTTGGCATGTATATCTGCTATTGTGCCAAGTATGAGCAAAATTGGAAGGGGTGAGTGCAAAAAGTGCCATTTTGTGGCTGAGTTGACATGGAATGACCCAATATAATATCCTTCAATTTAAATTTGAAATTACGCGCTATGAAGCCTAACATCCTATTAGCTTTTGTGCAAGACTCCAGGCACTGAATAGGATAGGAAGTGTGAATTAAAAGATCATTAATTAATAAATAAAAGGAAAAGAGTGGGTAATGGGACAGAACCCTGAGGAACACCTGTTAATAGCTTTAGGAGAACAACAGTGGCCATTTACAACCTCAGCTATAGACTGACCAGAAAGGAAATTAGAGGAAAGGTACAGATAGAAGGATAGAAACTGAAGGAGGGCAGTTTGGAAATTAAAGATTTGTGCCAGACTCTATCAAAGGGTAATTCTACGAGAAATAGACAAATGAAGTACATGGTGTAACCTCTTCAAAATTCATGAAACTTGGCATGAGGGTTGGTTTAGGTCCAAATTACAAATTTCTGAATTTTTTTGAAAATTGGTCAAGTTGATCAAATTTTATGGCTTGACCAAATTTTGGTCAAATGAAAAAAACCAATAATTTTCAAACGTAAATATCTCAGCTCCTAATTGTGGTAGTGTAGTAAGTCTTAAATGATAAAATATGTAAAATTAACTGTAGTTTCTAAATATGTATCATTTTTTTAGGGTAACAAAAATAAAATTATGATTTTTTTTTTTTTTTTTTTTTTTTTTTTGCGATTTGGCAGTGAAGATATCATTTTTCGAAAAAAAGACCAGGAATAAAAAATTATTTGATGTATGTACACCATAATAAGTAATAAAAAGTCAGCTTATCGACGATTATTATGAAAAAAAAATGACAAAAAAAAAATCCTCCAAATTTTAACAATTTTTTGCTTTTTTTCCAGATTTTCAGTATATACCTAATTTTCTAGTATACGTAAATTTACCTAACTCTTAAAATGCCCCAAAACAAAATTTTGTTGCAATCCTATGAAAAAACACTCGAGAAGAATTTTCTGTAACATCAAAAAAGTAAACTCTGCCATGGCAGCTGCAAGCTATGGAATTTTGGAAGAAAATCAATTACTATGCAGCAATTGCTATGTCACAATTAAAAAGAAGCCAATTGTATTAGAACATGTTCAGCGTTCATCCAGAGAGCCGGAACCTGCACCAATACCTGAGCCAGACATACTTAATGAATGTATGGAGCAAAGCAGTAGCGATTCCACGAATCCACCACCATTGGAAGAATTTGTCGTTCAAGACAGGCAATTCAATAAAGATTTGCTCAGTGACAATATTTTACCTTTATTTGATGAAAGCCCTATTAAAACAGGTAATAAAACAATAGAGACTCCATTCAGGACATTTGTTTCTTAATGCCAAATTCGTAGTTTTCTGTTTTTAAATATTAGCATCAGCACTTGAATACATATATACAAAATATTTGATATTTGATTATTTCACGCAACCTAAATTTATGAATTTGTTTTATAGCTGGATTGAAGCCGGGACAAAAACAGATAAAGGCTTTTACGAAATTCAGATCGACAATGGAAAAGGTTAAACGAAGTTTTGAAGCTGCTTATGGGGCTCCTATTGACTATTCTGAAGCTGGTCTGTCCAAAAAAAGTTTTGGAAGATGATTTAGAGAGGCAAGACTACTTTTCGGACATAGTTATTGAAATTTGACATTTTAAATTAAATTTAATACAGTCATTGAAGTATATACTAAATTAAGTTTTATCTGTTTACATTTTTATAATCGGACAATATAATAGATATACATATATTTTATGAAAAGTTTAATTAAAAATATACTAATTAAACTTAATGTCAAATACACTTTATTTCAGGTATCAAAAGGTTATGGAAGAATTAAAGGAGAAATTTCAAGCAAGTAACGATCGCAATCTTAGGTTACAAATAGTGATTTAGCGGATATCATTTTTTTCACATCCGCGGATGTAGATGAGGATGTTTGATTTCAACATCCGCGGATGTGGATGTCTACATTTTCGTTATTTTTTAAGATATATTCGAGATGTGTTGTGTTTAATGTATATAATAAGTTATTATATAGAGAGCTGTAGCTATAATGTAGTATAATTGATTAGTTGTACAATAATTGCTGTACTTTTCTCTGAACATATAAAACAATATCAAGCATCTAACTAATATAGAAATCAATTAAATTGTGAATTCGTCTGCAAATAAATTCGTTATATTTTGTTGAGTTTCAGCCACAATTAGAAACCATAATTGTGTTACCAGGATGCGGGATGTGAACCCAACTCAAATGCACCCCACCGACCTCTTTCCCCAACCTCCACCCTTATAGAAAGAGATCTTTAATTAGCTTGATAACTATTTATATTAAGTTTAAAGTTTTATTAGGCATATTTATAAATGAGTAATTAAAATAAAGTAAACTAAGATGTTCATCGTTTAATGTTCAAACTTAATTATAGGAAGGTTATGCTTAAGGAACATTAATTTTTCTGCCTTTTCTGCTGCCAGTCTGTTTCTCTTTTCATCATATATTAATCCAGCACTGCTAAATAATCTCTCGCTTGGTACGTTTGTTGGAGGACAGGCTAAATGTTTCCTTGCAAGTTTACTCAAGTATGGATAGATATTCTGCGTATTTTTCCACCAACTAATAGGATTGTCACATGCAGCCAGGCGTTTTTCTTGGTGATAGCTCTCGATCATTTTTACTACATCTTTTGACATCGCGTAGGTCTCGTCATTGCTGCTTGACTCAAGAAACTGAGAGACAGATTCTGTGATAGATTTGCTTGTTGAAGGTGTTGGTTCTGTCACTGAAACTTTTATTCTTTTGGTGGGTGGCGAAGCGACAGATTCAAGAGATTGAAGCTCTTCAACTGCTTTGCTAAGTGATGATTTAACTCGTTCTAATGTACTAGGTGAAAATAACTTAGCTTTGTAACGTGGATCTAAGTAGGTTGCAAGAGAGTAACTTCATACAAGAACAGCCTCTTGTCTTGTCGCTTGCATCACTTTTGTGCACAATGAACTAGTTCTATTAATATAGTAGAATTTGATAATTTCCGCTTATTAATGACGTTTTATCTCAACGATCCGCAGTCCAAAGTGTGGATGTGAGAAAATGTGCGGATGTTCCGTGGATGCGGATGTGACCTACATCACTAGTTACAAATACTATCATTGTATCCCTATCCCATTGAAAAAACTGCTGACTTCTTTGGAGCAACAAAGTATATGGTGCGTAAGAGCCGCAATCTTCAAAAACAGTTTGGGATTCTTCCTAATATTCCAAACATGACAAAAGGGAAGGTCGTCACAGCTGAAATGAAAAAAATCATTTAGGAGTTTTATGAAAATGACGAATATAGTAGGATGTGCCTGGGAATCAAAGATTATAAGTTTGCAATAAATGAAGAGGGTGAAAAAATAAAAAAACAAAAAAGACTGGTATTGTGTAACTTGAAAAGTTATATGCTGAATATGCAAAAAATGATGAAAATCCCAAAATAGGCTTTAGTACCTTTGCTCATCTTCGACCGTCGTGGTGCGTGCTTGCGGACAAAGCGGAACTCAGTGTCTGCGTATGTACGCATCACCAAAATCCGAAACTACAAATATCAGCATTAGGCATTAAAGATTTAGACTACAAAAATTTAATGTCTTTATCCATCTGCGGCATGGACAATGAAGATTGTATGATGCACCGATGCAAAAGATGCCCGCGAGAGGTTCGAATAAAAAATTATTTGGAAAGTTTGGACTTCATGGCGATGGAAGAGATAAAATATAAACAATGGGTGTCCGTTGATCACTGTATGTTAAAAGATATCACCAAAACTCCAGAGGCATACGTGGAATCGCTCACCAAAAAAATTGCACAACTGACAAGACACCACTTCACGAATAAATGTCAGTTGAGTTACTTCAAAAATCTAAAAGAAACTCTACCCGAAAATGAAGGTGTTTTGGTGGGTGATTTCGCGGAAAACTTCTCATTCATTGTACAAGATTGTGCCCAGGGGTTTCATTGGGAGAACTCGCAATGTACAGTGCACCCATTTGCTTATTATTTCAAAAACAATGCAGGAAAACTAATTTGCAAAAGCTACTGCTTCGTTTCAAACCGTCGCAGGCATGATACAATTCTGGTTCATAGTTTTCTCAAAAAATTAATCCTGTGCATCCAACAACAAAATTCAAACCTAACTAAAATTCATTATTTCACAGATGGATGCGCGACTCAGTATAAGAATAAAACAAATTTTCTAAATTTATGCCATTTCGAAAACTTCAAAATTCATGCTGAGTGGAATTTGTTCGCGACATCCCACGGGAAGAATGCCTGCGATGGTATTGGCGGAATGGTAAAAAGAGCAGTCGCCAGAGAAAGCTTACGATGGCCTCTCGACCATCAAATCTTAACAGCTGAGGACTTCTACAATTTCTGCTCTCAAGAATTCCTAACCGCTATTGACTTTTTTTATGTCTCTGAGGCAGAAGTTGTAGATGTAGAGCTTTCTTTGCAAAAACGTCTGAGTGAACCTATTACTTCTAGCAAAGGTACTCAACAATTACATCGCTTCGTCCCAATTTCCAAGAATTCGTTGAAGGTTTATCCACTCTCTGAGTGCACAGTCAGTCAAAATAAGAGAGCTCATTAGAGTTTCTGCTTTGGATCAAGAACATAATACTGTCTCTCAACGCGAAATTGAAACAGGCTCTTTTGTGGGTTGTATGTATGAAAATAAACTATGGCTCGGATTAGTCCAGTCCTTTGACTGTGAATATGATGATTTTCTGATAAAATTTCTCCATCCTTCGGGGTATGTCCCTCATGTTTTTCCTGCAAGATGATTGTCACGTTCCAACAGAAAATATATTTGGGAGTACTGAAGCAAGTTTACGAGGAGGAACAAGAATACAATACATTTTTCCGCTTCAAGAATTAAATAACTTTTCAAAGAAGATAAAATAAATTCTATCGAATGTATACTATTTAAGATTGTCTATATAATATTTCTAAAATTTTTATCTAAGATTTGTGTATCTACTTAATAGTTATAAAAATCTTTTCAAATTCTTTTTTCTTATTATTAGCAGAGCTGGGCACTTGCGTTTTTTTTTGCGGTACTACCGCACTACCAAACCGGTACCGCATAACGCAGTACCGCAAAGGATCGCTGAAAGTACAGCCTGTACTTTCAGCGATCCTTTGCGGTACTGCGTTATGCGGTACCGGTTTGGTAGTACCGCAGTACCGCAAAAAAAACCGTAAGTGCCCAGCTTTGATTATTAGTGTCTAAAATTTGGATTCACTGGATGAGAATACTCTCTTAATTCATTCTCAAAGACTTGTGTACATGTAGTATTAGGAAGAGTATTTTATACTCTGATAAGCGCTTTATAAATTAAACATTATTATTGTCAATATATTCTGTCCCTAAATATAAGAGGTTATGTATGTACATTGTACATATATTTTAAAAGATTTTTTCTCCTTTGGTTTATCTACATGTATTTTTTATATGATTTGAAAATTGTCTTTTTTTTGGACCAACAAGTCTGTAATAAATCTTCGTCGTCTGAAAAAAAAATTTATTACTTAATTTCAAACTCAGTTTTGAGCCTTATAATAAACTATAAGCTGACTTTTTATTACTTATTATGGTGTACATACATCAAATAAACATTTTTTTATTCTTGGTCCTTTTTCCGAAAAATGATATCTTCGCTGCCAAATCACAAAAAAAAATAAATATTGACGTGTTTTCCAAAAAATCATAATTTTATTTTTGTTACCCTAAAAAAATGATACATATTTAGAAACTACAGTTAATTTTACATATTTTATCATTTAAGACTTATTATGCTACCACAATTAGCAGCTGAGATATTTGTTTTTGAAAATTGTTGGTTTTTTCATTTGACCAAAATTGGGTCAAGCCATAAAATTTGACCAACTTGACCAATTTTCAAAAAAATTCAGATTTTTGTAGTTTGGACCAAAACCAACTCACACCAAGTTTCATGACTTTTGGAGATGGTGGAGTGTACATTTGGCACTTTCATTTGTCTATTTGTCCTGGAATTACCCCAAAAGCTTATGATATGTCTAGTACAATAGCAAAGGTTTCACTGAAATCCTGAAAGGAGGATGACCAAGAGTCAGAGATATGGAAGAAGATTACCAGTAGAACATTCCTTGCAGAGCTGATGATCTGAAAGTTGTTTAAAAATCTTCCTTTTTAACCCTTAAGTGGGCGCGCGGCGCACGGAATACACCGTATTCCTTTAATGACTTTAAAGGTAAATAAAATCATTTTTGAGTAAAATAAATGTATTTTATTAAGATTTTTATGTATGCCTTTCTTGTTATTCGGTGTCTATGTCAACATTTCTGTGACATATTTCACAGGTGTATGTTATTTCCATGTGATTTTTGCATGTGAAGTTTGTGCAAGTTCCACATTTCAGAGTTGTGTTATTGTTTTTTGCACGCCCACATATATAACACCTTCCCCTTTTCATTTCTACTTTGCTTTCTCGTGCTCTTTTATTTGCTGGTTCCTCCTCTTCTTGACTTGTGTTTTGAAAGTATTGCTCTAATATTTCCTGGAAGGCTTTTTATATTCTTTCTTTCCTTCAAATGACTCCTTAGTAAGCCCATTGCTAGCATTTTCAAGAAATTTCTTCTATATTTGTGTGCAGTCTCTGTGTTGCATTGAATAACACTTGAGCATTGATTCCTGCTACATTTAGCAATGCAAAGAACAGTGCAAGGGGCCATCTTCGTGTTCTTCTCGACACTGAATAAGTTCCACACATCTGGTCTACTGTATCTACTCCCCCTTTTGTCATATTGTAATCCACGATCATTTCTGGTTTGCTTGTTAGCGAGTTGATGGCTGCATCATGATGCATTGTTGAAAACAATATTACAGACTTATTTTGCTTAGGTACATAAGACACCATTGTTACATCTTTCTGGAATCCAAATAGGGAAGACTACTTTTCTCCCCTTGCTCGGTTGAAACTCTTTTGGAAGTTCTCTCTTATTTTTCCTTACTGTACCAAGGAATGTTATTTTGGAATTCAATAGGGACAGGACAAGAGGATAACTAGTATACCAATTGTCACAGGTCAAATTCCGATTAGAGCCTTTTAGATAATCGATTAGCTGGTTTACAATCACTGATGGCGTGTTGACAATGGAAAATGGCCATCTGGCTGTTTCCCACAATATACCTCCAAATTGCATGTATAGTATGTTTTTGAGTCTGCTAGTGCGAAAATTTTTATACCATACTTTGCAGGTTTCTTTGGCATATATTGTATAAAACTGCATCATCCTCTAAATGATTCCAATTTCTCGTCTATGGTAACTAACTCACTTGGTGAATAACAGTCTTTGCAATTTGCCACAAATTTGTCAAGTATTGTCCTTATGGCTGCTAATTTGTCAGTTTCCTGTCTTATAAGCCTTGTCCTTTTGTCATCAAACCGTACACAAGAAAATTTGTGTGATTTGCTTTCTTTAGACCAGCAAGATAAAGAAGTCCAATAAATGCCAGTATTTCACCTTTTGTAGTGTTTTTTATATCTCTGTCTCTGGAATAGTCGTGAGTTGAACGTTTATTTTCAATGGTCAAATTCGTGCAAATTACAATAGTATCTATCATTCCTTCATCAAAGAAGTTAGAAAAAGCTGACAACTCATCTGTCACATTTTGAGCACTTACTTTTGATCTTGGCTTAATTTTGGTCACGATATTGGTAGAGGGAGTTCTACTAAACTTACTTCTAAAAGGAGTTTTCTTCCAAATTGTTGTTCCATCTTTTCCAACAAAGCAATTGACTTCATCTTCTACTTCACTCGAGCTAGAATTATCATCTGAAGAGGCTGCCTGCTCTGAGTTAGTCATGTTCTTCTTCAACTAGAATCTCCTCTTCAGAATCTTCATCACTTCCATCAATGTCCTGTTCTGATAACTCTGCCAATGTGGCAGCAATATGATCATCACACACCATTTGTTCAGCCCTATAAAAAATGAAATTTACAGGTAAAAAAATAATTTTTGAAAAGCAATTATCAAATATAGTATTTCTCTTCATTCAAAACAAAGACAATAATCAAAACTCACAAATAAAACTAATAACATGAATATAAACAGGTGTAGAAAAGAAAAAAATCCCTTAAAGATTACTTACATAACTGGGCGCGCGGCGCACAAAGTGCTATGTCAACGAAAAAATTTGAAATTGGAGCTCCTAATGGACACAGAAAACGCAGCAGAGAACGGCAACCACTCTATGCGACAGTTCGTGAGTGACTAGGAGGGTACCTGTAATGGCAAATATATTTCAGCGAAATTCACCAAATATTTCAAATTTTTGGCGGTTTGGCGCACTGCATGCGCCAGCGCGACCAGTTAAGGATAGATTCAAAACATTTGGAAAGGCAAGAAATCAAAGGAATTGGATAATAGTTGGAGGGTTGACAGCAGTCACCCTTCTTTGGGACAGGCTGAATGAAAGAGAAATTCTAGCAAGAAGGAAAAGTACAAGATGAGAGACAAAAATGAGTGTGTTTGCCTCAGCAGGGTATCAATACAGAAGCATATTTCTTAAGAACAAGAGGAGGAACACCATCAGAACCATATGCCTTCCTAGAGTAGAGCCCAGATAGGGCAGAAAAACATCTTTAGAAGAGATTCTAATTTCTGACATAATAAAGTCAGAGGGGGGAGGAGATGGAGGAACAGCACTGGAATTGTCCAGGGTTGAATTGTAAGTGAAAGCTTGAGCAGAGAGTTCAGCTTTGTCAGAAGAAGAGATGGCAACTGTGCCATTGGAATGGAAAAGAGGAGGGAAAGAAGAGGAAGTAAAGTAGTTGTTGAGGTTCTTAGATAGATGACAGAAAGAGTGAGAAGAATTAGAATTGTATAGATTTTCACATTTTTGTTGATTGAAATAATTTTTGGTGAGTTGAACTTATTTTGCATGATTCTAATCAGAAATATAAGCTGAGTTAGAGTCAGGAGTTGGATAGTGACAGTACCTTCTGAAAGCCTCTTCTCTGTTGTGGATAGCATTAGAATAAGTAAAGTTAAACCAAGGTTTTTTTTGCATTTGTAGTAGGAATATAATATGGAATGTTGGCCTTCATGCCTGAGAGAACCACCTCTGTGATGCATGCAGCACACTTGGAAGGCCCCTCACCATGGAAACCGTAATCATTACATGGGAAGTCACTGAAGTACTGCCCAAGGGCCTCCCAATCAGTGGTGCTGAAGTCCCAAAGGTACCTCCTCCTCTTGGGAAGATCCAAAGGCTGGATTGGAGTGATAGGACAGGAAACAGATATAAGATTGTGATCGGAGGAGCCCAATGGATAAAGAAGTTTCACAGAGTAAGAAGGATAAGAGGTAAGAAATAAATCTAGAAAGATGGGCCTGTCTCCAAGGTGATCAGGGACATGAGTAGGGTGCTGTACAATCTTCTGTTGGTCATTTAGAATAGAAAAGTTGTAAGCTAGTTCACCAGGGATATCAGTGAAATGGGAGGAAAGCCAAAGGTGGTGGTGAACATTGAAATCTCCTAAAATGGAGATTTCAATGAAGGGAGAGTGGGAAAGAATGTATTCCACTTTGGAAGTGAGGTAGTCAAGGAATTTTGGATAGTCAGTAGAATTAGGAGGAAGGTAGAAAGTAAAGATATATTTAGTTTGAGATTGGTATGTAAGCTAGCTAAGCTAGAGGGTATAGAATTTGGAAGATTAGAGTTTGGGAATATGAGAACAAGTTAGGTCATTGCATACATATATGCAACATCCACCTTTGGAGTGAAATTGAGTAGAGATAAAATAAGAGGGTGCAGAACAGGGGGTGCTGTCAGTCATCTCAGATACCCAAGTTTCAATGAGGAAAATATGATGATGTTTAGAGGAGAGGTGGTGGTTAACAGATTGAAAATTTGAGAAAAGGCCACGAATGTTGCAGAAGTTTAAGGAAAGTGCATCAGACAGAGGTCCAGAACATTTTGAATGGGCTTGTAGTAGATCCAGCCCCACTTCCCTTGTCTGCATTCCTGGTCTCAGCAGTGGTGAGTGAGAGGTGGGGACATTTATGGTCCCCTCCCAAGGGGACTCTGAGGCTCTTGAAGTTGCCATTTTTTTTTCCTTTAATTTTGAAGAGAGTAATGTAGTGTGTGAAATGCACGTGTATGTAGTGAGGAATAGGAAGAGAAGCATGTGTTTGAGAGCATGCTGGACTGCTCACAGGGTAGATGAGATATGGAAAAAGATCAGCTGAGGAAGATAAATGATTAGAATGATTAAATTGCTGTGGTCTTGTTAAAAAAAAAAAAATTGAAAGGTTGCTCATAACATCTTCAATGTGCTTGGGCTAAAGCCTTAAGTATCATAATTCAGTCGCAAAATAATATTTTACATTGATTATTAAGATTATTATTACAGAGAAAGGACAAATTTTATTTGCATACAAAGCGATAGAGGGGGTATTATGGTATTAAGAGGTGAACTGAGGTGCAAAAAATCCTTCCCCATCCTTACAAGATTCCACACTTCCACTGAAACCTGCATTGTGTAAATTTAATTAAATTTTGGAGAACAGTGCTAGAAATCATAATGAGGGCTGTAAATAGGTCCTACACAAAAAACAATATAACTAGCAAATTGTAGCCCATACAGGGTCCTAATAACATTTTCTTTCTGACTAGTACACAACTGTCTGGTATAGCTAACTTTGGACTTTTCTTGACAGGCTCGTGTCTGGTGCAGGGGATATCAAAATTACAAAGGATGGAAATATATTATTGCACGAGATGGTAAGTATTTTTACAAATTTAATGGTCATTTTCTCACCATAAGCCACATTTGTTAAGAGAGAGCTGGGGGTAAAACTAGTGATATACCAGAACTCCCACTCCACTCAAGCAGTGCAGGAGTTATGGCTTTTCTGAGAAGCTTCCACTTCTAGCTGAATGATGGTAGGTACTGAAAAGCTGACACATTTCAAGTATCAATATTACAATACAATAAAATGTTGCAGGTTTTATTTTAATTATAAATTCAAATAAATTGCTCCAGAATTTTTTTTTTTTGTTAAATCTTCATAATGAAATCTTAAAAAGGAAAAATGGTTAAAAAAAAATTAAGATTTTTATTCAAGCCTGCACTACTAGCATATTCTAAGTACAAAAAGTGAAAAACTTAAAACTGATAAAAAAACCTTTTTTTTTTGTACAACTTGCGTAGGCTACCTTTTTATAAAGAAAAAAAATTATACTACTACTACTAGAAATAGATGATACCTCCTGTAATCCACTTTCACCTGAAGATGTAGCTAATGACTTTAATTTTGGGTACTTCATCAAAATATTCTTTAAAAGTAATATGGGTTTCTTTTTTAAATTTTACAGTAGGAACACAATTATTTTAGATAATGTTTGAATTTGAGGTGGATGGGACAGATGCTTCCAATGTAAATTTTATCTAATTTGCACTATCCAAAACTATTTTATTAAAGGAAACCACTTCTATCATCTGAGAAAAAAAAATGTTGAACAGTGTTATTGTTAGTATTAATCTTACAAAGCCAATATCTTAAACCAGATTGAAAAGTTGATGATCAATTGCAGTCATTGTAGTGAATTGCTGTACTCCCTTTATCATTGGTACCCCACTCTTTTTTTTTAAAAGTGAATTGATAGTGTTGGTTGAATATATTTTGCTACCTTAGCTTTGCTAGTATCATTGGAATTAATTTTAAAGTACTCTCATATATTTACTGACATGATTTATTGATTTTAGAATTTATTTATAGGAATTAAAAATTATTTTATAGCATTGTCATAGTAGTATGGTAATTAATAATTATTATTAGAAATATATTTACATTACTTGGATTAAGAAATAAAATATTAAAAATTAGTATGTTTGGTAACAAACTAATGGCAACTATGTTTTAAACTAAACCTACAATAAATAGTTCAGTCAAATTCAGTGCATTATGGCTGATCTCATTTAAGTATAATGAGTCTGCTTCTAATCTCAGTAGTCTGCATAATTTATTAAATGTTAGCTACAGGCCTACAGCTTTGCACTATGAAAATACAGTTTGAATAACCTGCAAAGGAATCCTAAGGGGCTTTTCCAGTGTTCATAGTGACCTGCCAAGTCAGGGAAAATAAAAAAATTGGATGGTAGTCACGGAATTAACATGACTAAAGAACCATAGGCTATGGCAGACTAGATAATTTTCTTCACCAAAGATTCTGAAGTAATAAGTTTTATGATAGAAATCTATTGAATCATCAATACTCTGTAAGGAAATGGCACTTAATAACACTAGGCAACAAATTTCAACTTTTTTTTTTGTTACAGACACGTGAACTACTGATTCCTACTAAAGCGCTGATGCTGATTTCAGATCTGATATCAAAATTTCTCTATCACGTCCAGATTTTGTGTAACCGAAAACCCCTATTTTTCATTTTTTTTCTCACCCGCTTCTATTACGAAAGCCGTCTAAGCTACTTTTCCGTGCCACGTTTTATGTTAAGCATACTTAAATAATTAGTGAACAGGGATGTCTTTCCTCCTTTATTCTGGCTTAAGACAGACAGCGGAATTCCGCTGGCGGAGTTACCACCCCTGCGCCCAACCATCCACCCAAAGCGCGTTAGTATTTTGTTGTTACTACTGAAAGGCAAATTCCTGTTCTTAAGTGAAACTTTGGTGTGTCCTCTTCCTTTGTCGCTTGTAGGATGACGAGCTCTCCTTCTGCAGGAACCAACAATAATCTCCCATCATATTTGGGTTGAAATTACCTTGGTATCTGTTTTCCATAACTGAGATCTGTTGGTGGAAGCGCTCACCATGCTCGTCACTTACAGCCCCAAGGTTGGCCGGGAAGAAGTCAAGATGAGAATGTAAAAA